>OU898281.1:139829552-140152650 GCA_918026665.1 Diabrotica balteata
AAAATTCGAAATGTGTAAAATAAAATAGCTGACTAAAAATGACATTTTCAAAGTAATACGAACTTATGGATACTTATAGGTCAAAATAAATTAAATGTTTTGTGAATATGTTCACAGATGATCAAAAGCTTTTCAATTTTTTTCTGATTTGCATTTGGGCTAACAGATATAAGTTCAACATTATAATTTTGAACAATAATTTTATGACAACAACAATATGTCGACTTATAAACCTTTTCACAAGTTTTGCATATGCGTAGAAGAGCAGTAAGAAATGGACGAAATAGAGACGAAATCAAGGATAAGCATAAGTCTGTGGCCAGAAGGAAAAGCAATATCGCCTGAAAAGTTTAAGGATATCATCATTTCTAATTCACATGATTGAAATTATCAATGTACATTAATGAAGAAATTGAAGAGTATGAGGTATAATGGGATGCTGGACTTTCAAGTTGAAATTGATTAAAATAATATTCCATTACATAATTATATTGTCATAATTATTATTTTAAATTTTATTATTTTAGTTTTTCGTATTATTATTGTCAAATAATTATAATAAAAATATAATCTAAAGAAGTTTGTGTTTTTATTTCTCTATTGTGAAATGTAATTAATTAATATGTATAATACGCAATAAGGAACCAATCACCATTTTTTGGGAATACCAAAGCTGTTATTATATATTATGTTAGTTTAAGTATCAACAATAAAAATACTATCTCTCTCAAACACGGTACAACTTTCAGTAAGGTTGTAAGTTGTACTTGTAATTTACGATAGATAGCTTTGATTTTTATTTCGCCACCTAGAAATGTATCCCATATAAATTACCAATATTACCATTCCGTATTCATGTTTTGTGTATTGGCGGCCTATTTACGATACATACACTTATCGAATAAAGAGCTTCTACTGTGAACTGTACTAAGTGAAAACACGAACTGGCTACAATAATATGAATGTATCGTAATCCATAATCTACTACAAATTTTATATTAAAATGTTTTAATAAATGTCTAAAACTAGTTAGATTAAGTTAATACAGTAACCATACTTAAAAATTTAGAAAATACAAATTTTATCATTTACCTGAATAAGGTGGAATCTAGCCGATGTCAATTTCTACCATACGACTCTATTGTACACAGGTTTCACGGTATTATATTATCCAAGAATACAGATGTACAATTTCTTTTTATTAGTATTCGATAGATTGTGCTTGCAATTTATCTGGATATATAGTAATTATGTTAATCGTATTGAACATGATAATAACATTAACGGAGTCTATTATAGCCATACCGTTTTCCGTATGTTGCATTAAGTAAATCTCAGTTTTGGTTATTGAACTAGTAAATATATGTCGTTATTAATCCATTTATTCGATTAGGAATATATTATTGACATTCAATAACTAGGGAAATGCGCCTTGATAAAGGTATTAGACAAGGTGATACTATTTCACCAAAGCTTTTTACCTTAGCATTGGAAAATGTATTCAAACAGCTTGACTGGGAGGAAAAAGGTCTAAACATTGATGGTGTACGTTTGAGTCATTTGAGGTTTGCGGATGACATAGTATTATTTAGTACAGATATCAAGGAACTGGAGCAAATGTTGAAGGAATTAAACCAGCAGTCAAATAAAATAGGTCTCAAAATGAACCTTCAGAAAACAAAAATAATGAGTAATTTACAAACTAATCTTGTTATTGACAACGTCAGTCTTGAAAATGTAGACCACTATATATATCTTGGACATACCATTAAAATCGGCAAAGAAAATCAAATAGCCGAAATAAAAAGACGCATACAACTGTCTTGGGGAGCTTTCGGCAAATTAAGCTTTATTTTGAAGAATAAAGATATACCAATGTGTCTAAAACGTAGAGTTTATGACAAATGTATCTTGCCTGTAACTACATATGGACTGGAGACCATGGCCTTCACAAAGAAAACCTTAGAGCAGCTCAGTACAACCCAAAGAGCAATGGAGAGGGCCATGCTAGGGATTAGTTTGAGAGACAGGATTCGAAATAACGTCATTCGTGAAAGAACAAAAATTACTGATGTCTCAGAACGTATTGCAAGGCTCAAGTGGCAATGGGTCGGACACGTTGCCCGAGATAATCCCGAAAAATGGACACAAAGATTAACAAACTGGAGACCAAGAGAGAACAGGCGAGGAGTAGGCAGACCGCAGAAGAGGTGGACAGACGATATCAAACAAGTCGCGGGCAAGCAGTGGATGAGAATTGCCAAAAGTAGAAATCGATGGAAGCAAATGGAAGAGGCCTATGTCCAGCAGTGGACGAACACAGGCTGAAGAAGAAGAAGAAGAAGAACTAGGGAAATAATTTTAGGAAAATGGTTAAATGGTATTATGATAGACTCGAGTGGCGCCTATCTAGCCTATTTATGAAGAAAAGTGGTCAAACACTAAATGTATTGTTTAAAGGATGTTGGGTATTTTTGCATCCGTTTATTACTTTCTTTGATAGTTTAGGGTATCCAGTTAAAATGTTAGAGTGACCGGAGCAAAATTGATGGAGTTATAGGTATTTAGGAGTGAGTGAGTTGAGTGAATGTGGTAAGTGTGTGATGAGTGAGTGTTATGAATGAATGAGCTGAGTGAGATGAATGAGTGAGGTGAGTGAGCACTCACATAGAAATTGGAATAAGTACAGTATCAAGTTCTCATAATTATCTACAAGCGACAGATAACAATCTAATTACTAGAGCGGATAAAAAGACTGCAGATGACACAAAAAAAGGCAGAGTTCGTCGATGGCAGGAACAAAAGAATACTCTAGATATTTTACCAAGAAGCACGTCGCTATATGGGCTGGAAATTAATGATACTGTGCAAGCCTCGAAATAAAATATGTTTTTTTAAACGCTTTTTTCTCGGATTAATTTTTAAGTCGGTAAGCATTGTATCTCAAAAACTACTTGATCGATCCTTCTCAAATTTTCACACTTTTTTTATAGATAAATTATTTGGTCACAACAGTGGACATATTAACATAATTTTACTTTTTTTACAGATTAACGCCCGCTGAACTACTAAAATTTGTTAAATATTCAGATTCAGATCAAGAAGTGTTTATTGGATCTGATTATAATAGCTATGTTCCACAAGCAAATGCTGAGGAGTCCGGCATAGATAGAAAAAGTATTTATTATAGAACAGGCAGACGAGTACGACTCAAAGGAGCACACAGAGAATGAAACTTAGTCTCCAGGCAACATTTTGATATCCAAAAGTGGAACTGAATGAAGTAGTGATCCACTGTGTACTGCTCAAAGAAAACGTCGTAATATCCTACGCTAAAATGGTGAGCCTGCAGCTAATAGCAATTTATTTATGCCTAAACAAATATTTAAGTCAAATATAAGCTCAGAAATTTGTGACATAATTTTGCATAAAACAAACAGACAGGGCAAAAGAATCTGTGAGGCTTTTGCCTTTAGCGCAGGATTTAAAAATTCTCCACACAATTTTTGGTATCCTAAATTGTTGCTAGTGTACATAGAAACAACAGCGTAAACTGATAAAAGATATGGAATATGAATCTTTTGCCACTAGTATGTGCAGCAATGTCTTGTAATCGTTTGAAGAACATGCTAAGATTCATAAGATTTGACAACAAAAATACCGGCGAAGAATGCAAAAAACCGATAAGGCTGCACCCATACGAGATATCTAGACAATCTTCTTCTTGTAGTGCCTATCCGTTTCGGATGTTGGCGACCATCATGGCAATCTGCACTTTGCACACTGCTGCTCTAAAAAGATTTGTGGTTGTTGTGTTGAACCACGTTCGTAGATTTTTCAGCCAGGAAATCCTTCGCCTTCCTGGTCCCCGTTTTCCTTCTACTTTTCCCTGCAAGATTAGTTGCAGCAGTCCATATCTTTCGCTGTTCCTCATGATGTGACCGAGGTATTCGATTTTGGCTGTTTTTATTGTGGTTAACAGCTCTTTTTCTTTTTTCATTCTCAACAGAACACCCTCATTAGTAACGTGGTCGGTATACGATATCTTCAGGATGCGACGATAAAGCCACATTTCAAAAGCCTCAATTTTCTTGCAGGTGGCGTCTGTGAGAGTCCATGACTCAACTCCGTACAACAGTATAGGAAAGATGTAACATCGTAGTAACCTGATTTTTATGGGCATTGATAAATCATGACATTTGAATAACTTAGCCATTTTTTGAAATGCAGATCTTGCTTTCTCTATTCTACATTTGATTTCTATGGAATGGTCCCAATTTTCATTGACGTTCGTACCAAGGTAGGTGTATGTTTTTACTCTTTCTATTTGTTGACCGTTTACACTGATTTGTCCAAATTGCTGTTCCTTCTTAGAGATCATCATGCATTTTGTTTTCTTAGTGTTTAGTGAAAGTCCGTATCTCTGACTGACCTCTGTGATTCTGTTCATTAACTCCTGGAGGGTTTCAGAACTGTCAGCGAATACTACCGTGTCGTCCGCGTATCTAATGTTATTGATAGATTCTCCGTTGATTCGAATTCCGGCTTCAACATCACCCACTGCTTCTTGAAAGATTTCCTCAGAGTATATGTTAAACAGCAGTGGTGATAGTATAAATCCCTGACGGACGCCACGTTTGATTTTGATATCGTCGGATTCTCCTGCCTCTGTCCGGATAGATGATGTTTGATTCCAGTGCCGACAGTGATCTAGACAATGCCGAATAAAAATTTGCAACAACGCTATAAACCATCCCAATGCATACCAGCGACGAACAATTGTTTCCGTTTTACAAGGCCGTACACAGCCATCAAGCTGATGATTCCCCAAGTTAACATTGGCGAACGAATCGTTTTGGATCTGGTCACATCTTATAAAGGTGCTGGGCGAAATTTTTTTTTTTTCAAGCAAACATGGAAAGGGTTTTTTTTCACAAAGTTTGCATACAAGCATGGTGCTACTGTATGCTATTATGTGATAAAGAAAAACAAAGCAGGAGTTACTCTCGTCCATGCATATAACAAGACAAGTAGAAGAAGCGAAGATTAAAATAATTAAGTATTACAATAAAACCAAAGAGGGGGTTAATAACATGGATAAAATGCTGGGCCAGCAAAAAAACAAAGGACCGATGCAGAAAATATTTAAAGGATTTTGTAAGATCTTTGTTTGCTTTCAATTTAAGTACTAACCGGATGATGATGAGAAGTCATTTTCCTCGTCATTTTCCTGTAGAAATGGTAGAAATAATATATTGGCTGTAGTTACTTTTCCTCATCTCTTATGTTTAGTGATATGTCGAAATGCATAATTTGCACTACATAGTGAAAATTAAGTATCTTATCAAGGGAAGATGTAAGCTTTGTTAATGTATCGGTAATACGGAACCCAGCAGATTGTTTCCAAGTGACACCTTTGACAATTTTCAGTTTTAATTTGTCATGTTATTTTCATTTATTGTCAGATAGAATGAATATTTTGTTGGAAGCATAAACATTTAATTGTTGATTCTCTATCTTTGAAGTTTCTACGTTTTTATTGTAATGCTCCATGGGACATATTCAGAACACCTATTCAGAAAAGTGTTGATTACACATGTCAGTTATTTTTTTTTAATTTGTACTAGCTGTGTATTTTTTTAACCAAAAAACTTTATAGTTTGAGTAGTTTAATACAAATACCTCTCATCCAATCTACATAATCCTTTATAATCAAAATTATATCCAAGATCTACAAAGGTAAATCTTGTACAATGCTTCGAGTGCCAGCTTTATAGTGTCACACTTTTCTCCCCTACATAAACTAGATACAAATGGCACTAAACCGTTTGTCGGGCATCTAACCTTGACCTTAAAACGACGAATAAGTCTCTAAAAAGAAAGGTTGTGCCGTAACTATTGAATTAAGTACACTGCCAAAACTATAAACGTAATGCATATTTAAATTCCATACTTCTATTATTCTGTTGTTTTTAAATGATAATAATAAAATAAAAAATAAATGAGCTGTCGCGCTCATAACTGACAGATATGAAACATGCTTACTATTTTGTATAGAAAAATATAGATTAATTTAATATTAAAATTTCTTAAATATTGTAAGATGTTTTATTAGTTCCTCAGCGATAGAAATATCCGATGCTCCGCCCAACGATATTATTTTGATAATTAGTCGATTATAAACTGACGTATGGTAACGGTCTTTTGGTAAAGCTTCTTTTGCGGAGGTTCCAGGATTCCTGGCCAGTTGTGGAGGTATGAAAAAGGCCAGGCTCCACATGGTGGAACCATCCAAAAGTCTTACATCCCAACTTATGCTTACCAGCCACTGTAAACTCAGGCGGCATCTTCACCTGCTTGGATTGGCAGATAGCACATGGTGCCGTCTTTGTAATGAACAGGAGGGAACCTCCTGCCATGTGATCTGGAGATGCCCAGCACTGATTCATGGGTGGTAGATCCTGGGTTCGATCTTTATGCAACCTAGCCAAATAAGGGAGTAATCTTTAAAAAGACATGTGGCTTTCTGTGAGGCCACAAGGCTACTAAAAGATTAAACGTTCAGAACGGCAGGAAGGACTTAGACTTAAAGCCCCTGCTGATTACTACAGATATGGGAGCCCGGAACAGACTTTGTCCCAGAAACGCCGAAGAATCAGTCCTTATGGGAATATTTCGTATGGTAGGGGTGATACACTGGACTCATCTTAGGGCTCATAAATGGGTCCTGCCCCGATCTACCATAACCATAACCGTAAGTATTTTAACAAGATCGCATACATTATAAGTTAGGTAAAATCTCATTGAGGATACAAATAACCGATAGATCTCTTAACTAAGCAAATGTTGAACTTCACACAGAAGCCATGAGATCTAATCTTTACTTTTCAGAAGAGAAAATTAGAATATTTTAGTCATGTACTTCGTCAGATGAAAGCCTTTCTTAAGTGTGTCCATTCATTTTGTTTGTTGTTTTTTGCATCTCTTCGTGACCAGCTATTTGGTTATGTCATTACTTAATCTGGTTTGAATTCTACCTTGATTTCTCTTATTTGCTCTTCTATTCTTCCTATGTATCCTGCTTAGTTCCATTATACCATGGCATTCTTTTGGATTACATCTGTTACTTTTGATCGTTTTCGTATTTCTTCATTGCATTTGCGATCGTTGACATTAATGTTGATCATTCTCCAGACTTGCAAAATGGTCATGTAATACTAGAGATAAATGGAAGAGAGAGAGAGAGAGAGAGAGAGAGAGAGAGAGAGAGAGAGGAAGGAGAGACCGAGATAAAGACGAAGAATCTCGTGGTCACTCCATAAATTATTCTATCTGCACCTTCAATACGCCGTTTAGAGAGGTAGCATTAAGGATAAGAATAACTGTAATGATTGTTAATCTTGGCTAAAAGATTTCACTATTAAGGTAATACGAGCTCGTCTGTGAAGCTTGTGAGCCGAGGCTAGGAGGAATAGCGAGTGAGCCAAAGCGTTACGAGTTTGTACATACATGGCCAGGGGCGCATCCCAATCGGAACAATCATTCTAACCGGACGCGTTAGGTATTTCACAATATAAACCAAAATATGAACAATATAACTGCATGACTTTTTCAGACAATATATTATATGACACTTTTTGGTAAGCAACAAAAAAATGCAAAAACCAATATTAAAATATTAAAATCAAGCACATTTTTTTAAAATATCAAATATTGATAGTAGTAAAAAAAGTTTATCGGACGAAAATTTTGTTGAAAAGTTGTTTTATGATTTTTCAACATATCTAAAATAAAAATCAGCTTTGGTCTGCTTAATATTTTATTAGCCATTTCAACGGGTGACCTGGTTATAACTATAAAAATACTTCCAATTGATTTCATTTTATGCAGTCGGGAAAACTTAAAGTTTACTGATTTCAATACTATTGAATCTATATTGTTAACATCAGAAAAAAGGGAACCACTAATTATAAATTAAGTTTTTACATACATGTGATCATTTAGATTAGATACATCACTGAAATCAAAGTGTTAACCGATCAAAATTATTTTTTTAAATCATCATGTTTTATATCTAATCTAGATATCTTGCAATTTGTTTTCAACGCCTATTTCAGTTGCTTACTATCTGAGTTTTATGCGTTAATATATACAAATTAAACAGGCTGACAAACTAAGGAGGTTCGTGCTGTTTATGTTTTTCCTCAAAAAGAATGTACATTAAATGACTTGTTCATAATCATACACACGTTGATTTTGAAAAAACAATTTTTTGATCCATCTTCTCATTTGAGTGAAGTGACTTGTAATAAACGCAGTAGTTTTTAAAAATTTTAATTAAACCCGTGCGCCAAATGAAAAAGGCGATTCTAACATTTCAAAAATCTTAAATAAGTACTTTAGAAGTTTATAGGATTATTAAATGTTTTCGAAACCATTCAGATTTTTGGCATTAATCTGTTGCCTTCACAAAAACTTGCCACGGCAATACAGACGTTGATAAAGATGTTAATAGAGACATGAGGAATTGGTTTCTTCTTATTAGTTTGTAGATATACTGTATGAGTACTAAGCAACCAATTCGCTAAAGGATTTTTGTTAGTCGAGGAAGGATATGTCGTGGAATGCAAAATATAGATTCCCCATGTCTCTATTTAACATCTTTATCAAGTTGTTTTGCTTGTATTTTTAGAAGGAACCGATAAAGAGCAATCGGAATTGGTTCGAAAACAATTTAGGAGTTACTTAGAGATGTCGCTATTGCGTCTATACGAAGCCATGTTAGAGTTGTTTTACGAAGAAAGATTTATTTTCACGTGCAGAACGCCTGTGAATAGCTGTTCTGATGAGCTCTATTAGGGCGAAATACGTATAAGCAGATACACAGACGCATTGTACGTAAAATCAAATCTTGACTGTCTTTTTCATTTTATAAGGATTATTTCGAAAAAGATGTAAAATTATTTGATAATTCCTTTTCATCTATATCCATAATTACATTTTAATGACAATTTTAATATTACACTAGTCCTTGAATATTTTATTCACATTTTATATTCTTATAACTCAGCTAATACAGAACAATTATATATTTTATAAAATACTGTACTGAACCTTTGTGTAAATATCTCCCAAAAAACATATAATTTCAATTTTTTCTTACACTCAATATTGTGGCATTAACAGAAATTAATTTAAAGTACTTAAATTAAATATCCAGTTACCGGTTACTTCAAGCAAATTACTTCGTTATTATTAAATATATTTTTATGGTTTGTAGAACACAAGCTGAATCTTAAAGCCTAACGAATTTTATAATAAAATATTACTAGACTCGGTTCGCTGATCGCAGTCCTGTGTAGTACATTTATTAAATATTTTTTGTTTCGTTGGTTAAAATAGCTTAAAATTCTTCAATACTCTTCCAGTTTAAATCATAATGTTTTTCTCACAATTTTTGAACATCAACGTTTCGAGCGTTTGTGATTCAGTTTTAATCCTTTCTACAACGCTCACGATACAACTACCATTTCGCATGACACTAAAACAGTCCCTCTTATAATCTGAAAACTGGCCTAATATGTTTAGTTTGCCGTAGTAATGCCCTCTGGAAAAATGTTTATTGGTTTTAGATATAACCCTTGAAACTCTTTCGTTTGTGGTAAATAATCCAGTGAACAACTAATATATTTTTTATACTTTTCTTTTTTACTTATATTTTAAGTAAGTAAAATTCTTTGTAAGTTAATTCTTTATATAGTTTCCAATATTCCTTCTTTTTATTCCTTATTACTGTTTTAACTTTGTCTCTGAGTTCATGATCCACAAATTTATTCTCTTTTTTCACTTCCTGATCGTAATAAAATAGAAAAATTTAATGTGAAAAAATTCAGTGCAACGCTCTGTTTAAAGTTTTATGATGTTTGATAATTGATGGATTCGACCGTTACTTGATGGAAATTCATTTTATGTAACAATAAAACACTCTGGCCTCCACAGAAACACATTAAAAAATTTGGTTATGGTACTGGTGTCAGAACCTGACCGTTTGTTGGAATTGAAGCAGCAGATAGCTATCAGAGCTCTTACTCCATGTACTTTCTGGCCGGCATGGGTCTTTTTGTTGATCTGCGCTGAGCGATGAATAAAACTCTTCTTAAAAGACCAACAGCATCAAAGTGACTGCATGGTGTATACAGTGGTAGTTAATTTCTTTATTTGCACAATTATACACTAGAAAACTGATAATATGCTAAGATTTTTTTCTATTTTATGTACAATTAGAACACAGATATATTTTCAATTGGAAAAACTATTGCTATAGAAAAGCACTGATAAGTTCTTGTTAATAAAAAAGCATTTTTTAAATTTAAATCCTTTTGATTTAAAAATAATCAAAAGCTCTTGATGGTGAATGTTTCATTTTAAACTAGAATAAAGTTTTGACGAGCCATTTAATGTAAACAGTTACGCATTTATAAACATCAAAGTACAGGACATATTATCCTGCTTATTTTCCAACGTTTCTTTACATAAACAGCATAATTACCTTTTTTCATCAAAAAGAATTAGACTACTTAAAAGAAATACGCCAAGAAGTTTCCATTTTATCTCTTTGACGTGTTTTATGTCAAAAAGGAGTGTCTTTTTATAGATTACTTCAAAGATGAAAAAATATAATCATATTTCTATGGAACAGAAACATAAAAATATCAGAATGTCGTATCGCTTTGCTTAAATTGAGTTTTTAGTGTGTTTTATAGGCCTGTAGAAAGGATGTATACTAATGTAGAACAACTCTAAAAATGGTGACAGAAAGAAGTGTTTTGAAAGCTAAGTTATATAAATTGCGATTAATTTAATATTGGTTATTAAAATTATAATTTATTCGAATTGATAAGTCAACAAATTGTTAAAATATTTTATATTTTAACACAACAATTGTTTTAAAATATAAAATATAATAAAAAAATCCAATACAATGTACGATGTGTAAAAAATACATTCTGGGCTAAAATTAACCGACCACCTTAAAAATGGTTAATTTTTGATTTCTTATATCTCCTAAACCTGTTGTCCGATTTAAGTGACTTTTTTAATATGTTATAGCCTTATTCCTTGGCAATATCTTTATAATAATATTGTTGCTAAACAGGTAAATTTTCATTGTATACCGGGTGTACGAATTAAACTGTGTTTTTTTTAAGTTTGCATCACCCTGTGGAATATTATAGCACAGGGCTTCCCAAACGTATTCGTACTGTGACGCCCTTGGGACTTCTCAACCCAACCCCCTATATTTACCAATTTTAGTACTAGACTAGTAACAGGTTATAGTTATAACAAAAACACCATTTGAACATTTATAAATTTTATTAGAAATTAAGAACGAAATAAAAACATAGGCACAAAAATACAGTGGTGAGTGCTTTATCGCCCGGCTTTTTAACGTAAGAGATAGAAAACACAGTTACCTTGTGAAATAAAAAGAGATGAAACTCGTAAAGGTGGGAAATAATCGATAGAAACCTATAATTTACATTACATTACATTACCACCGTCGATAGTCTCACACCTTTAGACGTTATTATAGTATTAGAAGTGTTTAAAGTCGCTTTAAAACCAGGCAAAATAGCGGAAAGGATAGAAGATGGATTTTGTGAGAAAGAATGAGATAAAGCTAGTTCTTAGACGTGGCTATTTGACTTCAGTCATAATTATACCGATGACCGCGAAAATATTTTATTTTAATAATTTCTGATGTAAGAATAAATGATTAAATAAATTAAGAATTAAAGTAAAAAACATTAATTAGTAGCGATTTTAAATTATAAATCTTTAAGTTTATTTAATAATAAAAATAACTCAACTGAAATATTTCACTAAACTAAAGGTAGGTATGTTCTGTGCGAAAACATTAATTGTATGTGGAGTTGGTGTAATTATTAGACACGTAGTCTACTGACAAGAAGATTGGGGTTCAATTCCCACCAAGGATAAAATTTTTGTTTTACTCAATCAAAAAATAATAGAAAATATTATACATATTAGGTAACAAGTTTTCAAAAACTCATTATTTACAATTTATTCTTATTTCAATGTTATAAAACGGAAATACAAAATAATTCAAATTCAAAAAGATATTTATGTGTAACTTTAAACACTTCTAATACTAGTAAAGACTGACATAAATGTTGAGTGATTCAAATCAAAACGATCTCTGCATAATTTCAAATTATTAAAAAAAAAAAAAGAAAACCACATATGGGTTTTGAACTCTAATCGTCTGCGTCGAAGTGTCGAATTCTTACCACTAATCCACAAAGGACTGATGTTTATTTCCGTGACAAGAGTGTATGAAACTCCTCAAATCATAGAAATTATTTTTGGTTATTAATTTAAAACCTTAGATTAAATACCTATTTTTGCTTTTAATTGTGGTCAATCATTTTTTACTTTATGCAAATTAAAAAAAATGTCACTGAAATACGTTACACATACGACGTCACAAATAATAATTATGACCGAGGTGATTTAGCTGAACTAACGTCTAAAGGTGTGAGACTATCGATAGTGTTAATGCAATGTAATGTAAATTATAGGTTTCTATCGATTATTTCCCACCTCTACGAGTTTCATCTCTTTTTATTTCACAAGGTAACTGTGTTTTCTATCTCTTACGTTAAAAAGCCGGTTGATAAAGCACTCACCACTGTATAAATGGATATTTATTTATGTAACTGGCTGGTTAATGTGAGGGATGTGCTTGCTTTTCTGAGCACAGCTTATGAAATCGGGGCTCCAGTTTGGAAATTGCCACTCTCATTTGTTTTTCTAAGTTTATGTTTGACCTGTACTTGTTTTTAATTACTGCAACTGCAGAAAAGCTCGTTTCGTACAAGCACGAAGTCGCAAATGGTAATAAAACCTTTAATGCAGCAGTGCTGATGGCATGATATTCATGAGAAACTGAGCTCCAAAATTCAAATAGTTTGTCCTTGTCGTATTGAAGCTTTAGGCTGGAATCACAGGACAATTCTATCAGTTGTTCTTCTTCCTCTGTTGAAAGTGTCAATGGTGTGGATGACTGCAAAGGGTTTTTGATCCAGTTATATTGCTCCAGATCTTCGGGAAAATATTTCTCAAGGTGTTCGTCCAATGATAGCATGTGTTGTGTAAACATATTTTTAAAGAGGGATCGAGGATTTCTATCGATTTTTCTTGTAGAATACCTTGTAAAGCAGGGAAACAGTCAATTTCTTGATCTTCTAATTTTCTCTTCCATAAGAGCAACTTCTTCTGAAACCCAGTAATTTTATCTGCCAATTGCAGGATATGAGTATTGTTTCCCTGCAAAGACTTATTAAGATCATTCAATTTGTAAAATATGTCAATAAGGTATGCTAATTTTATTATAAACTCTGAATTAATAAAGTTTTGCGCATCATTAGGTGATTATGTATGTAGATACGTGTAAAATTCATTTCTTAATTCGTATACACGTGCGAGTACGTTGCCTTTGGACAGATAACGAGAGTTGCAATAATAAATTAAAGAGGTGTGCTCGGGCCCCATTTCTTCACAAAGTTTATGGAAAAGTCTTGATTTCACGGGTCGTGTTTTAATGTAGTTCACCACTTTAATAATGATATCAATCACAACACTTAACTCAGGTGAAATGTTCTTTGCTGCTAAGGCCTCTCTATGTATGACACAATGTGTCCATTTTACACTTGGAGCCTTGGTTTTGATGAGAGCTTGTAGTCCTCCATACTGTCCAGACATCGCTCGGGCACCATCCGTACACACGCCTACACAGTTATCCCAGTTAATATTGTTTTCAACCATATATGAGTTTAAAATATCGAATAAATCAGTAGCTTTGCAACTTTCTCTTATTTTTCTGCAAAATAACAAATCCTCACATATATTTCTTTCTTGCATGTACCTTACACAGCATATTAATTAAGCATCATCATTGCTATCAGTCCCCTCGTCCAGTTGAATGGCAAATAAACCTGAAAGTTTCCCACAATTTGCTCATTAAGATCTTCTGCCATGTCGTGAATACGGTGACTAACCGTATTGTTTGAAAGAGGTACATTTTTTATTTCTTTAGATGCCGATTCTCCAATCGTCACTGTTACCATATCAACCGCTGCAGGTAAGATCAGGTCCTCAGCGATCGTATGTGGTTTTTTACATTTGGCAACACGGTAAGGTACCATGTAAGAGGCGAGCAATGCTTTGGCAGGAATTGATGCTCTTGAAACCAAAGCCGTGGCCTGATGTTTTAGCTCTCGCAATTTTCTTACAAAAAAGTCTCTTGGCTTACCTTGTAAATGACTGTGAGTTGATTCCAAATGCCGTTTCAGTTTATTAGGAAGCATACTTTCAGCCGCCAACACATTGTGGAAGTTCTACGTTCCCTTTAGTAATACAGGTAAATCCGAAATCCAAATATTGGTCGTTATATTTCCTATATTTCTTCTTTTTACTTAAATTAACATTACTGCTCTCGCCTGATTCTTCACTACGTTTTCTATTCTTTTGAATATAAGTATTCATTGTTGCTAGCAAAAAACTCCGCGTGCGTAATAAAACAAAACAAAAGCTTGACTAAATAAATGAGATAACACGCGTGACAGTACGAAACAGGTGGAGGGGAGCCGGCCGGCAGCAGCGGCCGCTGTCAGAAACAGAATGCGCCTGGCGTTCACTCGACTCCAGTGTTGCCAATGTCCGGATAATTATCCGATTATCGGATAATTTTCGAATTGAACAATTTTTTGAATAATTTCGAATAATTCAAGGTTCTATCGACTTGATGTTATATTTTTTATTTGATTTATTTATTAATACATATATTTTATACTCATTTAAAATCAAATAAATACAGGGTGAGTGGGGAGGAACGCACCAAACTTTAAGACTGTATAATATACGTAAAAATAAGTAAAAATAACTCATATGTTGTTATTCGATTTTCATTTGTTTTCGAGTTATAGCGATAATAACACAAAGTTGTAATTTTACTGCTACTTATCACATTGCTGTAACAGGTATCTGTGATTCGTTTAATAATTAGTTAACTGTCATAATAGTGTAGTGTCAACGTGATTTAATGTCTATTTGACAGTTTGTATAAAAAAAGTTGTTGCAAAATGCCACATACTTATTCAAATAGTGATTATGCAAATATGGTGTTTGTTTATGGCTTTTGTAATGGAAACGGTAGAGCTGCTGTTGAAGAATATCGTCAACGGTTTCCAAATCGGAGAACTCCAGATAAAAATGTATTTATTAGAGTTTTCAACAAACTATGCGAGACCGGAACGCTTCCTAGTTATAAAATAATATCGGAACGTGCTCCCCGACAAAGTTTACAAGAAATACAAAATATTCTGGATTCAGTAGAAGATGATCCAGGGATCAGCTCACGAAGAATCGGTACTCATTTAGCCATTCCTCAAACGAGAGTAATTAACACACTTCACGAGCAAGGTTTATATCCATACCACCTACAACGTGTACAGCACCTACAACCAGAAGATTATGCCAGCCGTATGCAATTTTGTCGATGGATAAATAATAATCGTCGTGTTATATCCCGCATACTTTTTACCGATGAAGCAACATTCACCAGAGACGGTATTAATAATAGCCGCAACTCACATGTATGGTCAGATGAAAATCCACATGCAACAATTGAAGCTAGTTTTCAGCACAAATTTTCGGTAAACGTGTGGTGTGGTGTGATCGACGGTTATTTAATTGGCCCTTTCATATTTGAGAACCGCCTTACAGGAGAGGAGTACTTGAATTTTTTACAGAATGAATTGCCAGGACTCCTACAGAACATTCCACTAAATATCAGAATGCAAATGTATTATCAGCACGATGGAGCTCCTGCACATTTTGCTCGTCAGGTCAGGCAACATTTAAATACAAAATTTCCAAGGCGTTGGATTGGTCGCAATGGTCCTATTAGTTGGCCTCCGAGGTCTCCAGACCTAACACCATTAGACTATTTTTTATGGGGCTGGTTTAAAAATGAAGTTTACAAGGTAAAAGTCGACACTCGCGATGCACTAATTCGACGCATTAAAAATGTTGCAGCCACAATTAGAGCAAACCATGACGCAATCAGAAGAGCAACGTTGAATGTTCATAGACGAAGCAGAAAATGCTTACAGGTCAATGGTGGTATTTTTGAAAATTTATTATAAGAACATTTAACATTAAATTAATGTTAAGTTACAACTTTGTGTTATTATCGCTATAACTCGAAAACAAATGAAAATCGAATAACAACATATGAGTTATTTTTACTTATTTTTACGTATATTATACAGTCTTAAAGTTTGGTGCGTTCCTCCCCACTCACCCTGTATATTTTCTGTATTAAAAGTCTGCGCTGATACGCAACGCCCTTGGGACAACGCAGCGACGCCCCAGGGCGTCGCGACGCACAGTTTGGGAAGCCTGTTATAGCATTTATAAAATATTAAAATTAAAACCTGACTATAGCCTCATGTTTTCTCAACATTTTGTTTTGTGATTCATTCGCTTATGTTGGATAATACAAAAGTTAGGTAGTTTAACAACCAACCATGTTTTTCATCAATACAGACAATTTAACTCACCAACAAAATTAACCTCACCTCTACACGTCATCTCTTTGTAAAGATTAGGCAAGATTTGTTGTTTTATTCACATTAAATATTCTTTGTTTAATCTTCTTCACGTGCCATCTCCGCGACGGAGGTTGGCAATCATCATGGCTATTCTGATCTTAGATGCTGCTGCTCTGAATAGTTCAATTGATGTGCATCTGTACCATTCCCTCAAGTTACGCAACCATGAGAAATGGTAGGATACAATAAAGATGTGTTCACTAGAGAAATATTTGGGAAGGCAAAATGGAACAGAATAATAAATAAGAAAAATTCAAGATTGGCCAATTAATCAATAAACTGGAAAAAAGATATTTGAACTAGTACGAGCACCTGTTGTTAGTATACCCCAATAAAATAACAAGAAAAATATATAAAACAAATAGTATTATAAAATGAAAACAAAATCAACCATAAAGAAAAACAACAACAGAAAAAGAACAACCAGACAAGGATGAAGAAAAGTAAAAAGGCAGGCTGATAATGAAATAAATACAATAAATTGTAGAGGTGGAAAAATTAAGCAGAATAAGGGAAAGAATGGAACGTATGGGTGAATGAAAACAGATAGAATTGATCAAAATTGAAGCCAACTGATATAAATAAAAATAAGTATAAAAATAGATAATCAAAAGTACATTTTTTCCAATTAAAAACATAAAATTTTCTTACCTTACACTTAACGACCAAGTTTAACACCAAGTTTTTGAATAAAAAAATTCATACCATTCGCTTTGCAATCTATGTTATTTACAAACATTATAAGTGAATCATTATTAGTTATTTTCATTTTGTCGTCTACTAAACTTGTACTAGTATGTAACACTTAAACTACCTTGTTGTTAGTTAGATAAGAAATGCACTTAAGGAGTTGTGTATTGTATGTAATCATTAGCTTGTAAAATATTTGTAACAATTTTTCAATAAATGTTATTACCTTATAGATTGTTCAAGTTAAATGAGTCAATTTTTAATAGGAATCAAATATTTTTATGACTTTAGATAATAAAAAAAACACAATATAAATTATATTAAAGAAAAAAATCATCACTCAATTACGTGCACTACTGGCTACAAATATGCAGAATATTTACCAATTATCAAATGCTACTTTTGACAGCTTACTATTCGTCTATATATACTAAGTGACACAGAAATCCGAACACCCATTATAAATTATAACATTTTAAAAATATTTTGTACAATAACACAGGGTAGCAAAATAAACTAATAATAAAAATTTCAATATGGTTGAAACAACTTACTGAGGAAGTCAGTTAATAATGGGTTGACCTCGCTGGTCTCGCTTATAATAAGATAGTCAATATCCTCCTGGACTATCTCGTTACACCCCTAATTAACTTCTTCTGAAGTGCTCCCAAATTCTGAATTAAGTAATCCTTAACTTCTTCTTTCTTCTTTGGGTGCCGTGTCCGTATTCAGACGTTGGCCGTCATCATGTTTACAATTTCCTGAAACCTTTCTCTGTCGGCTGCTGCGCGAAATAATTCTTCTACTGTGAAACCACACCATTGTCTAATATTACGCAGCCATGAAAGTTTCTTTCGACCAATCCATCTCTTTCCTTCCACTTTTCCTTGTATTATAAGGCGAAGTAAATGGTATTTGGGTCCTCTAATTATATGGCCGAAGTATTCTGTTTTTCTCCTCTTTATGATGTTTATGAGCAGACGTTCTGAGTTGATCATTTGAAGAACATCTTCATTGGAAGTGTGCGAAACCCACGATATCTTTAGGATTCGTCTATAGCACCACATTTCGAATGCTTCTAACTTGTTTAGCATTGTGGTTTTTAACGTCCATGTCTCACAACCATACAATAGGATCGACCACACATAACATTTCAGGACCTTCTTACGAATGTTCATTGACAGGTTTCTGTTGCATAAAACTGGTTTCCAGGTCATAAAAGCCTTACGTGATATTTCGATCCTGGATATTATCTCTTCATCAGAGTCACAATTTACATTTAACCAGCTGCCAAGGTATTTGAAATGATTTACCCTTTCTATCTCTTCTCCATTAAGAGAAAGCAGACCTTGATCTATATGGATCTTTCCAACTGCCATCCACTTTGTCTTTGAAATGTTGATTTTTAGGCCTCTCCGATAACTTGCTTCACTGACTAGATTTAGTAATGTTTGGAGATCTTGTAAACTTTCTGCAAGAATGGCTGTATCGTCAGCGTATCTAATATTGTTGATTACTTCTCCACCTAGTCTTACTCCCTCTTGTCTGTCATCCAAAGCCTCCCTAAAGATTTCTTCAGAGTACAGATTAAAAAGAGTGGGTGACAAAACACAACCCTGCCGTACTCCACGTTTGATGGGTATTTTTTCAGTGGGACTGTCTCCAATTTGGATAGAGGCTACTTGATTGTAATATAAGTATTTCAGCAGTCTTATATCATAGTGGTCAAGTCCTGCTGCCCGTAGGCAGTCGAAAAGTGTATTGTGTTGGACTCTGTCGAACGCCTTCTCGAAGTCGATGAAACAAACATAAACATTCTTTCGGAATTCACAACTTTTTTGTAATAGAACGCGCATACAGAATAGTGCCTCAATAAAAATTGCTTATCACCCATCTTACTTTCGCATAGAAGGAATACTCGGTTTTGTATAATTCGTAAGAGTATCTTCAGTGTGTGACTCATCAAACTGATTAGTCTAAAATCGCTGCATTTGGTGGGCCTGCTTTTCTTTGGTAATGTTATAAACAGTGACTCTAACCAATCATCTGGTATTTTTCCTTCGTTGTAAATTTTGTTGAAGAAAGTGGTTAAGCAGGCAATGCTTTCCTCATCCAAGAGTTTAAGTAGTTCGGCAGGGATTTGATCTGGTCCAGGTGCTTTATTTTTATTTAGCTTTATTTATTGACTCATCGTGTTTAATTAGGGATAAATCGGAGGATCTAGGGGGCCAGCGCAAAATATTAACTAGAGCCAGTTAAAAGTCCATGGTGACTCTCGCAATGAGTGGCCTTGCGTGATCCTACTGAAAAATGAGATGCTTGTGCATCTGAAGGTAGGGTCTGAGATGAGGTTCCAGAATTTCTTCTACGTATCGCTGTGCTATCATGTTCCCTCTGACGAAGATAAGAAGTGACCTTGAACTACAAGCGATAGTACTAAAACCACAATACTAACGCAACAGTATGGTGCACCTGCTATTAGACAAATAACTGTCAATTTTGTTTATCACCACGTCGTCTTCTGAGCTTAGCCATCATGCATTTTAAACAAAATCTAGATTCATCAATTTCACATTCAACAATTCATCATTCACAAATTTCAATATGGTTGAAACAACTTACTGAGGAAGTCAAGGATAAGTCAATATCCTCCTGGACTATCTCGTTACACCTCTAATTAACTTCTTCTGAAGTGCTCCCAAAGATTAAGAGCCAAAGTCTGAGCCTAGCTTAGCCATCATGCATTTTAAACAAAATCTAGATTCATCACTCAAGACAGCCCATTTGGTTTCTGGCACCAAGCCAATTATTATTCTTTACACCATTTAAGATGATTTCTTCGATGTTTAGGATAAAGATGTACACAATTAAAAGTTCGAAGATAATTATTCGCATCCGGATAGGTCTTCCATGCTGTACAAACTATTAATTTGGAATACACCTGGTAGTGAAAAAGCGGTTTCTTAGAGCCATCAACCATAGGCGACGATCTTGACGCTCTGTTCTTCGACGCCACCCTGTGTCGCTTGATCTTCATGTTCGGCCTTTTTGAAGTCATGTCCGTAAACACCCTACCACAATACGTAAACGTCTAGGAACCGTATTCGCAATTTCCAGAAAATAAAATCCGGCTGTTTTTAGGCCAACTAACTACCCCGTTGAAATTCGCCCAGTTGATGGAGGACTTGGAAGTCGACGTACTTTAGGCATTGTAAATATACTGATGGCAACAAAAATACAACTCTTTGTATGCGATTATTTATTTCGATAAAAAGTATTTTTTTGTAAGTCTTACCTAAATATAATTATATTTATGTATATGTGATAAAGTTTTTACAACGCTATCTTTTCATTAACTGAAGTTTTTTTTGTTACGCAGAAACAAAGAAGACGAGAAAGTTTATTTATGTTTATTTAACTTTAGTTTATTTGTAATTTTTAGTCAGTTTGGATTAATTTTGATTTAACTTAACAATTTAAAATGCCAAGAGTTCGCGGTCGTCGACAATGTTGTCATTTAAGTGACTTCGAAAAAGGTCGCAATGAAAAGTTTTGTTTATAAAGAATTTTACGAAAAGATAAAGTTAATTCATCAACGGTGTAAGAGTTTAAGGAGGTGGTCCAATGATGAGACATATCGGCGTAGTGAAGGATCTGGAAGTCCTAAAACATTGAAAGGCCGTGATTTGTGCGATCTTAGACTTGTTGCTCTCAGAAATAGAAGGGACAGTATACATCAATTAGGAGATGATTTAGTTGCAGTTACAGGAAGGGTAATCTCAAGAAAAATAGTTAGGTAATCAACGATTACTTCAAATGAAACTGAGAGCTTACAGTCTGCTTTTGGTGTTATCTTTTACACCACAGCAAAAGGTTTGACTCTTAGAATGGTGTCATACTCGGCACAACTGGAATAGTCCATGGAATTTTGTCTGCTTTAGTGATGAATCTAGGTTTTGTTTGAGTGGCTCTGATGGACGCATAAACATAAGACGTTTGTGAGGTGAGAAACAAAATAGATACTTGGCTGCTGAACGTCATATAGCTTTAGCACCAAACATTATAGTATAGGATGATATATGCTTGGAAACCAGACCACCTCTAATTCTTATTAACGCTCGACGATATATTGGTAAAGTACTGCAAGCAGTTTTACATCCCTACCTACAAATCATTTCAAATGCGATCTCTCAACATGATAACACAAGACCTCATATTGCCTCTAAAATCAAGAAGTTCTTACAAGAACCTGGTGTAAAGACTTTGGAATGGCCATCAAAATCAGCTGGATGTGGTAGGTGAAAACCTCAATTGATTGCCATGTCCTTCAGCAAACTTAGAAGACATGTGGCATGCAAGAAGAATCTGGATAAGATTCTTACTCAAATATATTAAGAACAACAAGGCCCAAAAGAAAAAGCACTTACACAGTGGTGCATACAACCTTAAATGTAGCGATTATCCAAAAACTTACATCGGTCAAACTGGTAGAACTTTTAACAAACGTACAGCAGAACATAAAATGGCTTTTAATAATAGAAAAACAGATTCTACGTACGCACTTCACCTTCTAGACAATAATATTTCTTTTAATGATGAATTTCAAATTCTTTACATGCAAAATAAAGACCTTAAGCTATCTTTGTTGAAATATATGGAAATTAACAAATTAAAAAATACAGACATATTTCTGAATGACCAACTTAAGATAAACAGTTCTCCCCTTATCAACTTATTCAGTTAAACACTATAAAGTGTAAAGGTATACCAAAAGTAGATCACTTGAGAATGGCACTCTTCTGATATTTTGTGGAAGTGATAAAAACAAAAGTTTTCAGTATTTTATTGTTAGATAAAAAGAATTTCCATTAAGTAACGGTCGAATCCATCAGTTACAAATAGGTACCTTTTCAGTGGTAAGAAAAAAGGCAAAACAATCCAAAAACCAAATCGAAATTTCTGCACAAACATAGTTTTGCTTACTATAGGTACATACTATAGAAACTGAGAAAAACTTTTCCCTGTACTATAATGAAGTCGTTAACTTTTAGCACATAACATTTAGCATCTTGCGAGAAAGGTAAATTGTATGTTTTAAAGTACCTAATAAACACAATTTTTATTAACAGCTGCGTAACCTTGAGTTGTTTTATCAATTTAGTAATAACATTCTATTACAATAAATCACAACCTTTAAAATTACAACATCGGAAAGAGAAAACGATTTTATAATTATAGTATTTATTTTGTGTTGAATCTAACGAAATAAAGTTCAGACAATGACATGCTTAAGCTGCCCCTTTAATGATAAGTAAAAGGTAAATAATATGACAGACCTCGTAGATTAGAATTACAGTATAAGTCAAGAATTATTTAATAGCTTTAGGAAATGACTTTATTAATGCAAGTAGTAAGGATCACTTACAAACACATGGAAACTACAGAATGCTAAAAAGTACAAATTTAAAGCCAGAATAACTTATAACGTATGTATTGCAAGTTGTGATATTTCTTCTAAAAAAATTATGAATGTATTATGCCATTGCCCTGTCGTCGTTCGTGCAGTAAAGAGCTACTTACTGTCAACGAAGTAAAGAGTGCGTGATTGTGCCAAATAGAACAAAAGCAAATCTATCCTTGTAATGTGTACAGGTATTTTGAGCATTGTACTTTGTTTTAATATTATTTTGATTTCAGTTTAATAAAAATAATAATTTTTGTTAATTTTTTTGTGACCAAAAATTTGACACTTCTGACTGACTGATTCTATAATATAAATAAGGAGGATAATGGGGGGTTACCCTCATGACCCCAATTCAAATAACAAACTAAATTCAAATCCACAAGGAATCTACGTTCCTGTAGCTGGCTGTATACCATATATTAAAAAAAATTATTAAAAATCCTTTATAAAAGGTATATATTTAAAAACCCAAATCGCGCTATGTTATACAAAACGTTTTCGGAATCCATATTCCATCATCAGTGTCCTAAAAAGTGTATAACCACTTAATTAAAAAGAACATGAAATTTAAATTTTGACCAAGGTTAATGCAAAATGTGGTTAATACTTACTATGTATACATCAATGTAGCCTCTAAATATGTGGGTAAAAACCCTTTAAAAATTATTTGATTACAATTAGTTTACATTATTTGTTATTTATTAATAGGATGTTAAAGTTACCGTTAGATTTGGTAACATGGCGACATATGACTCCACGTGAAGTTGCTAGTCCTGAGACGGTGTGTCTACGAGGACTTTATGAAAGCAACTGATTGAAATGACAATCTTGACAAGTTAGGACGGAAGTCGTAACAGAGCAGTCAGTGTAACTTTATTTGTATACTTAAGACAGAAGCCAACGTTATTTAAAATTGTAAAAGTTAAAATAAAATAATATAACAGTATCAACCATCAATGTTGTTGTTTTAAATTATGTATACTTCATCTAATTTACTTACCGTTGCACATCATCCGCGTCATAGTCCGTGAGGTCACATGATACCAACGCGAAATATTTAGGTGGTATAAAATTTAGGTGTTTTAAACATATACCTTTTATAAAGAATTTTTAATAAATTAAATTCAATTGTTAATATTTATTGTAAAAAATATGTTGGCCCGTTGTTTGTGTTTATAGAGTGAACAAATATAAATAATATTTGAGTTGGCTCTTTTAATAATATAAAAATTGCAAGAGATATTTTTAATTTAAAATTAAATAATATTAATAAAATTCGAAGCCAAGGATCAAACAGAATTTCTGTAGAATTTAACAATTATTAATCTGCAAAAACATTCTTTTATAACAAAAAGTTATTCGATCCATGTTACAAAATTTATATACCTTTTAATTATATATCTTGTAAAGGTATTGTACTTCTAATACATAATACTAAGTAATGTTGTAACATCAAAGAGTGAAGAAAATGAACTTATTAAATGTTGTTCTACTAACAGCGATATTCCAATTCTGAATGCTAAAAGGCTAAACAGGATAGTAGTCAAATGGAATACAGCTACATACGAATCTACAGGTACAGTTTTGTTTAATTCAGTGGTGTTTTAATGCCTAAAACAATAAATTTTTATAATGTACCAAAATTGTTTTTTGGTACATTCCTCCAGTAACACAATGTTACAACTGTTTGAGATTTGGAGACACCAAAACGAATTGTAAAGCAAAGGAAAAATGAATGAATTGTGGTGAACTTAAAGATACCGATGATTGCACTATGAAATGTTTCTGTTGCAAAAGGTCCACAAGTTTCAACAGCGCGTATGTATCCGAAATATTTACGTCAAAAAAATATCAAAGAGCTCATGTCTTATGAAAATTTAACATTGTTTTGAAGCTAGTGAATACATACAATGAAAAGTATTTAGTTAAAAAGAAAACTGCCACGTTTGTAATAGAATGAAATCAAAAGATAATTTACTTAATTAGAGATGTATACCTATATTATGTGTATTAAAAACAAGAGCTAGATATGCACTTTAAAGAAATTTACATGATCCATGCGATTGGTATTTAAATTACTATTTTCCTTAAGTGGAAATTTATGTAGAATATTTTTATTATAATTTTTTTTTATTTTCGTGAAACTTGAAATTATTAAATTACTAAACGGTTTCTTCTCTTTCTTCATTAAGTGCAGTACTGTAATCGAACTTCAAATACATTATTAACGTTAGATTTGGTTACAACATTAACCCAAATCTATCAATCAACATGACGTGCTCGTTAAAATACCGTAATTATTAAAAGGTAAAAAAGTTCATTTTTAATTAATACTTTTTTTCTTTATTTAAATGTAAACAAGTTTTTGGTTGAAACGTACTGAAGTTTTTGCTATTATTTTATAATACAAGGTGAGCATCGCATAAGCTAAAATCCAGACTAAATTATACACATAGCTTTAAAGCCTACATACGAAAAGGAAGAAGAAGACCAAATTGTTTGACATTATTATCAACAACTAGAAAAAGCTGAGAACATTGTACAATATCATTATAACAAAGTTTTGATTGATGAACATTTTTATACTCAAAAGGCAATCTAGTAAAATAAATATAATTATTTCTCGTTCTAGAATTTTTAATTCCATTATAATTAACTTAACTATAATCTAATTATTGTCTCCAAAACATCCATCCATCCACCCATGGCTTTAAACGTGAATGGTAACATTATCGAAAATGTCGAGAAATTTTGATATCTAGGGTGCTGGATAACGAAAGATATAGATCCAGACATAGAAATAAAATCGCGAATTGAACAAGCAAGAAATGTCTTTTTTAAAAATGAAACAAATGTTTACGTCCCAAACACTCAATCTCAAAATCCGATACCGAATGCTGAAATGTTACGTTTACAGCACCTTACTATATGGAATGGAGGCCTGGACCTTCAAAATCAACTCACTCAGGCGTTTGGAAAGTTTTGAAATGTGGTTATTTCGAAGGATGCTGAAAGTCCCCTGGACAGCGCATATGAGCAACGAGCAGGTCCTACACAAGATGGGTACCGACAGAGAACTCTTAAAAATAATGAAAACACGGAAAACCTCATATTTGGGACACATATACAGAAATGAGAAATACCAGCTACTGCAGCTTCTTATAGAGGGGAAGGTAGAAGGAAAACGTGGTCCTGGTAGACGGCAGGCGTCCTGGTTGAAGAACATTCGTGAGTGGACTGGTTTGGATTCTCAATCTTTAATAAGAAAAGCCAGGGACAGAAATGATTTTGCTGAGGTTATCGCCAACCTTCATTGAAGACGGCACCCAAAAAAGAAGAGAATTTTTAAATTTCTTATGATCCTGCTTTTTCAATATAATTAAATTTCTCGATTCCGAAAAAAAATCATAGCTATATAATTATTCCTAGAAAGTATATACGTCCTTACGGTATACAGAATGAGGACAACAAACTTAATAAAAAACTAAAACCAGATCTAGACATTCGAAAGATATCAAATAAAATAAATGCGAATTTTAATTATTTGCCAAGACTGCAAAAAACTGTTTTATAAAATTAGGAAGAAGAGTATGTTGATTTCTAAAACTATTCATAAACCTGTCTGAATAATTTAAATGATGTTCTATTCACGGCTAATTTATTTTAAGCTATTTAATGTGGCCTCCTAGTAACCTTCGGCAAATTTTAAACAATATCTTTATACTTTTTTTTATGTTTTGTCTATAAAAAAAATTTAAAAGTAAATACTAAACATAAAAGAATACCATCCATTTACGGATGGTTTATAAGGAAAGAATACGTTTAACCAGAAGCTCTTCGATAACATTTTACAGTGCATTCACATGTGAAAACGGTCTATTATCTCATGAAATAATTATTTTTAGAGTTAAAACTCTGACTGGTGGATTTTAGTTTTGTTTCTTGACCTTTTTGGAAAAAAATAACTTTTACCCCCACTATCTTAGCAGATGTGACCTCATCGGTCATTTTTTTTAATAGAAAGGCCATATTTTTATCTAAAAAACTAAAAGCTTATATTTTTCCAAGTACAACTGTACCAAACTTATCACATTTAAACTTCAATATACAGAGTGCAAAGGAAACCAGTGCTCGTATTTCTTAAAATTTAATTCAAAATTTATTTTACAAAGAAAATTATTAAAGAAGTCATTTCTTATTAAAGACAAATAAAAAACATAATTAAAACAAATGCTCAAATCAAGCTCCTTGGTTTAATTGACAGTATCTAAGACGTCCAATGAATTCTTGGGTTATGTTTGACAACATCACTAGTGTAATTTGTTGCATTTTAGTACGAATTCTCTGTTTGACGAACATAAACCTTATTTTTTAAATAATCCCAAATATAAAAGTCCATGGGATTCAAATCTGGCGACCCAGCAGGCAATTCAATGTGGCCGCGTCGTCCAATCAGTCGATTGGGAAAAGTTGCATTCAGAAAATTTCTAACCACTACAGCATAATGTGGACTTGCTTCATCCTGATGAAACCAAATGCTTGGATTTACTTGACCAGGATTATTGATATCTGGAAATGTTGCGGTTAAAAATGGAACTACGTAGGTTTGCAACATCTCTAAATACCTTTCACCCGTCACAATACGTCAAAAAAATACGGTCCTACAATGGTATTTCTAACAATCGCAGCCCATACATTTACTGTTTTGGTGATATTGGGTATAAACTTCCATTGCCCAATTGGGATTTTCTGTTGCTCGATAACGACAATTTTGACTATTAATGGTACCATTTAAGCAAAAAGTGGTCTTGTCGGAAAACAAGATATGACATTTAAAACCGTTATTTGGATTACACAGTTCTGGCATATCTTCGCAAAACTCTATGCGTCTATCAAAGTCGTCTTCATTGAGTTGAAGCATGTTTAAAATTTCCTTAAATTGTTCTCCTTAGAAAATTACTTTCACGCCACCTATAGTATATACGCTAGTAACCTTAACAATAACCCATAAGCAACGAGCGATTTGTCATGCCCATTTACTAACAACGAAATAGTTCGTCATATGTTCCCTGCTCTTATCTTTCATTTGTTAAATGGAATCCCTTCCTCATAATTAGACTTTGACTGATTCTAAAGTTATAACTAGACTTCGGCAAATATGCATATTGCATATTTTGCATATTGTGCATATTTTATGCAAATATTTCATATTTTGGCATATTTGTATAAAAGTTTGCATAAAGTGCATAAAAGTTCAGATTTTTATACTGTATTTGAAAATTTTTAAACATACCAATTTATTTCAATTCTTGTATAAAATTTTGTAGTCATTTTAATCAAGAAATGATCTAAGTACGTAATCTCTACAGGTACAAAACATTTACAATTTCAAAGAAGATCAATTTAAGTAGCCCTCAACATTCTTAGAAAGTGTCGGTCACTGAGGCATTCAGTTATTGGATAATCGCTAAGGGTTCGCTCATTTGCATTTTATGATCTAATCCCCAAATCTATCTACAATTTATTGTATCTTAACAGCAGGTAAACGGCTAATAGTTTTGTTCCTAATTTAGGGATTTTCCAAAATCTCCCAGTTTATTGAATTAGGTACCTAAACATTTCTAATTTGATGCTCAGATTTGTAAATCATTTTTGTTTTGATATTCAAAGCGTAAACACTCGTTGTGCGTAACAAAAAGGAAGATTGTGATTTTATAATGCCTAAAACAACCAGTGCTTCAACTTGGATTAAACCTTATAAAGAGCTGTCTATGGATATGGGAAAAATCTACTGTTCAGTCTGTGGCAAAATTGTAAGTATCTAATATTTTCTATTAAATATCTAATATTTCATACATACAGGGTGTTTCCAAATGACACTTACAACGTTTGACTGTAGATACTTCTCGAAAAATTGAACAAAACGATATAGTTAATGAGGGGTCAAACTTATTTACTTTTCGAGATACAGGGTGTTAAAATTAAAAAAAATTAAATTCTTTTAGTTAATAACAACAATAACTTTAAAACCAATAAACGTATTTACTTGAAATTTAGTACTCGTAGGTTGTTTTTAAATGAAAAATAGCTTCCTTAGTGAAAAAATGTCATGTACAATACAATGGGTATTAGAAAATTTCACCTTACTTTTTTATGAAGTCAGCTATTCTAAAACACAATTATTTTTATTGTAATTGAATTAACAAAAAAAAAACTTTTGTTGAATTTTAAAATAAGTTATATGATGTACTAATGGTTAGTAACAAAAACTAATTTGTGGATTAATACTGCATTTAAAACACTTAGCGAGTGTTTTTTTTTCCAAACCAGTTATTTGATTAACCAAAAACACCTTGTATATTTTTATATTTTAAAGGTTGGGTTAAAATAAAGGTTTTTATTTTTATTTATAGATAGCATGTGAGAAGAAATTTCAGATAGACCAACATGTGAGAACTGCTTCACACATTGCAAAAAAAGGAAAAATAGGAGGAAAACATCAAACTTCAATGGCTAAATGTTTCCAATCTACTTCAAAAAAATTAGATGAGCAAGAAACTTTTAATGAAGACTTGTGTCGCGCATTAGTGTCTGCAAACATACCGCTTTCAAAATTAGCAAATGTAAATTTTAGTTCGTTTCTAAAAAAATATTGCAAACTTAATGTTCCAAGTGATCGGTCTCTAAGAAGAAATAATGTGAACGGGCTATACTCGTCGGTGTTAATTAATATTAAGGAAGAAATTGCAGATAATTATTTTTACATATCTGTAGACGAAACCACTGATTCCTCAGGAAAGTATATTGCTCATTTATTGATTGGTGTTCTTAAAGAAGATACCTTACCAAAATCTCATCTTATTTCATGCCAGCAACTTGAGAAAACAAATGCTTTAACAATTTCGCGTTTTATACAAGAAACATTAGCAACTTTTTTTCTTCCGACAACTATTCCTTCTAATAAATTACTGCTTATTTTATCGGATGCTGCTCCTTATATGGTGAAAGCAGGACAAAATTTAAAAATATTTTTCCCAGATTTAATACATGTTACTTGTGTAGCGCATGGATTAAACAGAGTTGCAGAGGAAATACGAAAAAAGTTTCCTCTTGTAAATACCATGATATCCAGTGTCAAAAAAGTATTTCTTAAATCTCCTATAAGAATTCAACTTTATAAAGAAATGCTACCTAACATTCCTCTTCCACCACAACCTATTTTAACGCGATGGGGAACATGGTTAGAAGCAGCTAATTTTTATGCAGATCATTTTGTTAAAATAAAGAACATAATTGATACGTTAACAGATGAAAGTTCCCAATCTCTTTTGGATTCTAAACAAACTTTTCAGAGTAACTTGCTTCAACAAGAACTTTCATTTATAAAATCAAATTTTAGTTTTGTTCAAAAAACAATTACTCAGTTAGAATCACCAAAACTGTCATTGTTCGAAAGTACAGCATTAATAAAAGAATTTGCGTCATGTTGTCGGAACGTTAGAGGTAATATTGGAAAAGATATTTTAAAAAAATTTGAAGCTACTATGGAAAAAAATAAAGGTTACCATATTCTTTCTGAAGTAGTCAGTGTTCTAGCTGGAAATATTTCGGAAACAATTAATTTAGAACCAAATGTTTTGGTTAGTTTGAAAAATGCTCCCGTTACATCAGTTGATGTTGAACGAAGTTTTTCCATATATAAATATATGTACTCAGACAGAAGCCACAAGTTTTTGTTAGAAAATTTTGAACACCACTTGGTCATTTATTGTTACCATAATTCTAAATAAGTTTATTCATACTTAAAAATGATGTAGTTACTTAAAATAAATGTAAATCTTAATGAATAGTAGGAAATATTTAGTTATGTACACTTTTTTTTAAATAAAATTGTTACTATTTTACGATTTTTTTATTTATTTGTATGCATATTTTGTAAAATATTTGCATATTTTCGGGTAAACACGTGCATATTTATGCGCATATTTTCTACATTTTTATTTGCATATTTGCCGAAGTCTACTCATAATAAAGAAGATAGTTTCTATTATCGAGCCACCCAGCCTACTTTCTAAGAAAAGCGGAAATGTTGGTTTTCTATGAAATAATCTTTCCTGTCGAGAGAAAGTAGTAAAGATAGATACAACCACACCATCCTTGTCAATTAAGTACCATTTTCGCGTAGCACCCTTCATCCAATACTCCCACTCTTTTTTAATCCCTAGCTTGTCTAAGTATCAGAAATCTAGTTCATTTCAATCGTGGTTCCTGTGGCATGCGGTTGTCTTCATCAAACGGCGGGTATGTGTATTTTCAATTCACCATTATCCATTTATCTTCAAACAGTGCTTCCTACATTAAATATTTTCTCTTTTGTCATACAGACGTCTTCCAATTCAAAGACACGGAGTCAATTCTGTTTGCCGTCTTCCCTTTTCTTTCAGAATTGACTGATATGTTAAATGTGCCTACATTAATCTGAGATTGGTTGCTAACTAAAACCACCGTAATTCCTAACCTTACCTGAAGCATGTACGCTGCTTGAGAACTCCCAATATACATACCTGTGACGAGTGCAACGTGTCATGTGCCTTTATCGTCGAGTGTTCTATGAAAGAACGTCATTACCTGTGCCTACCTGCAGCCGACTAAGTACAATACTGATCATTCAATTGTGAGTACCGATATTTTTACCTAAATCGATACTTTTAGTCACTTTTGCTTTATTTGTCGGAGATACGGAGACTATGTCGAATATTCCTTATCCGATAGTTTTGATAGAACCGTTTTATTCTGATGGCGTATTTATATAAATACTAGTCAGAATATCTTGATAAAATATTCCAAAAGTCAGCACCCGCTCTAATTCATTTTGCTCACACGTAAACGTGATATCCATGGAGCACATGAGGAGGCGATCCAGTTTACACCCAACAGAGTGATATGAACAAAAATCGTTTTAAAATATACTGGTTTTTCAGAAACATAACACATGGACATAAATAACATTAAATGGGACTACTACGAATGAAATATATTCTAATGTGTCCATAGAAAAGTCAATCTTAATTAATTACCAATAATTAACCAGTTTACAACTAGAATCTACCGTTTAATAGGCACCATTGCTGCTCCATAATAATCAACTATAAAAATAAACTGTAAAAACTTGACAGTAAATATAAACAATACATTTACACGTCAATGCTAACAATATAAACGTGATAAATGTACTAACAAAACTATTTTCATCCTCGGATCATTATTCTTTTTCAGGATAGATAGTTATAAATATTGATTTAAATAGTTTTCTCTAGTACATCATTTTTGTCGTCCACATTGTTAATATTGGAATTTTAAATTATTGTTGGTTGTTTTTGTTGTTTCATTTTCCTAACATTAATGATAATTTCTTCTCTTATTGGTAATTCTGTTGATTATTGGAAATCAGTATTTTATCCTTTTTTTGTTTATTTAAAGAACAAAGTCCCATCCAACCGAAGGCCATTAGCGACATTTCTATGACATTTGTAAAAATTAAATTGTATAGAACATGTTTATACATTTTAAGTAACCTAATAAATTGTCCAGAACAAAATTTTTATAAAGCAATAATTTTAGTTTATTTGGAAAATTATAAGAATGTATTTGAAGTTCACATTAAGAACAGTCTATGCCGAAGCGTTGTAGTACTGTCTACTTCATTGCAAGTTTCGCATTTTGGAGGTTTTCTATTTGAGGCATGATAGGCATGAGTATACCTACAGTGTCCCAGTCGTAGATATGTAATAATAACTTGTGATATGCTTTCTAGCAGTGGACTTCCACGAAATGATATCACTTTTATTGTTTTTAAGTTTAGAACACCTACCGGTTGCTAATAAGAAGAAGGATTGACAGTCGAACGCAAAGAGTATTTAATAATTAAAATGACAGCTAACAGATCTTTTGGGGCGTCGGTGGACGGGACTTTGTTGTGGACGGAACTTTGGTCCACCCATTGGTCGGTGGCTTCGTTGTGACATTAACTACGAAAAAGAAAAAGAATTGACAGTTCACAGACGAGGAAGAATTGACAGTTGACATTAGGTAAGGAAAAGAAAAAGAACTGGCAGTTGACAAATGGTTCTGGTCTATAATGCAGATTCAACTATTACCGACAGTGACGTCGCACTGCCTGTCTCAAGTGCCCCATACTCTGCAGCAGAGTATAAGCTACTTGGGCCAAAAGGTCAAAGTCCAATTCTGGCGCCAATGTCGGTAAGCGTTGGATCTGAATTATCAGCCTAGCCTAGTCAAAACATGAACCTTAGTCAAGACTGAAACCATTTGTCCATTAGCAGCTGACGTGTAACAGATGTGTAGATAAATATATTGATATACATTAATAGTAAGAAAATTCTTTTGTGACATTTTTAGCTTGATGTAGGTAGAATAGTTTGTCGTATCGGGACATATGAAACGTTGTTGAAAAGGGAAGGGAATAGCAAATATGTTGAGACACAAAACCTGGCGGCATTGTCAAAAGGGTATTATATCATATCTCTATTGTTACTGGTCTGACTAAGGCATGTGAACCGGTAAATTAAAAGAGAGAATATAGCGAATATATATTATAGCAGTTTTCCCCCAGTCTTATCAATACCTGACTCAATAATTGTAAATTATGAAATGACATCATATCGTTTATGTCTTGTAATGGAGAAGGATCTATTTACTAATTGCGGGTAAGTGGGACATTCGCTTATAGGATCTATTGATCCAGTAATATTTATTAGTAGCATGTTAAGTTGGTCAGAGTGAGAGATGGAGACTGACTTTCTAAAAAGTTTAAGCAGGTTCAAATAAGGAAAGTACTGAGCAGTCAGAAGCGTTTACTGGACTAACTTTACTTTTTTAACTTTAATTTGACTTTATGTATTAGAAAAATGTTACACTGTTTTGAAGATGGATCTGCTTAAGGTAAATTAACTTTATCAAAGCTACGTTTTTATTTTTATTAATTATGTGCCTGGCCTTATATTCTCTATGAAGAATTATAATTCAAACACATAAGATATTCTCAAAAAAAAAATTCATATCTTCCCAATAATTAAAATAAAGACAAACTCAATCATAAAATGAATCATACGAATGTTAATCTCCCCCAAAAAATAATACGTTACTTAAGCCATTCAGAAAATATTAAAAGCTTTGACAGAATGCCGAATAGACCTATGTCCAGTAGTGGACGCATACAGGATGATAATGATGATGATTATCACGTCTACTGTGATCGGCAATATCATAATCAAACTCAAAAACAGAGAATGATGTTCTCTGGGCTCTGCGTACGATCTAGTGGTTAGAGATAAGAACGGAATATATTATTGCCAATCACACGCAAGATACCAAAAAAGCCAGTAACTGTCTAGTGTAAAAGGACTTTTAGAAAATCCTAATGAATTGATTCGCAAAAAGACAGAAGAGGGAATGTAAAGGTAGTGGGGGCAAAAATATTGTTAGACGGGAAGTGCTATTTTGAGAGACCACATTAAACAAGGAAAGAGAGTTACTTTCCTCAAGTCAAGTCAATTGCGTTTTTACCTTGTTTTAAGCTCTATGCTTCTTCAAGGATGGGTTTGATTATTTGGATGCTTATGCTTGTTTGGTTTGAAATGCCGGTTTTCGCTCGTACGACCTCGGATTCCGGATCCCCAAGACTAGGGGCGCCGCCGCTAAAGAAGTGTATAGGAAGAGGAAAAGGGACGGGAAGGATACCGAGAACAAGAAGAAGGCAAGAGGTGGAAATCGTACCTTCCGGAAGAGTTAGCCAAGTGAACCAAGCCTGTCACGAAGTACAAGTTCCGTGGAAAACGATTCCTTTCAGATTGTTGGCCTTTTTGTTTGTTGGAAAATGCGTGGAGGATAGCTGTGGCTATATCCTCACCTAGGATCAGGTATCATTGTGCAATGAGATTAGGAAATCACAGAAAACCAATCTCCCCCTGTCCTTGTGATTATTTAAGCGACTCTTAAGGAGTGTATGTGGTGCTCACAGTGTAGGTGATGTGTTTTTGTGTGTTTACTGGTTAGGATTGTGTGTTTATTGGTTGTGGTATGGGATTTAGTTGTTTATTAATTAGGATTGTGAGCGAAGTGAAGGTAAAGTGTTGTATAAGTGCATATGCGTGTGTGATGATGTGTGAGGTGTGTTTTTAGATGGGTGAAGGTTTGATTAATGAGGTTGTTTGTGCATGAAGTGGCTATGGTACATCCATACATTGCATTGGAGATTTGGTTAAGGAATAGGGTTATTACGCTTCTCTTTTCAGGGAAGACGTTGAATAGGAGCATGGATGTGAAGTGGATTAGGGATTTCATATCGGAGGATAGGTCATAGGAAGGGATTTGCTTCTCTGTGTATACTGGTTGGGTTTGGTTGTAATTAGCGGGATGAGCGCTGCGGTGATGAGGACATCGTGGTGAGAAAGCAGGGTGAGGACCGTTACAGTTAGGACATTTGGGAGCAGATATCGTGGGGCAGGCAGAGGACCGGTGGCTGAGTAGACCTGTGGGAAGTGCTATTTTGAGAGACCACATTAAACAAGGAAAGAGAGTTACTTTCCTTGTTTAAGGAATCAAATATAGTTGGGTTATGTTATTGTTTATCATAACTGCCACATGAAAGCTTATTTATATTGAAAATTTTCAATGTAAATGTATGTGTCACATCTTAGACTATTATCGTTATTGTTTAATTAAAACTTTCTCGTCTAAGATTCATTCTGAAAAATATTTTATAGCTACTTTAAATTTGGCGTCTATGCATTCCCGGATATGTCCTCTATATTAAGTGGCCACTTTTATGAATTTTCGTCTCCTTTTCATAACGATTAGCTTAACTCTTTTGTCTTTTTGCTCGATGGCCCAGTCAAACAAACCTTTGACATTTTTTAGATATGAAAAAAAACAAAAAAAAAAGATGCATAATCATTATAAATGATATCGGATCAAAGATCTTTGGAGCAATGGTTATATAATCTTAAATAGAAAAATTTCTAGAAATCTATTGGATAATATTAATTATGTATAATATTAATAGTTATTAAAACGTTATTAAATAAATACAAGCAAAATAGTCGATTCACCATAGTGATATCATCTAATTAATCGGTAAAGTGTAATTCACGGTACATATTCGGGGAGTTACTGTTATCACGTATGTTAATAATTGAAAATATTATATAATTGGTTTTACAAACAAAGATGTCTATTATTGAATACGAATTCAGAGAATTGACGAACATAAACAGCTTTTTAGAATATTTTATCAACTATTTATAATTCACTGTTAAGACGAATTCACTAATTAAATTGCTATGAATAAAATCGGTTTTTACGTGATAGAAATTCATTTCAAAACAGTATATAAATCCTAAAACATAATGTTCTTAAGTTCCATAATATTTATTTAAGATTTCCACTTACCGGAGGTCAGCGCCGATTCGCGCTTATAAATTTTCAAAATGGATGCACATTTTTAAATTTAAATGTTAAAGCAAGTCTGCGCCATTAACCAGCTTTAACCACGTTCTCGCTTTACCAGAATGGTAAATTACAATTTGGTTTATTTTTATTTCTGCTTTTTGTATTCGCTGTTCAGGGGATGCACCACGTATAAGAAGGCACTAATTATATCGTCAGCGAATGCGAGAATTTGCATCGATCTATTAAAAATAGTTCCATTTATTCTAATATTTAATTGTCTGATTGCCTTTACCAAGGCAATATTAAAGAGGAGACACGCCAGCACGTCCCCCTGTTTTAGACCATTATAAAAGTCAAAGAACGTAGAGATTTCTCCTTCAATTCTAACGCATGAGCTTACGTTTTGCATTGTTAGTTGGGTCAACTTAACTTACTTAGATGAGATCCCAAAGTCTATCATTGCATTATATAATGCAGTTCTTTTCGCACTATCATAGGCTGCTTTGAAGTCGACGAAGATATATTCTAGTGACTTTTCTAGAATCTGTCTATGTGCTTGAATTTAAAGTGCAGTTGACTTTCCACAGTATATTTGCATTGATATTGACCAATAATATCCGTTGTAAAATGTTTAAACGTTCGCACTTAACCTATTGATACTAGACGTCCCTCTGAAACGGATATGGGTTTTTAGGTAAAAAAACAGGAATATTGGATTAAAACTCGGACACATGGATTAGTATATAGATATTGATATTAAAACATTTTTTTTGGTTTACTTAGCCTGTCAGTGTACTGGTAGTCAGGATATAGATGTACGTTTTTAACTATATACTAAATACCAGTATACTGGCAGGCTAATCTAGATCAAATAAACAACGATAATCGCTGTATAATTGGGAAAAAAATTTCTCTTATCAATTTTATCATTTTTTTTTATTACAAAAGAAACATAATTATCATTCTAAACTTAAAACTATAAGAAATAAATTTATTATTTGACTTGTGTATGGAACAATTTGTAGCAAGGAACTATGCATAGTCCTGGTGAGTCGGGGCAGCTGGGACAATAATAACGGGACCTTTTTCGGGCATTTTGCTTAGTGCAATATCGGCACCGTAACATAAATTTTTAAACTTTTATTTTTTTCCGTGACAGGAACTTGTTCTGGGTAATGCATATTGTTTGCAGTTGTTTGTACCTGAATAGCCTTGTTATTGTCGATAAGGTCCATTACTATGCTCTCACAAAATTGCAAAAAAGAAGTTTTCTTATTCGATGCTCTCTTGTAGATGTAAAAGCTGTTCCAAATGCATATGTCTAATAGATGGAAAAACAATTTTCTATACCACCGAAGTGTTTTTCTTGGTACCGAGTAATATGGCAACATCTGGTCTGCTCGATCTATCCCAGACATGTGCTTATTGTAGTCAAGCACACAGTCGGATTTAATTTTCGTAGCACCTCGTTTACAAACAACCTCAGTCATAACATGCTGATCATTCTGACATCATGCTTATCTTTCCATTTAGTAACCAATACGGGCCCTTTACGTTTCCATACAGCATCTCCTTTTTTTAGCTTCTTTTTTAACATGTCCTTGGGGTTTCCAGTTCTGTCTTCTCGTAGAGTTCCAACAACGTGTGTCTTTTTCTTGAATAGGGCCTCCGCCAATCCTACGCTGTTGTAGAAATTATCCATGTATAAAACACGACCTTTTCCGAAATAATCCTTCGTCAACTCTTTGACAATATCCGCCGTTTTCAAGGTACCTCTTCCGGTATATACAATAATATTTAATATATATCCATCGTGTGTAGTGAGTTCGTATAGTTTTAATGCCATACTTGTGACTTTACTGGCTATGTATTGTCGAAAGATGAGACGACCACGCCACAAGATCATGGCCTCATCAATAGAGAGCTCTCTATTAGGATATAGGCAATTTTGTATATTTTTTAGAACTGCGTCCAAAATAGTCGAATCTTGTAAAGACGGTCCTCAGTATTACATCAGTATGGTCTACGAATCGTAGCATTTTTAAAATCCCTAGAAATCTATCACGGGCCATAGTTTTTCCAAAAACAGGGTGGTAGTAAATACTTTCCCTGCTCCAGTGTTTGGCAAGGGAAGGAAATTTTACGATGCCTCCCAAAACACACAAACCTAAGAATTTTTGATTTTTTCATTAGAAACTTCTTTCCATACACTTCTTTTTCGTTGAAGTGTTGTAGATGTGGATACAGTGGGTCGTCTATTAGTTTCACATAATATGTGAATTATATTATAATTGTGTTGATTATATCGTTGTCGAAAAGCACATTAAAATAATCTATGGGTTTTGCATTGGCTGGAAGATTTACATTAATAGACGGTATTCCAGTAAAATCAAATTTTGTTACATCTTCTTCTACTTCGCCCCAACCATAATGTTTATCTGAAATGTATTTTGTAGATTTTTGTAAAAAATATTGAAGAGATCCTTGGGTGGTCATTTTAATCAAAAAACGATGAATTTGGTTATTCTTTATTTTGAAAATTTTAGAGTTTAATTGGAAAATTGGGTAATTTTAAATACACAAAAAATGTTACAACTTTGTCAAAATCTTAGGTTCATCATTGTATATGTGGAACAGCTAAAAAGAAATAAACGAAAAAATAGTAGAGATTTCGTAGACCGAACAAGAGTATACCCGAGAAATAAAAAAGAGAGAATGTAACTCAAGTTGCCGATGTAATGACTATGAATTATTTAAGCCAAGGCTTGAAGGATTACAGTATGGGTCTAGATAAGAATTACAAACGGACTGTATCTAAACCGATGATGCATAACAGTAATAGAAAAGCAATAATTATAATTTTAAATAGTGTTTTCGCAACCATCACGGATTAGAAGCAGGCGGTTTCAGGTGTGGGTGTCTGTATTATTATTTAAAGGGTAAATAAAATGAGCAATCAAAAATATTTGTTTCGAATACAGTAGAGTCCATGGTTCTTTACCCGTGATTCATCATTTATATATATATATATTATATATATATATATATATATATATATATATATATATATATACACAAGGATTTTCACAGTTTTTTCACTCAACCGTTTTCTCCAATTTTTCCTGTTTAGCCAGTCCCCTTCCTGTAGGTTTCTTCTTCTCATTGCTTCGTCCACTTCATCTCTGAAAGATCTTCGGGATCTGCCTCTCTTTCTTCTTCCTATCGGGCTCCACTCTGTTTTTCTATTTATTCACCGATTCTGGTCTGCTCTTCTGACATGTCCGTACCAGGTTAACCTCATCTGTTCGATGTAGTCTATTATGTCGGAGTTCATTCTTATTCTCCTCTTAATCTCCATGTTATTTATTATATCTCTTTTTGTTACTCTGCAGCTTCTCCTTAGGAATTTCATCTCTGTTGCTCTTATTTTGTTTTTGGTTTTCTTATTTATTGTCCAATTTTCACACCCCATAAGTGAGGATACTTCTTGTCATGGTATTATATATTTTTTTCTTTGTTTTTATGCTTATGTTCTTATCCCATGGTACCGGGTTCAATTTTCATATGCAGTCTCTTGTTTGTCCTAGTCTATTTTTTATATCTTCCTCCGTTGTTCCTTTGTTTGATATTATGAAACCTAAATACTTATACTTGTCTGTTCCTTTGATGTGTTTACCTTCGTCTATTTCCAGCTGTTTTATTTCTGTATTCTCCGTTGTTAGGTATTCAGTTTTCTTTATGTTTATTTCCATCTATTCTTTATATATTCTTGCTCCAATTTTCTCATTATAAAACTGAGGTCATTCTCTTCTTGTTCGATCACTATTTGGTCGTCAGCAAAACTTAGCGTATATAGATATTCGTTCCTTATTGGTATACCCATTCCTTCGCACTTTCTTTTCCATGGTTTCAGGGTTTTTTCCAGGAATATTTTGAACAGGGTGAGGGATGTGGAGCAACCCTGTAGTAGTCCCTTTGTCGTTTTAAATGGACTGCATATTCTATTGCCCGTTTTGATAGCTACTTCGTTATTCTTGTAGAGTGCTTTTACCGCGTTTATTAATCTTCGTGGAACTTCGATGTCTTCCATTGCTTCCCATAGCTTGGTTTTAGGTATTGAGTCATATGTCTTCTTAAGATCAACAAAAGCCAGATGGACGGATCTATTTTTGGCCATTCTTTTTTCTATTAGTTGTTCGACCGTGTAAATGTGATCTAAGCATGCTTTTCCCGCTGTGACACCTGCCTGGTCTTCTCCGATTTCATCTTGTATACATATTTCTAATTTTTCCTTTATGGTCTTTCCATACAGTCTGCCTATAGACGATATATTGCTGATTCCCCGATAGTTTTCGCAGTTTTTTATATTTCCTTTTTTGTATATTGATGTCATATATGCTTGGGTCCATTCTGCCGGTAAGTCTTCTGAATTCAGTGCTCTCTCAAACATTTTGTGTATCATACAGAATAACTTTTCCTATCCGTTTTTTATCAATTCATTTGGTATTTCGCCGGGACCTTCTGCTTTTTTGTTCTTTAGAGTTTTGATCGTTCTTTTTACCTCAGCTAGGCTTAATTTGATCTCGTCATCTTTGTAGATTTCTATTCCGTCTCCGTCTATTTCTGATTCTTTGAATGCGGGGCGGTCGTCGGTTAGCAATTTTTTATAGTATTCTTGCCATTCGTTTTCTTTGATTTGACCGATCTTGATTTTCTCTGTCTTGTTTCTTTGGAGCGACTTTAAGATGCGCCATGACTCTGAATTTTTCGTTCCTCCTATGTGCTGTTCTATCTCTGTGCATGTTTTTTCCCATCTTTAATTTTTTTCATTTGCCAGTTTTCTTTTCACTTCTTTATTTTTTTTCCTGTATAGTTCCAAGTCCTCATAGTTTTTTGTGTTTAGGTATTTTATATGGAGTTCTTTTTTTTTCTGTTATGCATGTTAGTGTGTCTTCGGTTAATTTCGTTTAAAGTAAATTTCGGTAAATTAAAAAAATTAATCATTTAAAGAATACGAAATAAGTCGGACATTTTCTCCATCAAGTGAAAGAAAACAATTCATAATGCCTGATTTTAACCATTTAGAGAAAGGTTGTTTATTTATGATTTCACTATAGTAGGGTGCTTTGTCCATGGCAACCAAAGATATGTGTTCTAGTTGTACTTAAAATCTGAAAACATCCGTAAGCGTTTTTTTGTGCCCATCTCTTTTCAATGCACTGATAGGTATGTAAAATTTAATGTAATTTTTTAAAATGTAATTAATGTTTATCAATTAATGAGTGACCTATTCCTCTTTATAAAATCGAATAATACCTAATACTCTTATATTTCGTATTCTTGTGTCTGAGTAATCATATATCAGGAATGGAATAAGATAATGGTATGGAATATTACCATTATCTTATTTCAACCATCGCTGCATGATATATTTACATTGCTGATAACTTTAGAATGATATTTTTTGTTAATGGGTAATTTTATAATTATTTATAATAAGAAAAAAATGTTTTATACTCTGGCCAATACTCTAGACGACCAATATGGTAAAATAAATGTTTGTTTTTTTTTAGGACAACTAAAACTTTAAGCAATAACTGTATTTTAAAGCAATAAAACATTTCTGAATCGGAAACCTCAATCTACTAAATTAATTTTATAACATTAAAATCGACTCACATAACTTAAGTTGAATCCATTATTTCTCAAACTTGACTTTCAAGTAACGATATGTAAAGGAGTATATAAATTGCTGTCTTAAAAGTAAAGGACCTAAGACGTCGTTAATGTTGGCTTGAAAGGGGTAGTTATGTGTTTCTCAACTAATTATTCCAGGAAAATCGAAAAGGGCTTCTTACCTTTGGATCCTTTTCCGACAAAGAGCTTATTTAATGAGGTCTAGGAATGGTTCCCAACTAGCATATTTTAAACTACCTAAGAATAATTTAATAAAATGTGTTGAATTTGAAAATCTAACTGTTACATAGTGTGTATTTGATAAGAAAAGAAAATATGGTTTACGCATTGTGTAAACATTCTCACATACTTTTGGAGTAAGTGTTATTGACCTACTATATTTAAAGTTACCATGGGGTTAAAACGATTCAAAAATTTATTAAGATTTGTTCAATTTGACAATAACGACACATGTCTGAAGGAAGAAAAAATGACAAATTAGTGGCAATACGCGATGTGTGGAATCAACATTGTTTCTTACGTTCCGAAAAAAACAAAGAAGTGCCCTAATCCTGTCTACCATGCATCACAATGTTTACTGTACAGATGATGTTGACAAAAAACCAGATATGATACTCTATTATTATAGTACAAAATGTGGTGTCAATACGCTAAACCAAATGGTTCATAAATATATGTGCAAAAGACGAACTAACCATTGGTCTTTTGCATTTTTTATGAATATTTTAGACGTGGCTGCAAAATGTAACGAAAACAAAAATGAACAGCGAAGATTGTTTTTTACAACGACAGCAGAACAACTATACTAAAACAATTTTTAATTTAAGGTGATTAGTTGGCAACATCGCACTTGACGAAACCCTAAACGATAACTTTTTAACAAAATCATATTCCACTTATCAATTTTGCAGAGGCGTACCAAAAAAAAATTTAATTAATTATTTAAGCACATAAGTAATTAATTAAATCTAAGACCGATAAAATTATTAAATTATTATGTGTCTTTTTAACAGGTATCTTATTCGCTCTGTGCGTAGCCATGGTAGTACCATGGGTACTTTGAAACAATGCCAGCGTGCGTAGCGGCGAAATATGACAAAATTGGACCTATCTTTCACGTATAAATCTAGACTTGCCGAAAACGACCTACATTCTGGAAGGGCACCAATTGGCCCATTATTGTACAGAGACCATAGAAGGCAAAGATTGCATTTTGCTCGTAAACATGTTGATTGAAATAATGACGATTGGGGAAAAATATTGTTCATCGATGAATCCAGTTACTGTCCTTTTTCTGATGACAGGAGAAACCGAGTGTATAGAAGGCTTGGGGAACGCTACGCACAGTGTAACACCGTAGGGACTGTACAGTATGGCGGCGGCTCTTTAATGGTGTGGGGTGGCATTAATTTAGAGGCTCGTATGGAATTAGTTAGAATAGATCACGGTCGGCTTACATCGCAGAGGTATATAACAGACATTTTAGAAGAGCATGTCGTGCCATTTGCACCATTTATTGGGGATGATTTCATGCTTATGCAAGATAATGCCAGGCCAAACACGGCAAGAATTCTGCAGCAGTATCGTCAGGAGGTTCGAATTCCTGCCATGGATTGGCCTGCGAGAAGTCCGATGCTCGGGACATCATAGGCAGACGACTACGACAACTACCTAATGCACCAAACACATTAGATGAATTGTTTTTACGGTTGGTTGAAATTTGTGATCAAATTGATTAAGAAGAAATCAGAACGATTATTTTTAGTATGAGAGTTCGTTGTCAAGCAATAATAAAGTAGGAGGCAATACTCGATACTAGTACCCGGTACTAGTATTTTCTTCAACTTTAAAAATTTCAATTTCGTCATTAATTTGTAATGATAGTTTGTTTAGATCAGTTGTTGGTTTAGATGTTTAGATTTATGATGTTAGATTGTTAATATCCATACATCTTTTGTAAAAAAAGAAAAGTTTTTTATTTAAAATGTTCTAAAACTAGAATAACTATAAAGCAGAAAAGCTTTTGCTTTTAGTGAGCGTAGTGTAGAATAAATTGACAATCTAAAAAGTATGTGTTTTATTTTCTAATAAGTAAGCAAATCTTGTCACTATTTATAAAGTAAAAATTATTTCAATAGCCAATAGAAAGCTTAACGAGTCTAATTACACACAAAAATATCTAAAGACGACACGTTATCTTTGTATAATATATTGAATAAGGTCTCAATACACATTTGATATTTTTAAACTGTAACCTATTAAATCAGCAAAAACTTCACGAAAAATTTGTAGAATGTAGAATTAAAAAACCTAATAATTTAAACATCAAAATTTTACATTTAAATGTTGCAATAAAGCAGTTGATTTATAGAATAAATATTCCATAAAAGTTTACGTCTAAGCCAAAAATCTAGTATTTTACGTAATCAAAACAAAATAAAATCAACTTACCGTATAATAAACTGATGTGCGAATAAATCAAAACTTCAAATTTTAATATGTACACACGCAAGGTCACCAACCAATGGCAACGGAGGATGCAGTACCTAACTAGTTATATAAGGTATAGGACAATGAGAGTAAAATATAATTATTTGACGTACACTTGTTAATTCTGCCACATCTAACAGTTACATAAATGTTCACATTTACAGGGAAATCCCACTAAAAATACAGGACATACAAACACACGTACGGGGTAAAGAAGATACCGAGCGAGACTTGGATCTAAGACACTGTTTGTTTAAATTTTAACGCGACGAATGTGCTACTTTCGACTACACACTTTGCTCTGGCGGTATGATGACTTCCTTGCCATTAACCAATAACGACACTTATTAAACTGAATCAAAGTACAAGGATTAATGCAGTACTAGTGTACCCAATTTACTTTCTTGAGGATGGCTTCTATTATTTCACGCGGAAGCCGCAAAATGTCTTTTCTCTTTCGCATAGTTAAATGAAATCGTTATTTAACATTCTCATTTTCTTTTGTAGACATTACATCGTAACAAGTGAAGTGTGTAAAATATAAAAAAAATAATATACATTTTATTGAACGAATATTTCGTTAAAAAGAAAAGAAAGTTAGGGAGCAGACTTTCAAATCGCACTTTGTCAATATTTTCACATACTGACTTCGAGGTGGCATTGGATTTGCCAAAACATCATTTATTAATTTACATACTCCTAGATATTGTAAACCTAATATTTCACGTATATTTTTTGCTTCAAAAATCACCTTGAGAAACAAAACGTATTTTGTCCAGTAGCGAGAGACAAGCAAATAGTGCTATTTTGCTTGCAATGCTTTTTTACCATGTAACGACTTTATTTTGTTATCAAACATTGTATGAATCAACAGTATATGATATTCTAAGTGCTTAATAAGTGGTTTTTGATAACAATAATAATATTAAAATGGGTGGAGGTGAGCAATGAGGGGGTGATATAAATAGAGGAACAGGAAAAAGAAAAATAAATACGTACGTACAGGGATACGTATTGTCGCCAATTCTTTTTAATGCCTACTCCGAACATATCATGAAAAACGCTCTTGAGGGTGAAACAGCTAGAATAAATGTAGATGGAGTTCCCATTTACAACATTAGACACGCGGACGACACTGTGTCCTTAGCCGAAAATATTGAAGATATTCCGAGACTGGTGACCAGAATAGCAGAGTATGAAAAAGAATATGGTCTAACAATGAATGTCAACAAGACGAAATTTATGAAAATATCGAAAACTCAAAGAAATTTCAACAAAAAGGCTAGAGCAAATTTCAACAAAATGAGAAGAGTGCTATATACCAGGGATTTAAAAATGGAACTAAGAGTTAGGTTGGCGACGTGCTTTGTTCTTGCGACTTTATTTTATGAAATGGAATCTTGGACCTTGAATGCAACATCAATGAAAAAACTGGAATCATTCGAGCTGTGAGTGTACAAAAGAATATTAAAAGTATCGTGAACCGAACACGTCAGATACAAAGAAATTCTGGGTAGAATGAATATAGCAATGGAAATTTTAAATAGCAAGAAAAGAGAAGCATAGGGAGGTGTAGAATGTCATGGCTGCGCAATCTGAGACAGTGCTACGGATGTACATCAAATGAACTTTTCAGAGCAGCTGTCTCAAAAGTGCGAATAGCTATGATTATTGTCGACCTCCGCCGCGGAGATGGTACTTGAAGAAGAAGATGCATATGTTTGTGAATATGTTCCAATAATTTAATAAATACGGCTGTTGACATCCAGCCTGATGTTGTTGCATACCCAACTGCACCAGGAACACTTCCATATAAATAATAATCGTTCATTCTTACTTGCGGATATACATATAATTATAAAATAGTTATATCGGTGACGGTTATAATTTCACAGAAAGTGACGAGCGTTCCTTTTTCTGATGAAACACATTGATCCACTTGCTTCTTGACGGTTCTTGGTGCTTGCATGACCATAGAAATACCAGTTTCATCAGTATTAACGATTCAATCAGGAGGAAATTTATAATTAACCATAATCTCGGAATAGTTTTGATGCTGATATTTTCCGGTTGTATATACGACAGTTTTGGGTGGCGTTTCATAAATGAACGCATCTATTCGATTCCTGACATCTGATTTTCGTCCCAATTAGCTGGATATTTCTATTTATTTTTTTTTTTTGTATATTGAAATGCTAATATTCCAGCAGGTTTTTAGGTGAGTCCAACATTCATTGATAAAGATTTATGTAAATAGGCTTCTAGCTCTACTTCTTCACCAGCAGTAAAAAAGTAAAAACATCACGAGATAAACATTTTGAAGTTGAGGGTGATTTTGCACTAACGGAGTTATGACTTTCATTTCCTGAATCTAACTCATTCGCTGACCTCTTTTTCTTGACATGGAAGTAAAGCGTAGATTTGTCTATATTGAACATTGCTGCTGCATTTCGAATTTTCCGCTTATGGACGAATACTTCATTTATGGCACTAGCCAAATCTAGCCTGTTGAAATGTTGGCTCAATCTGTTTTGCGTTTATAATTACGCACCATTCTGTAAAAAACAAAAAATATAAGTTTGGCGCATAACTGAGTAGTATTTTGACTCTATGATGCTCATTTATATTAACGCTCCATTCTAACAATGAGTTTTCGTTTAAATCTACTAAAATTATAATAATATTCAAAAAACAATATATTTTCTTGAAGTGGAACACAATTGGACTAGACCAAATCTGCCCCACCTGATTTGTCTAAATGTGCCCCAGTCGTTTCTACATAAATTTTTATAAAGTCTTACGGATTGTCAAGAAACATTAACTTTAAGGTTATGGTTACCAATATATTTCACTCTTTCAGTCAAGGATAAACAAACTGGGATATTTACAAGAGAAAAATATTTACTGAGAACAAGATGGTCTGTGTCGTCTTAATTGACAAGAACTGAGAACCAGTTGGTCTGTGTCGTTTTAATTGACAAGAACCACGTGTTTAAGTCGAGCAAGGAGACATGTTCTCTTGAAGTATTAACTTTTTATCAAATGTTATCGACCTAGAGTTACATTAGAATTTAAATTTGGATTAATGTAAAACCATATATTGAGGTAACAGCTACAAATTTAGTGTTAGCTTTAAATACAAAAGAAGGCACTGAAGATGATCTGATTAGATCGAAAACGTTACGTAATTTTGACGACACTTTTTAAAAAAGTTTTAATTATATGTTTTATACCTAAATACAAATGTGTTTTACTTCTGTATTATTTTTACGTTTTTATTAGCAAACCTGATCTACTCCTCAGCCCAGAATACCTATAAAGAGATAATCAATAAAATCAATGAAGCCGCTTACGAAGCGCTCGGCACAATCCAAAAGAACACAAAGAATACTTTATTGTGTTGGACAAATGACATCGCCAATGCAGTACACAACAAGAAACAGGCATATCAAAAGTGGCTGCAAACAAATGATCCAGATGATAGACGAACATATGCAAGATCAAACAGAGACGTAAAAAATTTAGTAACTAAAGAAAAAAATATTTCCTGGGAAAGTAAATGCGAAGAACTCAACAAATATATAGGGTCAACAAGATCAAGAGAAGTATGGAAAACGGTAAAAAATCTGAGAACAAACAAAAAAGAAACGAGTAGAATAGATTTAATAGAAGAAAGATCTTGGATTGAACACTACTCACAACTTTTGACTGAGACAAGACCGCAATTCACGAACATCAGTACAACAACATATAAACTGAAATTCAGTGAAGACGATGAAAATAACAGTACAGGAAGTCGAGTATGCAATACGAACTCCAAAAAATCGGAAGTCATGCGGACCACAAGGTATACCAAATGAATTATTAAAACATAGCCCACAAGTATTACGGGAATTACTGGCGTATGTCTTCACCTTATTCTATAATGGACACAACTTACCACCGGAGTGGACAAAAGCACATATTAACAACATCTATAAAAAAGGAGATGGAAAGAATTTTTCAAACTACAGGGGCTAAGTGTCATAAATTCACTCTCAAGACTGTAGGGAAAAAATAATAAAAAATAAAATTGAAAAAGAGATGATAGATGTACAAGAACAGAATGGCTTTCATGCAGGCAGATCCTGTATGAACAATATATTCTCTCTAAAGCAAGTTATCGAAAAAAGATTAGCCCACAACCTTTCAACTCATATAGTCTTTATAGATCTGACAAAGATGGTGTACCACTTTCAATGCTTTGAGTAGCAATGGAAAAACAAGGAATAAGCAAAAAAAATATACAAGTAGTACAACAGCTCTACAAAAATATGACGGCAAACATTAAAACTGGAAATAGATTAACTAGAGATATTTCTATTAGTAAGGGCCTAAAGCAAGGCTGCTGCATAGCACCTACAATCTTCCAAATATATCTAAATGAGGCACTCTCACTGTGGAGAAGAAAGTGCTGCAATATGGGCATCCCAATCGGAGATGATAGATTGTACACGATACACTTCGCTGACGACTAAGCCATTCTAGCTGAAGATGAGAGTGATGTAGGCTACATGCTTAGAAAACTGGAAGATAAGTACTCCAAATGGGGCCTCACAATTAATATACAAAAAACTGAGTACTTAGTTGTAGGAGAAAAACCAGAAAGCCTACAAATCGAAATAGGAACTATAAAACCAACAGATAATTTTAAATACTTGGTAGTCCAAATAACATCAAAAGCAGGAAGTAGCGAAGAAATACATTCCAGGATTGGCCAAGCAAGATCAGCCACCAGACCCCTACATGGACTGTCATGGAATAAAAAAAGTAACAAAACAAAATAAAAGAAGAATTTATAAAACAATAATAGAAAGTACTGGAAAATAAACCAAACAAACCAATCAAAAATTATTTCCATGAAAATGAACTACTGGAGACGATATTGCCAGCTCACTAGGCTTAATAGGGTAAGAAACGAAGATATTCGGAAAGTAATAGACACAATCGAAGCCAAAAGATATCAAAAGGTGTCCATACCATAACTGGTATGGACACCTTCAGAGAATGCCTGAAAATAGATGGCCAAAAAAAATAGAAGAATGGACTCCGCCAACTAGAACTCGTCTCCTGGAGAGACGATGTCGACAACGCAATGACCGCTAGAGATCTAACAACTGAAGATTGCTTCGACAGAAAACGCTGAAAATTAGGATGCGAGAAGCGGCGCCAGCTGTAGAAGACTCGCTTGTTATATATATATATATATATATATATATATATATATATATAATATATATATATATATATATATATATATATATATATATTATTATATATTATAAAAATTGTAATCACAATTGAAAGCTCGAGTAAAAAATAGTCAACAAATAGCCCCTTTTATTGACTCCAACCCATCAAAAACAGTGTTATATATATATATATATATATATATATATATTATATATATATATATATATATATTATATATACGTTTTTATGTAGAGTTCCTTCACAAGATGAAGATAGACATATGACTGATAAAGATAACTAGATCCCTTAAAATGTCGTTTCACCTCTATTCACAGAACGCCCCATACCTTATCTACTCTCTTCTTATTATGTCTATGATGATAATAGATTTAAAGAAATACCTGACGAATGGTAGCCGAATATAGTCGCTACATATTACCGAAGCACAAAGATGGCAATGATTTGTTTATTTGTATTTATAATAAATTTGTTTTATTTTAATAAATTATTACCTAGCCATTCTTAAAATTGAAATTCTGCAGGTTTTTTGAAATTCTTACATCCAGCGAGTTTTCCCTGTATCTGAATTTCTTAATATCCAAAACTTCGATTTTAAAGCAAACAATCTATTTATATAAATACCATTTAAAATTGTCTTAAAGTCTGTTTGGTAATTCATGTCTTATTAATTAAATCATTTCAAATGATTGTGTTCTTCGCTTAAATTGAGAAAACTGGAAATCTGTTTATCTAATCATATTATTTATTAACCAAGTCCCTTTGTTTCTTAATCTCATTGTCCTTAAAATGGATTTCTTTCAAGCAATAAATTTTTTCCTTCAGTCTTCCCATCCTTCAATACCTTTGAAAATTGGCTGCCATTTCGCTATTATAATAAGATTTATTGCCTTGTCTTTATTTTTCCGACATTGGAAAACTTTTTACTTATTTACATTTCTCGTTGGGCTTGCTTTAGGATTTTAACTTTGCCGATCGCTTATTGACGTTTTCAACTTCTGGGGTTTATTTCCGAAAATATATAAGACATCTTAAGTGTACTTTAACCTTTCCCTTTTCTGAAAATTTAAATCTGCGGTTAACGAAAAATTAGTTAAGGTCAAATAAATAAGTATATATTTGAAATATATAATTGTAAGGAAAAATTATAAGGAAACGTGGTAGTATATAATTGCTATGTTTCACCAAATATCCCGCTTCGAGTATATGAAGAGTACATTTACTCGATTATGCAAGAGACTAGAATGGAGACTGTACCGGTCGTCATAGCTGGTGACCTGAATGCGAAGGATTGTCCATGAAAACCACGAGTGCAAGATGGGAGAGGGAAATATCTATTAGAATGGATCCACGCAGTGGGGCTTACCGGTTTAAATGACGGTAAGTTACCTATATTCGTGAGAGGTAATAGTGAATCCTTTCTGGACATCACACTGGCTTCAACCAAATTTCTAAACAGGGTCGTAAGCTGGACTGTTTTGGAAGAAGAATCGCTTAGCTTACACAAGTATGTGAGTTTTGAAATAGCTAGCAAAAGACAGAAACGTAAAATTGAAGATATCAACATAAAGAGATGTTTAAATGGGGAGGTTTTTGTAGATACTTTTGGCTTGATTGGTCCGTGATGTGAAGATGTGTGTGAGTTAATTGAGGGTCTGAGTGATGCACAGGAGTTGGCTTGTGTAAGATCAAATGGGAGGTATGAAAGAAAACAACCATACTGGTGGAACGAGCAGCTTGAATATCTGAGGACAAACTGCATGAGAGTAAGAAGGGAGTGTAAGAGGTTAAGAAGAGTACAAGCAGTAGATTTGGAAGAGAGAATAAATTAATTAAAGCGAATGCAGAATGGATACAAGAATGAGATAAGAAGATCTAAGAAAGAAAGGTGGAGTAACCTGCTTCAGGATCTCGAAAGGGATATCTGGGGGCAGGGCTTCAAGATGATCTGTACCGAATTGAAAGGGAAAAAGACACCCTACCCCCTGCTTAAGGAGGAGAAACTTCGTTTAATACGGGAATTTTTTTCTCGTTTTTCCTCTTTACGGAAAGATGGAGGATAGGCGTGAAAGGGTTATTGGTTTCGTATATGCGGAACCTTTTACTGAGTTGGAACTCGGCGAGGCTGTTTGACAGATACTTCACTGACAGGCCCATAAGATCAAAATATACCAGCATCAGTTAATCGCAGTGTGTTCCACAGGGTTCAGTAGTAGGTCCCATTCTGTGGAATGTCCTGTACGACGGGGTGTTGAGGCTATAGATGCCAAGTGGATGCACTCTTGTAGCTTATGCCGATGATCTCGTACTGGTTGCGAAGGCGAGTCAGAAAACGGACATGGCTAATGCGGCTAACACAGCCCTGCGTCGCATTAGTAGGTGGATCAGAGAGAACGATCTACAGCTAGCGCCTCAGAAAACTGAGATGTTAGTTCTTAAAGGGACCCGGGAAAGAACCGAAATCTGGAAGCATTAATACGGTTGATGCCAAACATTGGAGGCATAGGAATCACCAAAAGAAAGGTGCTAAATGGAGTTTTCCAGTCGGTAGTAACCTACGCTGCCCCTGTGTGGTGTAGTGTACTAAACACTGCGAAATTCGCTAAGCTGATGGAGACTTCGCAAAGGCGAATGCTCCTCAGGGTGTCTAGTGCAAATAGTATCGAATGAGGCTCTATATGTCATTGGAGCGGTTATATCGTTCGATTTGCTGTGTAAAGAGCGAGCGAGGATGTATGCGAGGAGGATGGATGTAAATATACATGAGAATGAAAGAAAAAGAACGATAGTATAGTGGCAGAGAGAATGGGCAAATGATAGTGGAAAAATCATGGTGGACGAGCTTATTCCCGATCTGAGACCGTGGTGAGAATGTAAGTTCAGGAAACTAGACTACTTCCTGACGCAGTTTCTGACCGGACATGGTAGTTTTGACACCTTCACAAATAGAATAGACAAATCTGCCTAGGCAGACTGTACGCTTTGTGCGGTACCGGATGCTACGGTACCTTACTCAACATTTTCTGACTTCCTTGTATTTAAGGTTAGGATGACAACAATATGATATTTTAATCTGTTGTACAACTTTCATAACAAATATGTTACCTTTGCAGAATTGCTGAACTGTTGCGTAAAGTCGTCCTATGAATTTGATCTACTTAGAAGAACCAACCTAATTCTAGTTTGGTAATTCCTTTGTTGGGAAAACTTGAGTTTAATATTATATTTTTTACCGATCACCAAATTCGCAGACAATGTTTTTGGGATCTCCTCCTCCTCAATCCTTTAGCCCTTGTCAGGGCGTAGTGACACCCTAAATATTGTTAGTCTGCTGTCTCCATTGACTGCGATCTTGTGCCATATGGACGGCTTCATGTAGGGATTTTCCCACCAAACTCTTCATTTGGTCTACCCATCGTATTGGAGATCTTCCTCTTGGTCTTCGGCCTTCTACCTTTCCTTCTACTACCAATAGTTCCATGGTGCCCGTTCTTCTAGCTATGTGGCCGAAGTAAGTTAGGTATGCTTGGTTTACTTTTTTTAGTAGCCTGTCTTTTATATGAAGCTCTTCCAGAATTGACAGGTTGGTTCTATGTTCTGTCCAGGACACGCGTAGAATTCTTCTATATACCCACATTTCGAAGGCTTCGATCTTACTCCTATCGATTTTTTTGAGAGTCCATGTTTCAGCTGCATATGTAGCAATGGGAAAAATAAGGGCATTGACCAACCTGAGCTTAGTATTCCTTGTTATTGTTCGGTCTTTCCATATTTTAATTAATTTAGCAGTTGCGGTTCGGGCCATTCCTAGTCTACGTTTGATTTCTGAGGAACAATCACCATTGTTGGTTATCAGAGAGCCCAAGTATACAAATCTGTCGACTACTTCGAAAATCCCTATTTGGCGTATATGCGGTAGATTATTATTTGCTCTGTCTACAATCATTATTTTTGTTTTTCCGGTGTTGATTTGAAGTCCGAATTCTTCACTTATTCGGCTTAGCCGTTCGATGATGGTAATCATTTCGACTTCATTCGCTGCTAGTATAAGTGTGTCATCTGCGTATCGCAGGTTACTGATTTTTCTGCCTCCTATAGTGATTCCTCCATCCCATTCATCTAGTACTTTTCTCATTATATATTCAGAATATATGTTGTACAATAATGGTGATAGTATGCAACCTTGTCTAGTTCCTTTCTCTGTTTTGAATGCATTTGAATATATTCCATGTACTTTAACTTTGGCTGAGTTTTTATTATACAGATTTCTTATTAGGTTAACTAGGTGGTTAGGTACTCCCATATTTTCCATTATACTCCAGAGAGGATCCCATTTTACTGAATCAAAAGCCTTTGTGTAATCTACAAAACAGAGCAACATTGGTATGTTATGTTCTCTCGCTTTTTCTACTATCTGTCTGGTGTTGAGTATTTGCTCACGCGTTCCCTTTCCTGGTACAAATCCACATTGTTCTTCGGCTATCTCTGGAAGTAGAAAGTTCTTTAGCCGTTCATTGATTATATGTAGCAGGATTTTGCTTGCATGAGGGATAAGGGCAACGGTTCTGTAATTGCTGCATATGGTTAGTGATCCTTTTTTATGGATAGGGATCAAGGTTGATTCACACCACTCATCAGGCCATTCACCTGTGATCCATATCATGTTGCACATATCCAGCATTAAATCTACGCCAATTTCGTCTATTGCTTTTAGAGTCTCCGCTGTTATGCCATCGATTCCTGGAGTTTTTTTGTTTCTTAGTTGGTTAAGAGCCTTCTCTACTTCTGCTCGTAAAATGATTGGTTCAGCCTCTCTGATTGCATGTTTTTTGTGTTCTGAGACTGATGCGTCATCTTTTGAAGTGTCTTTGTATAATTCTGAGCAGTCATTTTTCCAGGTCTCTGCGATGCTCTCTATGTCGGTTTTTACTTCTCCATTAGAGTCTTGAATGGCTTGAAGTTGTGGCTTGAACTCTCGGGCTAAATATTTAACTTTTTTAAATAGTTCATGACTTTCATGGCGGTTTGCATGTTGCTCCAGTTCTTGACACACGGTATTTATATGGTTGATTTTATCATTTTTTTTTATCGTTTTTGGCATTTTCTACAAAACAGATATATGTACTATTATATTACATGGTACTATAAATCCTTTTTACTTTAGGTTAATTGCTTCTACACAGTTTTCTCCAGTCGATGCACGAAGTGCTTTTCCATGCTTCGATGAACCATCATTCAAGGCCAATTTCCAAATTACTATAGGACGACCAACTGATATGATGTCACTGTCAAATATGCCGTTAGCTACGACAACTTTATTTTCGTAAGTACCTTAATATAGATATCAAATTATTCATTTTAGATGAAAACAGTCTCATCTTCTACAAAAGAACGGATTTTAGATGTCGGTAATTATTATCATTTTTTAGAACGAACAACTCAGAACAATGGAGTTGGGACGAATATCCAGAAACTCCCAAGATGTCAACTTATCTAGTCGCGTTTATGGTAATGGACTTTGTTAAAGGTGCTGGAGATGATCAACTAATGCAATTTTGGGCACGACCACAAATCGCTGGAAACGCTGCTTATGCTGCTGAGATAGGACCGAAAATCTTAAGATTCTATGAAAATTATTTCGGCATTAAATTCCCGCTATCTAAAATTGATATTGTAGCTGTGCCTGAGTTTGGTTTTAGCGCTATGGAAAATTGGGGACTGATAACATTCAGGTAATAAACAAAATCTATTAGAAAAATAAGAATTTTTGTTACTTATAAGTATATTCAACAAAATATGTTCTTTGCATTTTCCCCATTTAGTCTAGAGCTTGAGTAGGCACTTTTATGTCCCCTTGGTACCTTGACTTTTTTTTAGGCTTTATGGTGCATAAATTTGATTTATCGAGGGCACCAGGTTGAAAACTCGTCATTTAATTTCTTAGTAATAATTTAATTGTTAAAATATTTGTATCGCATTAACTCTTGGAAATTAATATTGTTCTGAAGCTATTTTCTTGTGGCATTGTAAATTAATTACTATTTAACTGGGAATAAACCACAATTAAAGATAAAAATACGTTTATTGACGTTTCAATTTCCACTTCGGAAATCGTTCTCAAAATACAAACAGTAAATTAAACAAATTTTGTTTTTTGTTACATAGTGAAAAATTCTTCTAATAATTTAATTTTACCTGACTCATTTATATTGACAATTCAGACATACATTATGCATTTTAAAGTAGACGACTTTAAAATGATATGGCCAATATTGTTGAGTTGCGCTCCTGGGACGACTTTACTTATAAGATATTTCATTCGATTACATGAAATCAACTTTAACTTGAGAATATCCGTCAGAAAAAATCATAGCATGTAATTCGTCTTTAATAAGACAAACACATGACATAATGACAGTAAAATTCTCCTGTTAGTGATTCCATAGTAAAATTATGAGGGAAAAACCAGGAAAAAAACCTCATAATACTATCCCGACATTGTAAGTATTTGTTCGTGAATTTAGTTTACCTTCAACAAACATCAAAATTCTGATTTTATATATTACGTTATTTAAAAAACATAAATGATGTATCCTCTATATGTTACTGACTTACTAATACTGGTATTTTCTTATTAATAACTTCCTCTTTCAATATTGGTAACCAGATCCTACTACATTCTGCCGAGGAATTTGTGACACAATTGGCCTCATTTAGCATAATTTAAAAAATGGGTGGTAAAAAAAAGAAAAATCAAAGAAGCGGCTCTAATTATGCTAAATGAGGCCAATTGTGTCGCAAATTCCTCGGCAGAATGTAGTAGCATCTGGTTACCAATATTGAAAGAGGAAGTTATTAATAAGAAAATACCAGTATTAGTAAGTCAGTAACATATAGAGGATACATCATTTATGTTTTTTTAAATAACGTAACATATAAAATCAGAATTTTGATGTTTGTTGAAGGTAAACTAAATTCAGGAACAAATACTTACAATGTCGGGATAGTATTATGAGGTTTTTTTTCCTGGTTTTCCCTCATAATTTACTATGGAATCACTAACAGGAGAATTTTACTGTCATCATGTCATGTGTTTGTCTTTTTAAAGACGAATTACATGCTATGATTTTTTCTGACGGATATTCTCAAGTTAAAGTTGATTTCATGTAATCGAATGAACTATCTTATAAGTTAAAGTCGTCCCAGGAGCGCAACTCAACAATATTGGCAATATCATTTTAAAGTCGTCTACTTTAAAATGCATAATGTATGTCTGAATTGTCAATATAAATGAGTCAGATAAAATTAAATTATTAGAAGAATTTTTCACTATGTAACAAAAAACAAAATTTGTTTAATTTACTGTTTGTATTTTGAGAACGATTTCCGAAGTGGAAATTGAAACGTCAATAAACGTATTTTTATCTTTAATTGTGGCTTATTCCCAGTTAAATAGTAATTAAACTCTTGAAAATATTTACCCAAAATAAAAATTGAACAAAATGGCGTTTGATAAATTTTGATCCGTTAGTCTAACAAATTTCGTGAAAACCAATTTCAAAATAGGCAATCGATGGGTCAAGGTACCGAGGGGACATAGAAGTGCATACTCAAGCCCCCTGGCTCCTAAAGTAATAATTGTTAATAATTTTAATTAAATTATATGTTATCATAATTACGTATAATTTATTATATTATTATATTTACAGAGAGGATGTTCTCTTATACGATCCATTATCATCAACTAATGAGGACAAGAGAACTACAGCAACAGTTTTGGCCCACGAACTGGCTCATCAATGGTTTGGTAATCTCGTAACTCCAGTATTTTGGAACGATCTCTGGTTGAAAGAAGGCTTTTCCAATTTCTTGGTATACTCAGGGGTAAACTACGTAAGTAATAAATATTATTTTATAGCTGTTGAAACTAATTAAATGATATGTAGACTCGGATAATCTATTAGTACTGTTTGCATTCAACAGAAAGATTATTTACATAGATAAACGAGTTGTAAATCTTAATTTTTGTCTGTAAATCTGGTGTTTTCGTTTGTTAGAGCAACGATTTGCTTCTTCCCAATGATTAATACTTTATCGCTGTATAAAGCGTTGTAGTTTGATTTGGGTAGCGGTTTAGACTCTGCAGATTCTTAGCACCATGTGCCTTCCTGGCTTGATCCCGAAGCTACCTAGTTCAGGGCCATTTGGGTCTACTAAGAATAAGGGCCCTGACTGGAATGTTCTTTCATATGAGTCGTACCTTACCATGGTGCCTCAGTGCGAGTTGGTAAGGGTTCGCTGGTGTATGCCTAGTAACTAGTAAAAAACAAGACACATACAAGTGTGAACTAGTAAAAAACAAAAAAATTAGAATATCTCGGACATATTACACGTGGAGATGGAACTTTGAGAAGAAGGTGTGTGCCGTTTATAACTCGCTGAAACCCGCCTTTCACCCTCTTTCTTCTGCTATATAACGTACTCCCATAATACGCGATATATTGCCGGGGATGAATCGACTTTTGTCTTCATGGACGTAGGAGGTAGGATTTTTTGGCAGAGCTGGCTAACTTTTTAGATCAGTTGTGACCTATTCGTAATTAATAACATATATATACTTGCAATAAACATTCTTCTTTGTTTTTAGGCTGAACCAAGATGGATGTTTGCTGAAGAATTCATGCTATCTGAAAATCTCATCGCTATGACTGAAGACGCTTTGCAAACTTCTAGACCGATTTCTTTCGATAATATTCAAAACACAATTCAAATTCGACAGTTATTCGATCCTATCACTTATCGCAAAGGTAAATATAAATATTTTTAGTATGTTATACAAACTAACACCCTATTTTGTTTTTGAAATTTTTAGGAGCTGCAATAGTTAACATGATAAGCAACTTCCTCGGAGAAGAAACTTTCAAAACCGGCCTTACTAACTTTTTGACTAAATATTCTTACAAAAATGCTGATAGAAATGATTTGTTTGCATCTCTTACCGAAGAAGCACATAAAAGACAGGTGTTGCTACCAAATGAAACTGTTAAAACCATTATGGATACATGGACAGAACGAGCAGGTTTTCCAGTTGTATATGCTAATGCTGATTATGAACAGAACACACTTAGACTGTCCCAGGTATGAAAAGAAAATTGTTGGCTTGTAATTGGTAGTTTTCTTATTTAACTCTTAATCATTCTGTTACCTTTATCAGTATACTCATATTTCAATCAATAAATCAAAATAATATAAGACTAAGTTTAGAAAGGATATTGTATCTATTTTTCTTCTGGGTTTTCCACAATTATTAACAAACTGTTCTAGCTATTTACTGTTTTTCCTCCTCCGCAGTGACTTCTTAATTGAAGTTGGCTCATATTGCAATTTTTTCTCTGTCTCAAACTTAATAAATTAACTACAAATACACTGTATTTTTAGAAAAGATTCCTGTACCGCATGAAGGACGAAAAATCAAAATACTGGGTTCCATTATCTTTTACTACTAGTGTACAGCCAAATTACACCGACACTTTCCCCAAATTTTGGCTGAAGGGGGAGTATGAAACTGTACAAAACGTCAATTTATCGGATATTAAATGGTACCTCCTAAATTTAAACCAAACAGGTATGTACAAGTGCAATATACATTATGTTTTTAAAAAATTATTGCCAAAATTGTCATCATAATTATATATTGTCATCATAATATTCATTCTTTATACACAACAGGGATCTTGTCTAAATGATAAGACGAATCCCCAAGTGTTTGGGGATTCTGAGGGATTATGAGTTTCAATAGATCTTCTTCTTCTTCAGATGCAAATCCACTAATGGATGTTAGCGATCACATTTTCCATTAATTCTCTATTTCTTGCAATATGTATCAGAGATTGTACGTCGTTAATCCCTGTCCATTGCCTTATGTTTCGGAGCCAGGAAATTTTCTTGCGTCCCATTCCTCTCTTGCCTTCAATTTTACCCTCGATTATAAGTTGGAGGAACTGGTATTTTTCATTTCGCATGATGTGACCTAGATACGCCGTTTTCCTTTTCTTGATGGTTTCGAAAAATTGGCGTTCTTGGTTTATTCTTTTAAGGACATCTATATTTGTGATTTTCGCTGTCCATGGTATTTTTAGGATACGGCGATAAAGCCACATTTCGAAAGCTTCTAATCTGTTTATATCCCTCGTTTTGAGTGTCCAGCCTCTACGCCATATAGCAGCACTGACCATACGTAGCACTTAGTAAACCTTAATCTCAGTTGAAGATCAAACTCTGAACAAGTCAGTACTTTCTTGAATTTTACGAACGCTTATCGAGCTTGCTCAATGCGACATTTTACTTCCCTGTCTGATGCCCAGTCTTCAAAAAGCCACGATCCCAGGTATTTAAATTCACTCACTCTTTCAACGGACTTAGTATTCAGTGTTATGGTGGAGTTTTCAAGTGCATCTAAGTTTCTGGAGATGATCATAAATTTGGTCTTTTGGTATTAATCTCTAATCCCATTCGCTTACTGTATTCTCCGATTATATAGATCGCCGCGTGGAAATTGCTTTACAAGGTACGACACCTTGCAAGCTAGGTACGTAAGAGGTTTATAGAAGAGCTTTAAGACTTTTTAAAAATCTGTCGACTACTTCGAAATCCCTATTTGGCGTATATGCGGTAGATTATTATTTGCTCTGTCTACAATCATTATTTTTGTTTTTCCGGTGTTGATTTGAAGTCCGATTTCTTCACTTATTCGGCTTAGCCGTTCGATGATGGTAATCATGTCGACTTCATTCGCTGCTAGCGAATGAAGTCGAAGTGTGTCATCTGCGTATCGCAGGTTACTGATTTTTCTGCCTCCTATAGTGATTCCTTCATCCCATTCATCTAGTACTTTTCTCATTATATATTCAGAATATATGTTGTACAATAATGGTGATAGTATGCAACCTTGTCTAGTTCCTTTCTCTGTTTTGAATGCATTTGAATATATTCCATGTACTTTAACTTTGGCTGAGTTTTTATTATACAGATTTCTTATTAGGTTAAATTTTGGGATCTACCAACTATCAAAAGAATTGAAAATTAAGTTTTTGAAGTCTTTTTACCTGTAGATAATATTGTCCTATCTGACAGATGTTATCTGAAGGATAGACATTTATTTATAAAATAAAATGTATCCTTCGTTTCACGTCAAATTATGTTCTTCATCATCATCGCGTAGCGCTACAACCCTAGGTGGGTCTTGGCTGACTGTACAACTTTTTTCCAATTTGTTCGGTCTTTCATCAACCTAGGGTCAAATGGAATGTTCATTTTCCGGAGATCTGCTTGGATGTTATCTCTTCATCGCATTCTGGGACGTCCGAGTGGTTTTTTGCCTGTGGGAATCTCCTCCCATACCAGTTTTACAAGTCTTTCGTTATGCATTCTGTGCACGTGGCCTGCCCATCTTAGTCGCTGTGATTTAATTTCTTGGACAATATCGGCGTCGTTGTAGAATGCTTTTCAATTTATGTTGTGGTTACTTACCTGTAACATAACCGTAAAATTTATTTCGGAACACAACTATATTTAATTAATTCTTAAAGAAAACACACTAAGGTTTTAATATCTCTTTTAATTATGCAATTTGGCAGGAATAAATTATATTTTGTCATGAAAAATTTAATAAGGAATAAAAAAATACTACATGCATATTAATGATTGTCTCTGGTATTTCCATCACACTATAATATTATGTAAGATTAGCTCAAACAACTTCAACTTCAGAAAGTTCAATAATGTTTTCATTTTGCAGTTCATGTATAAAATTGTCTTCATTTTTATCTCTATCTAGGTGACAGAATGTTGCTGTAGCTTAAAATGTACCACTCTTTGGACCAGTGTAGTGGAAGCCAATGTCACAGTATCATTATTGCTTTAAGGTAAATCGTTCTTCTATGTTCTCCTCCTGCATTATTTCCATTGAGAAAAAAAAAACTATTATTTAATAAGACATGGAGAGGACACATGAATTTGCTGTCTTCTCTGTTATAAATTATTAATTATGGTTTACGGTATCGTAAGCGAAAATATATATATTAAACCAATATAAGGTTGAATGTTCGAATAATTAAACTTTGAATGTATACAAGGCAACTATCGAACACTTTGATTAATTTAATCTTGCCCAAGTACTTTCGATCAATAGATCATCTTCAGGGGCATTTCGTCAGTTGTGGCCTATCCGACATAGTAGAATGTCATAAATGTAAAATTTGGACATAACAATACAAAATACAATACACTAAGACAAACAAACACTTTAAAATTTTTAAGGAGAAGCTACATGTTGTATAGAAGCCGGAGACAGAATGCTTTCCCATTCTGTCTAACCAACATCTATGTGTTTTCAAATGTTAATTATTCTTAAAACTATTTGATGACTGAAGCAGAGGAACTCCGTTTACTGAAAAAAAAAAATTAAAGTAGCACACCAAATATTGATTGTTTGTGTAATATTGTAATATCTCTGGTACTAAAAAATGTAATCAAAACTTTAATTCTTATTAAATTTTTATTATCCACCCTGAACATATATGTATGGTTCAAAATTAACTGAAATAGTTTAAGTTTACCTTTTTTTTAATAGCAGTGACATCTTTTTTCAACTAAACATAATAAATAAATTACGATATACAACATCTACCGTATGTAGACGATTCATATTATTTTTGTATCTTACAGGATTTACCAGGTGGCGCCAATTGCGTTAACAGAATTTACCTAAATACACGCAAAAATAGTATTGTTTTTATTGTAAATAATTAAGACAATTTTTAGTAAATATATGTTTATTAAATTAATTTCTTTTCTTTGTTAACTATACATTTTATTTTATAGGCGATCTTTTTCTTTTAAAATGCATAGCGTCGCTTTAAAGTGTTAACACAGGCAGTCCACATTTTAGGCAAAATGAGATTTTACCATCTTCATAATAGTATTAATTTAGTCTATCGATTAGTTACAGTCATGTCACATTTTTATGTACAACCTAAAAAATTGTATGATGTGAATACCAGCTAGCTCCGATTGCTCTGATTTGTTAGAGCCAGTCCTTTACAGCTATGCATTTGCATAGTAAAACTTGATGTGACAAGTACACGCTTTGCAATTGTGTTAGTTTTTCCTACTGTTTATAATTATTAGAGCGATCTATTAAAGGTAAGTGTAGATGTGTATTAAATTATTCATTTTTGTTAAGTTTAGTTGTAAAATGTGTTAATAGTTTTATAATAAATCTTGTTTATTTCAAACAGCATTTAGCAGCTTTTCATTGTTTAAAAAAAAACATAAAGAGTGGAACTAAGTAATCATTTTAGGAAAATTTTTAATTATTTTTTTATTTATATTTATAAAGGCATCGAAGCCGAAAAAAAGAAAATGAGACGAAAAGGGAACAAACTTTAGAATATTTTCTACCGGTTAAAGAAGAAAGTTTTAGAGTGTGCAGAACCATGTTTCTTAATACTGTCGTAATTGGTTGCTGGGCAATTCTTAGCTGGAAAAATTTTTATAGAGTACATGCTCCAAGTATGCTATGCAAGTCAACCAATAGAGTACTACCTTTCAAAGATCACCGTGAATGCTTGCTGCAACTTTTATATTCTTTGCCAGTTATGAAGTCACATTATTGCAGGTCAACATCTCAAAAAAATATATGTTTTGGCTAAATGGCAGTCTCGGCAAAGTGTTTGCGAATTGTATGTCAATTTGGTGCAAATGAGATAAGAAGAACTTTGCACTTTTCCGCCATAAAAAAGATAAATGTGAAAGTGTGTTAGTTATAGGGTTGGACACCTTTCGGAAGAAGAATTTAAAAATCACATACAGAGGAAAGTAAAAGCAAGAGAAGAATATGAAAAAGATAAAAATGAGAAACAAAATGTTTTCACAGCAGTTTTGCAAGCCGTGTTGATGGCACCAAACTTAAAAGTCTCCACATTATACTATAAAATTAAGCTCCAAATACACAATCTCTGTGAATCTCACAAGTGAATTCCGATGCCTATTTTTTTATATGGAATGAATGTGAAGGAGGTCTTGGTTCTGAGGAATTTGCCAGTATTTAGATGTATTTCATTGAACAGAAAATTTTACCCAGTGTCCCTCATTCTGTACGAGGGATTGACGAAAGAAGCACCATTATAATGTATTCGGATGATTGTTTGTACCAAAATAGAAACGCTGTTATCGCCAATGTTCTGTTGAATCTAGCAATTATTCATAATGTAATAATAGAGCAAAAATATCTTGAACCTGGTCATACACAGATGAAGTTGATTCGGTTCATGCAACCTTCGAACAAAAACTAAAAGATAAAGTAATTAACCTAGCGAATTACGTACCTATCTGTCTAAAAGCAAGACAAAAGCCTGCTCCCTACCAAGTAAAATATTTTACACATGATTTTTTTCAAAAATCTTGATTCAATTCAGAGCTATAAAACAATTAGATCAGGAAGAGGTAAAAATCATTTAAAAGTTACAGAAATTCGTGCTTTGAGGTATACACCCGAAGGTAAAATTTATTATAAAGCCAGCTTTGTTGATCAATGGAAACCAATTCCTCAACGTAAAAACAAAATTAATTCACATTCTTGAGAACAATTTAAGCGACTATACCTAGAAAGAAGTAAAACCGTCAAAAAATATGAAGACCTTCAGGCAATCAAAAAGACATTGTCGGTAGACTACTACAAATTTTATGAAGATCTTCCCTATAAATAGCGTTATTATTGTTTTTATTCTTTTTGTACTTAGAATAATAAAGTTTCGTTGGGTATAGAATATGTGTGTTTGATTGCATTAAACTGCCAAGTCCATTATTAGCTTAATTTAAAAACTGATAACCAGCTATGTCCCAAAGAATACTAAAAACTAAAATCATCAGTATAATTTTTTATAATTTCAATGATACAATAATTATTATACTAATTTTAAGCACTATTTTATTATTTTTCATTCATTTTTATAAAAAGTAATGCTGCGAAGTCGTTTTTTGCCTCTCCTGTAAAATTGGGTAAAATGGATTTAGCAGGTTAACACTTTAAGGCGACGATAGTTAATGTTCTTTATATTCTCTTTCACTATTCCACAGTATCGACTTCCAATAGGAAGTCGAAAATATTTTTTTTTTGTTTTCGAATAATCTTAAATATTTCTCTCTTCTAAATATCTTTCTCTATTTTTTATATGTTTTTTCCTTTAGAAGAAGAGGATTTTTTTAAAACATTTTAAACAATAATAGACAATATTCTTATAAATTTTATTTTAATTTAATAGAGTATTAGGTTTGAAAACTACATGGTTTAACTTTATTCAAAACATTTCATTATGTACAAGAAAAGCTATTATGATAACTCAGATCAGTTAAATAACGCAGTAGCAATAAAAATGTTAATCTGCGTGGCTTTATCGATAAACTTATCAAATATTCATTTCATCTTCCACCTCGATAGCAAGTTATACATCATTCCATCGACTGTTTACTTTAATTAGGTCGAATGAATTTCAAATTGTTCTCATACGAATTTTAGTGGATTCGATAATAAAAAAACGTATCGCTTTTGCAGTATAATAATAAGTTTTCATTCATTTATTTAATTTTTTATTGTAGCTAATCGTAAATGTAAATTATCATTAAAAGATACGTTACTATATTTTTTTAATTTGCAAATTTATCACCTGTTGTTTTTTTTTCTGAAAAATGGCTTTGGCAGAGCCAATTAGCCAGACTTGTCTGCTGTTTAAAGCTAAAATTACTAAACTTTTCCGGGGCATTTATTTCTACAGTTGATATTCTTTGGCCACCAATGGAAACGTCAATTGCTGAATAATTGCTGACCAACCATAGGTCGTTGAAGGTACATTTTAAGACATCACAGAAGATGTTCCACATTTAGTTGTTCTCCACATTTGTACAGATCGCTTTAGTAGTTTGCAGTTTTGCTCCACTTTATTTTATTGATCTTTGCTGGAGCTACGCCAGTGCTTTTTCATTTTAATGTTGTGACGAGTAGCTCTTTCGAAGCGAGAGACTCAGTAAAACACAGGTTGAAATAAAAATAAATCTATTAATTATAACGTATGTACAGTTGCGGTCACGGAATAGTTTACACCTTACTTTTTATATTGTAATACTGTAAAATTGCAGTGTCGTACGGATTTGATAAATGTCAAAGTCAAAAAATTTCAAAACGTCAATGCTTTCGCGAGTGTTCAACAATAAAATAAAAGTATATTAAACTCTTCCAAAATGGTTAGAATACATTTGAATTATGCGCAAAAAGCAAGAGCAATTGCCAAACTCGAAGAAGGTTGGTCACTAAGGCAAGTTGCTGCTGATTTGAACGTGAGTCATATGTGCATATGGAAGATTAAACAAAGATGGGATAATTTTCACTCTATAGCACGGTTGGGCGGTTCAGGAGGGCAGAAGATTTCCACAGATCAACAGGATGAGATGTTAGTAGATTATTTGAGAGAATCTCCTTTTGCCACAGCTCAAAAGGCAAGAGAAGAGGCAGCGTTTCCAGGCAGTATTCGCACTGCACGTCGAAGAATTAAAGCAAGTGGACTGCTAAATTGTGTAGCTGCACGGAAACCTTTTTTGACTGAGGATCACAAGAGGAGACGAGTTGAATTTTGTAATGAATTTATAAACCGCGATGAGAATTTTTGGTCTAGGGTTGTATTTTCCGATGAAAAAGTATTTCAGTCGTATAATAATGGTCGAATAAGAGTTTATAGGCCGAGAAATCATAGGTATGATGAACAGTATACGCATCATTTAAGAAATAGTGGAGGATTCTCTGTCAACGTATGGGGATGGATAAGTGCCGAAGGCCCGGGCGTTTGTTATCATGTAGAGGAGAAGTTAACAGGATTATATTACAAACATATTATTGAGCACACAATGTTGCCATCGGTGATCCAGAGATTCCCCAACAACGACTTTATCTTCCAACAGGACAATTGCCCGGTGCATACGAGTAGAATTGTTCGAGAATGGCTAGAAGAAACTGATGTTAATGTTCTTCCGTGGCCTTCCCGTAGTGCAGACTTTAACCCCGTCGAAAATGTGTGGGCAGAGTTAACAAAGAAACTAAATGAAAGAAACCTTAGACCACGGAATAGAATTGAATTATGGGAAGCAATTGAGCAGGCATGAGAAGAGCTTGTTAACTATAACATGAGGGGATTGGTGCTATCTATGAACAGAAGACTGCAAAATTGTATTGACAAGAATGGGGCTTCCACCAAATATTAATTATTATTTATCATTGTTTATCGTTATTTAATATAAAATAGATTTAAAATAAAATGTATATTAAAAAAAAAGACTTCTTTATTTTCGTTATTAAGATCATAATCCATTTTATTCAAAAAACTGTTTTCTATATTTTTCATCTTGTAAAATATTTTGATATTTTAATTTTAATCTACCTATTCTAGCTAGTACACCACTGGCAACGTCACTTTGACGTAAAAGGTGCGTTTAAACGAAGTAAAAATTTAAAAAATGGGCTCCTAGATACGTGAACCTGTAAACTATTCCGTGACCGCAACTGTACAAAAATAAAAATAAACTATATTCTGTATCCCCCCTAGATCCCGCGAGAGTAAATTCCCCGGCGGACGTCTGTAAAGAAAAAAAATATTACTAACAAAAAATGCAATATGCGAATTCGATCGCACGCAGACTTATACTCGCTTCCACCTCAGTTCAGCGGAAGCACCAAACATCCTCGCAGTCAAAATATTAGATTGTGCAGATCCACGGTAACGTGCAATCCACAATACCCACGTTCTGCTTGATTCTGGACAGAGTATAATCCTCACTGCGGAAGTCTCTCTGTCCGGTCGGCTCGCAGATTCAATACACTAGCGAGCCAGGGAGCCTAGAGCGTTAGCCACCAGACTTCCATTCGTCGTGGAAATGGATGCGTGACTATCGACACTCCCACGGTTCGATCTGTTGAACGTTCAGCACATCGTTACAATGTTAGATGTTCTATTTGAGATTATTATCGGACGGTCTTTCTTCTTGGTATGGTTTGTAGTTTTCTGGTTTGTCTACTAACACCCAACGCAGGAAGCTTTTTCTATATTTTAGCCTCGAACGGTTGGGTACCGTGTTGTGCAGTGAAAGATTTGTTTAAACTTTATATTCAGCTGCTGTTCTGCGTTGTCGGAGAGATGAGAAACCTGCCGTCTTATAGAAGAGGTTAAGTGGGTATGCGTTATACATACGATTCTACATGTCTCATTCAAGGCTATATCTAGTTGTTTTGCGTGAACAGATTGATTCCAGACTAGGTAGGCACTCCCTACTGTGCAAACTCTCATTGCTGTTTTGTGGATATAAAATATTTACTATATAAAATAAGTATAGTTAATCATTGGCTACCTCTTACAATTCTCGCAGATATTATCAGAGAATATTAGGCAAGATTAAGGCAAGGAAGAAGAAGAAGCAAGGAAGATAAAACATCGATTAACTGTTCATAGATAAGCAGGTTTTAAGTAAAGCCTGGGAACATAACAAAGATGTCTAGATTATTTTTTACCGACTATAAAACTCATAAGACTCAATAAACAGGGCACATTTATACAAAATATTAAGAATATTAAGGATATGGGGTGTGGCGTTGCTTTATAGAGATAGTACCTTTTATTGGAACGACCACATCGTGTGTCATAGACGGGAGATGGCTATTGCTAACTGGTCCTCATAAGAAATCTAACTCTCACTTATGGCTCCACTTGCCGCACCCCGAGCAACTGCATTTGTCTGCAGGCTAAACTAAGTGAGGATAGCCAGATATGGCGAAAATTTCACCAAGTGATTGCTGGTATAAGCAGTCCCCCACTTACTGACCAAGGGCTTCGTGCGTAGGAGTTGGTAAGTGGTAGGGCACTCTTTTGTCCTGAGACTTAGAAATCGGTCTCGAAGGCAGATGAACCCTACAGAATGGTCAATGGCATAAGGATGCAGAAACCAACGGAGAAACACTGCATTAAAGACTCATAGAGTACCCCTAGTAACAGTCATCATGAAAGATATGCAAAGGAGAAATAGTGATTATGGACATCGAATAACAAGATCCGGCAGGAGAAGACAAATAGATAAGTACAAGGCTTTCTCGGTCGTAAACCTGCCAAACTCTTGTAATACGAAAAAGACAACCATACAAATTGCTACATGGAATGTAAGGAGCTTATTCTCTTCGGGAAAATTAGAAAACGCCGGCGCCGTGTTGGAAATGGACCGTTTGGATATAGACATATTAGGCATGAGTGATACACAATGGCCAGGAAAAGTCAAATGTCCCAAAAATAATCATGGAATGTTTTATTATACCGGGAGTGACACCACAACACATCGATACGGAGTTGGAGTCATCATCTCAAAAAAAAATGGAAAGATGCTGTAGTAAACTTTACTCCATTCTCAGAGCGTGTGATGTTAATACAATAGAAAGATAAGAAGAACATAATAAAGATCATACAAGTGTACGCTCCGACAGAAGACAAAGACGAAGAGGAAATAGAACAATTTTATAATACTTTAAACGAGGTGATGAGAACAACAAAGAGACAACACATTAACATAGTAATGGGCGATCTGAACGCCAAGGTAAGTTAGGGTAAAGTTGAAGAAAATATCGGTGAATATGGCTTAGGTAAGAGAAATAAAAGAGATGACCGTTTAGTTCAGTTTTGTCAAAGCGACGAGTTGATAATAACTAATAAGTTCTTTAAATTGCTCTTTAAATTACTCCCAAGGCGACTGTATACGTGGACGTCACCTCAACACACTCAAGAAAAAGTAATCAGAAACCAGATAGATTACATAATGGTGACAAAAAGATACCCCAATGCCATGAAGTCTTCTAAAATTTATCCTGAAGCTGATATCGGTTTCGATCATAATCCAGTAGAATCTGTGATAGAAGCTAGACCAACGAAAATAAGAAAAACCATCATCCCTGACTTAAGCCAGCTTAAAAGTTAACACCTACGACAAACAGTGCAATAAGAAATAAACACCAGCCTCAGTATAGCAGAAAGTCAAATCCGAAGAACAGAGAACATAGTTGAAAAATAAACACTACAATAAGAGTTACGGATAAGAAACGCCTAACCAGATCTGCAAAGGAACACAAGGTATGGATGACACCAGACATACTAGAAATAATCGATGAAAGACGTAAAATGAAAAATAATGCACAAAAATAAAGAGAGGTCTATAAGAACATAAAGCAAAGAAGAAGGCCAAAGAATTATGGATTGAAGAACAATGTGCAAAAATGGAAAACTATGAAAGAAAATATGACACATTCAATGAACATAAAAAAGTAAAAGAAATTATAGGAATTCAAAGAAGACATCAAATAAGTTTGCTTAAGAACAAAGACGGAAAGATTATTATAGATTCAACAGAAAAAATTACATAAGAGAATTGTTTGAGGACAACAGAAATTACATTGTTCAGGTAAATGGTGAAACGGGACCTGAAATCCTAAAACGTAATAATAAATACCGGCTTCTACAGTCGATTTTACAATGCAAGATTAAAGGTAAGAGAGGCCCTGGACGTAGACGGATATCCTGGCTGATCAATCTTAGGAAATGGACTGGTCTAACGTCAATTGATCTTTTCGAGATGCTGTGAATAGAATAAGATGGGTCAATGTGGTCGCCAACATCTCTAGAAAATAGGCACATTTGGAAAAAGAAGACAGCATCTTCAATTGGCACACCATGTATTTAGGATAAAAGAAAACAAACCTAAAAAACTGTATAATGCAATAATACAGTAGTTCTTCGTCTTCTTCTTTTGGCATCATAACCCTGGATGGGTCTTTGCCTGTCTGGCTATGTCCTTCCATTCAGATCTCTCTTGTGCCCTTCTTCTCCATTGTCCTATGTTCATTGTTTTTAGGTCATCTTCCGCGTCATCCAACCATCTCGTTCTGGGCCTTCTTTTTTTCGCCTTCCTATGGGCTTCCATTGTAACATTTGTTTTGTTGTTTTTTCATCATTTTGTCTCTGCACATGTCCCAGCTATGACAGTCTTTGACTTTTCACAAATCTTACAATATCATAACCTTCATTTAACTCATTAACCTCGTCGTTTCTCCTGATTCTCCATGTGCCATCTTCCTCTTGTACCGGGCCATATACTTTCCTCAGTATTTTTCTCTCGAATGTCCTGAGTTGGGCTTCATCTTTTTTTGTCATTACCCAAGTTTCACATCCATAGGTTACTACGGGTCTAATCAGTGTTCTGTAGATAGTCATTTTGGTTCTTTTGTCTAATAATTTCGATGTCATCAATCTTTTATTAGCATAGTATGTACGATTCCCGCTGGAGATACGTGCATTAATTTTGCTACTTACCTTCTTCTGAGTGATTTCTGTGCCGAGATATGTAAAAGCATCCACTCGTTCGATAGTATAGTTGTCTATTGTGATATTATTTTCATTGTCAGTAATTCTTTTGACTGTCATATACTTCGTTTTTGCTTCGTTTATTTTGAGACCTCTTTTTCTTGCTTCAGGATCAATTTGTTTGAACACTTTCATTAGTCGTGGCTTATTCCTACTAATGATGGCTACATCATCTGCATATGCAGTAATTTGTTCTGATTTGGTGTTTATATGGCCGGTTATATTGGTTTTTTCTGATGACTGTCTCAAGAACTAGGTTGAATAGCATGCTTTATAGGGCAACTCCCTGTCTTACTCCCATGTCTGCGGCTTTTGAACCCTGCAACATCATTTTTATGAGACTGATGTATTTCTTAGGTATACCTAGATTACAAAGGTCTTCCAGCATTCTGTCTCTTTTAATACAGTAGTTAAGAGACCTATTTAAAAACCAAGAAAGCAATGGGCATTAATGTAGATGAGGATGCAAGGGAGGCCTGGGTTCAAATTAGGCTGTAAGGTCACAGGATGAATGATTATGTATTAGAAGACATGAATGTCCATCTTTTTCTTTAAAATTTTATAGCCTGGTAACACTGTAATATAGTTAATCCTATATTAATGCTCATCATAATATAATGGTAGATAAAAGACGAAATAGATATCTACAGTACTATTTATTAACGAGATATTAGGTTCAGTGAAAAAAAAACTATATATAAAAAATAATCTTTATTTATTCTATTATTTGACTACAACTATTAAAACACAGTTTTAGTATATACATACATTTAGATCTGCATTATGTACAAACACTTGTCATAGTTCCTAGAATATTTACACGGAAATATTCAAAGAAACCATAAAGAAGATACTCATATATATACCCTTTTCTTCTTTTAAGGGATATTTTAAAATCACTGATCATCAACATAGATATATAAACATAAGCGTGAAGATAAAATATTTGTATGTTGTTCAAAATAAGTTTGTTGTACAGCGCATACTATTTTTTTTTCTACGAGAACTCTTTAGACTTAGACAAAGATCAAACTTAGATCACTTTTGTTACTTCTGTAGGTCACTATCGATCATTAGATCGGTAAGGATCATCAAAATTAGATTTAAAATAATTTCAAACAAACTATTTTTTCCATTTTGACAAATTCCTTTCACTTGTTTAAACAACCTCTTTGATAACGGCTATAGTTTTTATCTGTCCCGAATCACTGGAGACTTCCTGCGGTTCCTTTTCCTCCTCTTCGTTAATAATACTTATATCCCTAATCGATGGCCTGTGACTCCTTCTCCATCCTTCAGGTTCTGGCATAAACTTCGTTTTAGTTAGAAGTCTAGGACCCAGAATCGTTATAAGTATGCCTCCCGTCGGAGCCGTGATAATAATGGAGAGTACGCACGTTGTAAGGAATTTTGAAGCCCAGTCGTGTTCTTTGGAGTCAGCTGCAACTATGCTTAGCAGTGCTGGACCAAGGGCAGCCTGTAAAAAATTAATATATTTCAATATATATATATATCAATCAAGTTATTTTATACGTCAAATATAATTGGAAAGCTTGTAGCGTTTTAAATTTGTTATAACTATAAAATAAATATGCATAAAATTTTGTAGTACGCCCCTGGGCTTGATATTAATAATTTTGTCTCAAGTAAAATTAACATTTTTTTAAGTAACAATATTTGCTTTTAGGTAAAGAAATAATAAATAAGACTTACTCACAATCAATTTAATTTAACTATCAGACGACCGGTTTCGCTTTCTACAATATGCAAAGCATCCTCATTTCTCGATACAAAGTTAAACAAATGCTGAAATAATAAAAACCCATATTAGGGTGTTGTCTAATAACGATAAACAAAGTAGATGTTGTAAATTACAATAATTATGCCAATATTACATGCCTGTGGATTTATTTAAATGAGTAAGTTGAATAAAAAGTACCTATAAAAGTTTTAAAAGTTTAAACAGACAAGGTAAGGCCCACAAATTTTTATAAAATAGTCTCTTCGATTGTAATAAATTATTAAATGAGCAAATAAATAAAATAAACATTACTTACATGCCGGTACTCTATTAATTGATGGATGGTAGAATATGGTTGAAACTACTATGTATTGTTGAATGGAGAACTCAATTCTACTACTGCAGTTGTTTGACAGTAAACGGGAAGTTCTTGAGGAGATAGATTTGATCCAATGAAGAAGAGATATGTGTGTGATTGTTTGTTAAATGAAAGTGATGTAATATACCATTGTGTTATTAAAAGCTATTTATACTTATTCGAGAGATATATTTTTGAAATGTGTGTTATTTATTGAGTAATTGTTTTAATATACAATAAATAACACACAATTTAAAAAAATATATCTCTCGAATAAGTATAAATAGCATTTAATAACACAATAGTATATTACTTCACTTTCATTTAACAAACAATCACACACATATCTCTTCTTCATTGGATCAAATCTGTCTCCTCAAGAACTTCCCGTTTACTGTCAAACAACTGCAGTAGTAGAATTGAGTTCTCCATTCAACAATACATAGTAGTTTCAACCATGTTCTACCATCCATCGATTAATAGAGTACCGGCATGTAAGTAATGTTTATTTTATTTATTTGCTCATTTATTAATTTATTACAATCGAAGAGACTATTTGATAACAATTTGTGGGCCTTACCTTGTCTGTTTAAACTTTTAAAACTTTTATACTTTTTATTCAACTTACTCATTTAAATAAAACCACAGACATGTAATATTGGCATAATTATTGTAATTTACAACATCTACTTTGTTTACCGTTATTAGACAACACCCTAATATGGGTTTTTATTATTTCAGCATTTGTTTAACTTTGTATCGAGACCTGAGGATGCTTTGCATATTGTAGAAAGCGAAACCGGTCGTCTGATAGTTAAATTAAATTGATTGTGAGTAATTCTTATTTATTATTTCTTTACCTATTTGAAATGGACTCACACAAGCAACACATTCATGATTTGAATATTTGCTTTCTTTTAAAATTTAAGAATCTATAATAATTAAAATTATATATATTAGGGCGTGGCTGAAAGGTGTCATAATTATTTTGTCTTAAAATGTTGACATATGACAGCTAGCTTTAATCTGTTTTTGTTGTGAAAATTTTTGATTTGTTTATAGAAAAGGTTAAACCTTACGATTTTTTCATTTATAAGGAAGGATATTCCTAATTTCAATAATCTATTTTGGCCACAGTGATAAATAACCTAGCAACCATTTTGAAAGATTTTGTAGCAATCTCCATTGTATTGTTCTGAAGCTATTTTCTTGTGGCATTGTAAATTAATTACTATTAAACTGGGAATAAGCCACAATTAAAGATAAAAATACGTTTATTGACGTTTCAATTTCCACTTCGGAAATCGTTCTCAAAATACAAACAGTAAATTAAACAAATTTTGTTTTTGTTACATAGTGAAATATTCTTCTAATAATTTAATTTCATCTGACTCATTTATATTGACAATTCAGACATACATTATGCATTTTAAAGTAGACGACTTTAAAATGATATTGCCAATATTGTTGAGTTGCGCTCCTGGGACGACTTTACTTATAAGATAGTTCATTCTATTACATGAAATCAACTTTAACTTGAGAATATCCGTCAGAAAAAAGTCATAGCATGTAATTCGTCTTTAAAAAGACAAACACATGACATAATGACACTAAAATTCACCTATTAGTGATTCCATAGTAAATTATGATTATTTAAATTTTATTATTCCTGGTTTTTCCCTCATAATTTACTATGGAATCACTAACAGGAGAATTTTACTGTCATTATGTCATGTGTTGTCTTTTTAAAGACGAATTACACGCCATTACTTTTTTCTGACGAATATTCTCAAGTTAAAGTTGATTTCATGTAATCGAATGAACTATCTTATAAGTAAAGTCGTCCCAGGAGCGCAACTCAACAATATTGGCAATATCATTTTAAAGTCATCTACTTTAAAATGCATAATGTATGTCTGAATTGTCAATATAAATGAGTCAGATAAAATTAAATTATTAGAAGAATTTTTCACTATGTAACAAAAACAAAATTTGTTTAATTTACTGTTTGTATTTTGAGAACGATTTCCGAAGTGGAAATTGAAACGTCAATAAACGTATTTTTATCTTTAATTGTGGCTTATTCCCAGTTTAATAGTAATTATTTTCCATTGTAAGCAGATAGGATATGTAAGGTTTTTCTTTGTAATTTTGTATTTTGCAACTATTAATATAGTATTTTTTTGTGCCATCTGTAATTTGGTAACTGTTTGTTTGAGACAAAAATAAATGTTTGATTTATTTCTCTGATTTATTTTGTTTGTCTTTAGTTTAGAAAAGTCTCCTAACCCTTGTGTGTATTCTTGATTTTAGGAAAGAAGAACCTTTCTTTCTTCCTGCAGGAAGTCTTCTCGAAGCGGCGTCGGAATTGAAATAGCTAGAGGTATTTCTTGTTGTCATATTTTGTTCATTTTGTTCCAGGAGATTTATGTAAGTATCCCTTTGTTTCGTTTTGTAGTTACCCCAATCCGACCTTTTTTATTCAACTTATCCACGACCCAGCTCTCCAATTAAGCTCTGAGTGCCGTACGCACAAGTATCGATTGTTTTGCTTGCCCTATCTCAACCCCTTAGTTTCTGTCCCCAATTTTCTACCCTCATGATCTTACCTGAGGTAGGCAAAATATTTTCGTTACAAGCTCAGAAGCCAATCAGTGTAAGTCATTTTTCACTAAAAATTCAGTTACGTATTGAAGATTCCTTCTAACAGTTAAAATTTTTTACAGACAAAACTCCTAAGTCAATACGTCACAGGAAAATCAACAGATGGCAGTACTTTATTTAGCGTCAGAAATATACTGAAAAATGTTCAGAAGTCATTTAGTGTAAGACATCTTGGTGTCAGTGTGATTTGAATTTTATTTTTGAATTTTGAATTTTGAATTTTGAAACCTTCTTTCGTTTATGATGAGTGAAAATACAGTTAATTTATCATTAGAACTAAAAGAAACTGACCCTTACTCGGATAGTGAATCAGAATACGTGCCTAGCAGTAGAAATAATTCATCTTATTCAAGTATTGCGAGAAATGGGCAAAGAATGCGAAATAATAAACACAATAAAAATAAGAAAGTTACAGTATTTAAGACAGTCCAAAATTTGACGAAATATCCCTGAAGATGCTCTAGGAAGCAAAAGTACTTGGGCAGGATTTAACTAATAAAACAGTGCTCAATATCTACCTTTCATTTTATCAAAGTAAAACAAAAAAGATGTAGAACTCTCGAAAGAGGACTTATTTCAGTCCGATGCATAAAAGGAAATACTTTTTCGTTGTTTTTGTACCAGTGTTGTGAATATACACTACATGTGCTTTGTAAGAAAACTTATACAATTTTTTTCGTAAGTAACATCGATTTTTTTAAATAGACTGTCAATTTTTCATGTAAAACTATTTGTAGCTTATCTCTGATGATGTCGATGATTATCGACGAAATATTGGAAAAATAAAGGAAAAAAGAGTACACTTAGCCTATTTTTTTAGCTGTTTTTCTCATAAAAATCTCAAAGTTCGTATTCAATACTGTGACAGTGAAGTGAACAGTGACAAGTGTAGTAGTGTCTGGGGGCTCGGGAGATTGAGACCTCGAAAGTCCTGAGGAAGACATCAGAGAGGATGTCGAAAGCTCGGCCCAATAGATATCGACGCGGTTCAACCCGCAAGACTGGTGAGTTTAATATTAATTTTTGTAATCGTATTAATCTTAACTCTAGGTTTCCGAAAAAATATATAAATATGTTTTTCATGGGTTGGAGTCAATAAAAGGGGCTATTGGTAAACTATTCTTTATGTCAAGCTTTCAATCGTGTTTACAATCTTTATCAAGAGCTTCTAAAAAATACAAAAATCTTACAAAGTGAAACTAGAAAAGAAAAATTTTAACTCACCAAATAAAATTAGTTTTGTTAGTAAATCTACACTGCTTAACATGTTAAAAAACTATTTTAACAAATATCAAATTTTTCTCTAAATTTAGTAATTTTGTAAAACTTTTTAAGAAAAATAATCGAATTGGTAAATAAGTTAGAAATGCGACCAATTACAACAAGCCTCAATGTCATGAATGCCAACTTACAATTTTCATTTTTGACAATTATATTGCCAAAAAATAAAATTTTGTTTAAAAAATTCTTTTTTATTTAGTAATAAAAAAGAAGATTAATACATCATTGATAGATGTCTAAAAAATGTAACAAGTATATGGAACATTAAATTAAAATGTGATATTTTAATGAATAAACTATAGAGAAATAATATAATTATAAATTTTGCTTAGATTTTGAATTTCTGATCTTTTGTTTAAATTATTATCACTTCTGCTAATACAAACCATTTCCAAAAAAGTCCTTTTGAATTTATTACTTTCATTACATAAAATTTTAATGTTATCAAAATCCATAATAGGGTCTTTGTCGATTACATGCTCTACTAAAGCACAAGATGGTTTTTTAATTCAAGACAGATTCCTTTCGGTCTCACCAACATACACAGCTTCACACTGAGTGCAACTAATGCTGTATACTACATCCTCACACTAATCAATCACCCTGTATATACGACAACATCATCCTGTGAAAGTATAGACTGTATATATTTCTGAACAACACGACCACAAAAGGCGATTTTAATTTAAAAAATTCCTCCAGACTTTCTTCGTTGTCCTGGAATTCATCAAAAAGTTAAAAGTAAAGATATATTCTCTTTTGATTAAATTGTTTGAAAGGTAACGCTATCCATTGGTTTGCAAGTGGCCTTCTAAATTTTAGAGTAATTTTGAAGAGGTTTCGCTTGTTAGATTTTCATTGTGGAATAATAAAAGCTTGAAAATACACACAGCAAACGGAGTACAATAATAATATTCCAGAAGTTACTTCGGCGGTAGCAGAGAACAAGTAGATGACTGCTGAGTTGGGAATCAGAGTTTATTGTTAAGTTGGTGTTTTGTGGAATGGTCTAAATTTCATTCAGAGGTAAATGGACGTTTAACTAATTAAGTTATTTGTAGAGTAGCACTCTGAGAAGAAACGAAAAGTCTAAAATTAATTATATGAAACAGTTAAGCAACTTGTTTGTCGTGTTCACAATTATGTCTAATATTTATGAGAAAAGTTTATTATTGTTTAGAAACCGTAGAAAATGGAAGTGTAGCTAGTTGAATATAGTTAAAACGAGGTTGAAAGTTAATTTGTTATCTATTATTTATTTGTTGACCATTAAAAAAAATATAAGCATTAATAACATGTAGTAAACTTAGCAGATAATTTTTTGTTTGCAGATGTTTCTAGTGTTTCACCTAACCAGGTCTTGAAATCAGTTTATATATTATTGGTGGGTAGAGCCGACGATATATTCTTCTGGTGTCAATGTGGAAGGTAACCGTATGTGGCTATCTCTTTTATTAAGACAAGTTGGCATTTTGCAATTTCGATGGCTTCTCGGATAATTCTTGGTTTATAAAAGCGGAAAAAGGGTATTGTTCTGAAGTTCTCAAAATCAATTTTGTGACTTGTATGAAGATAGTGCTGACCTAAAGCTGAAATTGAATCGGAATTGCGAACAGAAATGCATTTTTCATTAATCCTGGATAATTCTTTTCATAAATTTTGGATTCTACGTTTTGGCATATATAAGATCGGGGTAGTCTGCATAGGGAATTTCATAAAGTCCGTGTTTTTCATTTGGAATAAATATTAATAATAACTATTGGATTAATTGGATAATAACTATTGCTTTGGATATTAATAATAACGGAATAACTATTGTCTTTATTCCTCTTGATTTAAGAATTTTATCAATTTTGTTATATATAACAAAAAATATAGAAACAGAGGACTTAGACCCCGAAAGTCTCTATGAGGTAATTAAAAAATATATTCATGAAGCGGCAAATGAAGCACTGGGAAAAGTTGAAAATAGGAAAAAAGGAAAACCTGAATGGTTGTCAACGGAACTAGAAGAGAAAGTTCTCAAGAAAAAACAAGCATATCACATATGGCTTCAATCCAAAGATCCTCAATACAGAGAAATATACGCTAAATGGAATAGAGAAGTTAAAAAAGACGTGGATAAGGCGAAAAATATAAACTGGGAGGCTAAGTGTGATGAACTGGACAGATTTATGGGTGGAACAAAAGTGGCGCAAGCTTGGAAAACATTAAAACAGTTTAGGAAAAATGAGAAAAATGAAGACAACATTTCTCTCATAAAGTTAAATGAATGGGAAGAATATTATACGAAACTGCTGAAAGAGGATAGAGTAGAGTACAGATGGGAAAAGATAAGGGAATTAATAGACAACAGAGACGAAAGACAGGAAATCCCTATAATAACATTATCTGAATTGACGGAAACCTTAAAAGAGGTTAAAAACGGAAAAGCCGCAGGGCCTGGAGACATTCCCATAGAGCTGGTTAAATATGGGCCGACTGCACTTTTAGAATTAATAGTAGACCTTTTCAATAAATGTATGTGTGGAGACCAGGAAATTCCTAAAGATTGGAATAAATCTTATATAAGCTCCATATATAAGAGAGGGAATAAAAGAGACTGTTCCAATTATAGAGGTATTAGTGTGACGAGCTCTGTGGGCCGGTTGTACGGCAGAATATTAAAGAAGAGGGTTGAAAGACAGATACAAGATATTGAAGAACAAAGCGGCTTTCGTACCGGGAGATCCTGCCTTGATAATATATTTATCCTACGACAAATAATTGAAAAGCGTGTCGAAAGAAATAGAGAGACCCATTTGGTATTTATAGACCTTGAGAAAGCATATGATAGTGTCCCGTTAAAGAAAATGTTTGAGGCCCTCAAAAGGTCCGGATTGGATTCGACGTATATCCGAGCGATATATAAATTGTACGAAAATGCAGTTAGTTGTGTAAAAATTGGAACCAGAACCTCAAATGAATTTAAAGTCACTAAAGGCCTAAAGCAAGGATGCTGTTTGTCACCGACACTCTTTAAAATATACGTCCAAGAAGCATTGAGGAATTGGAGAAATAAATGTAGATTTATGGACATCGAAGTGGGACAAGAAACTCTGTATACATTGTTGTTTGCAGATGATCAGGTGGTGGTTGCAACCGATGAGGAAGATATAAATTATATAAATCGAAAATTATTTGAGGAATATGCCAAATGGGGGCTTACTGTAAACATAAGCAAAACAGAATATTTAAAAATTGGAGGAAATACCACAGATCTGAGGGTTGAAAACGCAGTCATAAAAGGCTGCAACCAGTATAAATATCTAGGAAGCATCATATCAGCAGATGGCAGAGTTAAGATAGATGTACAAAACCGAATAACCCAAGGGAAAAAATGCATCCGAATACTGAATTCATTACTGTGGTCTAATAAAATAAAGATGCATACCAAACTTCGCGTCTACAGAGCAATTGTAGAACCAATTACCACATATGGTGCCGAATGTTGGACGATGACAAAGAATGAACGAGATAAAGTAGACGTTGTGGAAATGGATTATCTTAGAAGGTCATGTCGAGTATCGAGAATGAAAAGAATCAGGAATGAGGAAATACGAAACCGTACAGGAATTAGAGATACTCTTTCAGATAGAATACAAGGAAGGCAATTACAATGGTATGGTCACGTGATGAGAATGGAGGAGGAGCGGTGGCCAAAGAAAGCCTTAATGTATGTTCCGCCAGAAAGAAGAAAAAGGGGAAGACCACCAAATTCCTGGAGAAGAGAAATTACAAAAGCAATGCAATCTAGAGGCTTAGAAGAGGGAGATTGGAGAGATAGGAAAAGATGGAGGCTGAAATTCGGGAAGCGGCAATCGCCGTAGGACCCCCGTTATATGATGATGATCAATTTTGTTAGTGGCACCTTTGATGTAAGGAAGAAAAGCTTTCGTATGATGAGGGTTCGAATCTTTGGGTTGAGATTGAGTGGGAGATTGATCTGTCTTGTTTCGCAGTCACCGTTTTGAATAAATGCTTGTTTTAGACTAGAGAGCTCAGCGGGTCTACTTGCATCATGGCAAAATATTATCAGCATTATCATGTATGTGTGTATAGGCAATCATTTTTCGGTATAGCTATTATAATCTATTTTGAGCTGTTTGGGTTTGTTTTCTGTATTGTTTTGTTGGGGTTGTTTAGTTACTGCCTTTTGTTGTTTTTGTGTACGTGTTGTATTGTGAGTGTGTGTTTAGTAGCAAACGTGTGAATGTGTGTTTTACTGTTTTTTAAAGCCTTTTAGCATCATCTGTTAGGTTTAGACTGTTGGTATTTTTTCTATTTCTAATGATTCTTAGATTTAACGTTGTCATTTAATTTTAGTATTAGCTAGCATCGTCATTTGGTTTAGATTTATTGTATGTCCTATCTCATCATTTCTTTTGATGTTCTTCTTGTCTAACATGGATTCTTCGATTAGTAAGTCCGACGTAAGATTTGTCACAGTCCTCACATGTAGTCTCGTACACTCTTGATTTTCTAACATTATTCTTGTTTTTGCAGATGGTAAAATACTTTAGAATTTTCTATCAGTATAAAAATTTTGTGTTTTTCCTCTTTTTCTATTCCACATGATTTTTGAAAACAAGTTTGACCTTTATTTTGTCTTCTTCTTCTTCTTCTTTAGGTACCGTCTCCTCTAAGGAGGTTAATAATCATCACCGCTATTTTCACTTTTGAGATTGCAGCTCTGAACAAGTCGACGGAACTGCAATTATACCACTTTCTCAGATTGTTGAACCAGGAGATGCGTCTTCTTCCAATACTTCGTTTTCCCTGTATTTTTCCCTGCATTATGGTTTGTAGCAACACATATTTATCCCCTCTCATAACGTGGCCGAGATACTGTAACTTTCTTATCTTAATCCTATTCATGATTTCCATTTCCTTTGTCATCTTTCTGAGGACCTTAACATTTGTTATTCGGTTTACCCAACTTATTTTTAATATTCTTCGGTAGGTTCACATCTCGAATGCTTCAAGTCGATCTTCTTCTTCTTCTTCTACGGCACTACAGCCCAAAATGAGCCTTGACCTCCTTTATTTTTGCCTCCACCCTTGTCTGTCTGTGGCTGCTCTTCTCCATACACGGACTCCTAAAAGTGCTTGTGCGTCGCTGCTTACTGCGTCTTCCCAGCGCTTTCTTGGCTTTCCAACTGGTCTCTTTCCCTGCATTCTGGCGTTCAGTGCTCGTTTTGGTAGCCTATACTCTCCCATTCGTATCACATGTCCGGCCCATTGCAATCTTTGTGTTCTAATGAAGTCTGACAGGGGTGTTTCCTTATACAGTTGATAGAGCTCGTTGTTATATCGAATTCTGAAGATTCCGTTTTCCCTCACAGGTCCTAGTATTCTCCTCAGTACTTTTCTTTCGAATGTGTCGAGTTTGTTTTTGGATGTTTCTTTCAGGACCCATGCTTCGCTGCCATAACATGCTATTGGCCGAATTAAAGTTTTATATATTCTCATCTTTGTATTTCGGTGGACACTTTTAGACCGAAATATATGGGAGAGGGCAAAATAAGCTTTGTTTGCCTGCGTTATCCTTTTTCGTATTTCTCCATCCTCTGCTCCATCGGCATATATTTCTACTCCCAGGTATGTAAACTTTCCAACCGTTTCAATGTCATCTTCATGTATAATGTTTTGTGGGATTATATTTCTTCTCGTCTGTACCATTATTTTTGTTTTTTCTGTGTTAATTTCCAGACCTAGCCTTTTCGTTTGTGTTTTTAACTCTGCGTATGTTTCCTGTGCTCCTGTTGATGTTCTACTCATAATATTAATATCATCGGCGTAGGCAGCCAGTTGAACCGTTTTATTGGTCAGTAGGTTTTCTCGTCCAGTTTGCATTTACCTAACCGCATACTCCAGTGCCAGGTTAAACAATGTTGGTGCCAGTCCATCTCCCTGCTTTAGTCCCTGCGAGATTTTGAAAAAGTCTGTCCGGTTGTTTTGTATTCGTACACATGCCTGAGTTTCATCCATTGTGGCTTTAATGAGTCTAATTAGTTTATGTGGTATTGCTAATTCTGACAATATATAGTATAGTCTGTCCCTTTTGACTGAATCGTATGCCTGTTTGAAGTCTACAAACACGTTGTGAACATCAATGTCGTGTTCCCACGATTTGCTCAAGACCTGCTTGACTATAAATATTTGATCCATTGTCGATCTTCCCCGTCTGAAGCCCGTCTGATATTCTCCAATAATATTTTCTGCTAGTGGTTGGAGTCGCTGGTTTATAATATACGTGAGGACTTTATACGCTGTACATAGTAGAGAAATTCCACGGTAGTTTTTGCATTGGAGTTTGTCTCCTTTTTTATAGATTGGGCATACTATACTTTTCTTCCATTCGTCGGGTATTTTCTCTTCTTGCCATATTTCTTTGATAAGCGCGTGGATATGACTTGATAGGTGGTTGCCACCTACCTTATACAGTTCTGCTGGAATCTCATCAACTCCCGGGGCTTTATTGTTTTTCTGGGCCTTAATAGCTTCGAGAACTTCCTCTATGGTTGGAGCTTCTACTTCAACTTCGTTCTCTTCTACATGGTTCGTACCCATTTCATCTTCCATATCTACTTGTGTTCCAAGTAGGGTCTGAAAATAATGCTTCCAGGTTTCTGTGACTTTCTGTTGGTCACTGATTATTTGTCCACTTTCATCTTTGCATAGGCTTGTTTGAGGTTTATATCCACTTTTTATCTTTTTTAGGTATTCGTAAGCTCCTCTAATTTCGTTTTTTTTTTAAATTTTGTTCCATTTCTTCTATTTGTCCATTTTCATAAGCTCTCTTTTTGTTTCTGCATATCTTGTCTGCTTTCCGTCTTGCGACTTCAAATGATCAAATGATTCAAGTCGATCGCTCACCACTTTCTTTAAGGTCCAGGCCTCTACCCCATACAGCAGCACCGAAAACACATAAGAACGTAATATTCTTTGAGTTGTAACCTAAGGTCTCTACTGCATAATACTTTTCTCATCTTATTAAATGTTGCTCTAGCTTGTCCAATTCTCATTTTTATTTCTTCTGTATACTCGTTATTTTCATTAATAATTGTACCAAGATATCTGTATTTTTTTACTTTTTCTATTGGAACTCCTCTTATGTTTAAAATGTCTTGTTGTTGTGTTTTGGAAATTGTAATAAATTTTGTTTTATTAGCATTAAGCGTTAGTTCGCTTTTCTCACTAGCATTTACTACATTATCTAAAAGTGTCTGTAGATCTTGTATATTCTCTACAATTAGTATCGGCATATCTGATATTGTTGATGGGTCTGTCGTTGACTTTTATTCCAATTATTACATTTTCAAGTGATTTTTTAATTATTTCTTCCGAATATAGATTGAACAATAAGCGGGAGAGTATGCAACCTTGCCTTTCGCCTCTTTTTATCTCTACTTCCTCCGAAAATTCTCTGTCGACTCTGACTTTTGCTGTTTGCTTAAAGTACAGATGAGTTATTATTCTTAAGTCTTTTTTGTCAATGTGTTTCTCTTTAAGTAACTGTATAAGACGGTTGTGTCGGACCTTATCGAACGCCTTATTATAATCATTCACCACATGCATCATGTTTTCAAATACTTGACCTTTAGACAGCTGTTAAAGATATAATTATGGCTGCATCTCGCAAAAAATTTGACATATTCGCTTAAAAAAGGTTAGTCTTTATAAAACTAATGGTAATTGTACTAGCTCGTACTCTAACCAGACCACGAGATATTGTGTCTTAACAGTCGTAAAATATACTTAGTAAGTAAGCAATACAAACATAATAATATAGAACTATGACTTAATTTTTAAAGAATGTATAGAATGACTGAGATCCATAAAACCACTAAACTGAACTACTTACTTGAACTGTAGCTTTCGCCATCAAAGATATCGCAGCAAACACCTTCTCCTTCAAATTCAATTTACAGCCAATACCTAGTACTATAGTCCCTAAGATTCTAATAACCGCCACAGTGATAATAATACCAATACTGTAGTACACAATACTCGCATCCAACTGGTCAAGTTTGATGGCAGTACCCGTTATGCCGAATAGAATGGGTTCGAAGATCATCCAGAATATTTCGAATGCAGTCGCAGCCGGATTGTCTTCTATATCCCAACCCTGTTTGGTCCAGAAACAGATTGAAGCAAAAGCTGCCGTTACACATCCCAAGGGGCCAGCTCCTCCCAGACCGATCATTTCACTTCCAAAGACTGAGATCATACCGCCAGCCAGCAGCAGCAGTACCCGTAAGGGTACGACGAAGGGGTCGTGTCGTTCTGGAGCAAAGTTCGAGAGAAGACCCCATAGAGCACCAAAACCAATACCTAAAACAATTATTTATATAGTTAATATAAATTAATATTATTATTACATAGTATACACAATCTTAATACATAAGAAAAGAGACCGAACAGACCTAAACAACTACCATCCTATTTCCCTTTTGTCACAACTATATAAAACCTTCACAAGAATAATAAACAACCGACTAACCTATAAACTTGATAACTACCAACCAGTGGAACAGGCCGGATTCAGGAAAGGATACAGCACAATCGACCATCTATATGCCCTTAAAATCTTAATTAAGAAAACCAATGAATACAACCTTCCGCTGTACTTAGCATTCGTAGATTATGAAAAGGCTTTCGACAGCATTGAACACTGGGCGGTGGAAGAAGCTCTGGTCAATAGTAGCATAGATTCAAGATACCGACAATTGATACATGATATTTACCAAAACGCAACCATGACCGTAATTCTGGACGACAAATTAATAACGGATAATATAAAAGTTAAACGAGGAGTCCGACAAGGCGATATAATTTCACCTAAACTGTTTACCTTGACCCTCGAAGATATAATAAAATCAACAGATTGGGAAAACAGAGGAACATGTATTAACGGAAAGTACCTAAATCACCTTAGATATGCGGATGATATACTCCTGATCTCCTCGGAACGACAAGAACTAGAATTAATGCTGAATGAACTTCATAAGAAATCACTGCAAAAAGGCCTAAAAATTAACTTCAACAAAACAAAAGTAATGACAAACACGGAAGACCAAGAGGCAATAAAAATACAAACAAAAAAAAATAGAACAGGTAAATGAGTATATCTATCTAGGACAAGCAATCAGAGCTAACAGAGAGATTCAAACAGTAAAAATATCAAGACGAGTAAGAATAGGATGGGCAGCGTTCGGCAAACTTTCTTACGTTCTAAAAAATCAAACAATCCCTCTATACTTACGAAGCAAGGTATATAACTCCTGTATAATACTGGTGCTCACCTACGGAGCACAGACGTGGACATTTACACAGGCCAATTTGGATAGAATAACGAAGGCACAAAGAGCGATGGAGAGACAAATGTTGGGTATATCACTCAAAGATAGAAAACGTAACCAGTGGATCAGAACCAGAACAAAGACAGTAGACGCAATAGAATAGCAGCAAAACTGAAATGGAAATGGGCTGGACACAATGAACGTCTCCAAGACGGACGATAGAACAATGCTATCGGAACGTGGCGTCCATACATTGCAAAGAGATCAAGAGGCAGACCACAGATGAGGTGAAAAGATAACACCAGGAAACAAGGAGGTCCCTCATGGCAAAGAACAGCTCAAGATAGGGAAAGATGGAGAGAACTGGGGGAGACCTATATCCAACAATGGAAGGATAGAGAATAGGTTCAAAAAAAGGGGTGGGGTCATAACAACCCATAAGCCCATTTACAAGAAAAATGAAATAGTACATTACAAAATAATTAGTTACGCAAATAGTTACTATGAACTCGTAAATTGTAAACAGTATTGTTCAGTTTACGAAAATGTAACAGTCGAGTTGGTTTTAAAAGAATTTATAGATGGGAAATTTATGATGGGAAACGGCACCGTATCCCTCGTGATAATGACTTTAAATTTGGCGCCGAAACGTCGGGCAGTATTTGTCATATACATTTTATTAATTTTATTTATATTTAGGTTAACAAGAACTTCCACATTTATTGAAGGAACGAGTTCAGCATTTCTGTATTTTATCAGGTACTTACCTCCTAATATAGAGAGAGGTGCTGAGATGATAAGATTCGTTAGGGAACTATTGGAAAACATAATACTCTTAATAATTCCAAAAGCAGCGACTGATGCAGCATCATCTACTCCAGCAATGGCTATAATAAGCGTAGGAATTCCTTTAGCTACCCCGTAACCTTTTGATCTCAGTCTAAAAAGACAAGGAACTACCACTGCGGGAGACACAGCAGCTATAACAGATCCTAAAAAAGACCAAAATAACTATTAATACTGTTTATATGTAAATAAATAAAATTTTAACAGTCCACAAAAAAAACTTGCTTTGTGTTGTTAGCTACTCACATCATGAGAGTTATTTTAAAAATCATTTAGTAGTAATGGTAAATTATAACAGAAACCCAGTCCATTCATTGAGAAAACTCGAATTACTCAAGTTATGGAAAGGCGAATGTTGCGAATAGGTTCATAAGAGAAAGATGTAACCGTTGGATATTTGGAGATAAAATGTTACGAAAATGAAAAATGAAATAGAAAAAACAACAGATATAAAGAGTAAATTTTCATATCATTTCAAATCATCTGCCAACCTCACAAATGAGGTTGGCAGATGATTTAAAGGGACATGCCAGTCCAAATAGAATGAAAATCACAATGGACAGAGAAAAAATAAAGTAAGAGGGGGGCCCATATTCTAAATATCTCATCTTGGATATAAAAAGAGCTTTAAATAGATAGATAGATTAATTAAATTATTTGGATTGTAATTAACATTGTTTTAAAACCAAAAATTTTATCTTTTTTTTAATATACTTATTGGTAATGTGCTTAATGTTTATTTATATCGAAATTCAACACCGTTTACCTAGTTAAGTGCATAAAATATTTTATGACACGGAAACGATTAAAACTCATTAAGTCCAATTTATTGGCTCTTCTAATTTTTACAAAAATTACGTTAAACAAATTGCTGTTCTTTACATGCCATTTTCTTAAAGTTTACTATTATAAAAAACTTATCGTTTTTCTTTGTTATAAATAATTTTGGTTAGAAGCTGATTAATACACCTTAAGACAAAATATATACGTACCTAAGAGTATTCCGTAACTCCACGACATTCCTAAGATATATACAGAAAACACAGCCGTCATTCCTGCTTCTATGGCCCATGGGCCCAAACCTAATTTAATTACTGAAAATTTTAACCTCATTAAGGCATTTGGATCAAGATCCAATCCAGCTCTGATAAGAATAATCACCAGCGCTACATTTCTGAAAAAAACAAAATTTTTTAAAAGAAATAATATTTTGAGAAAAAAACCGTAATTCATTTTTAAATGTATCCTATCAATTTATCCAATAAATAGCAACTTTAGTACAAATTTTTGTTCTTCTAAGATTACCATAGCTGATATTTTTAATGGCATAAATTAGCTGCCCAATAAGCTTACTGCTGGCCCAGACGGAGTGTCTCATTTTTTATTAAAAAAACATGTGTCTGTACCCTTATAATGCCATTTGTTAAATTGTTTGATATATCTCTGGAAACCGCTATGTTTCCTTCTTTACGAAAAGAAAGTTACGTTGTTCCTATATTTAAAAACCGTTAGAAAGACAATATTGAAAATTATCGTAGCATTTGTATACAATCTGCAATCGCTAGCTCTTTGACTGTTTTATAGCAAAGCAACTTAATTGGTAATGTTAAAGCTTAATATATCAATCACGTCATAGTTTCATAGTAAAAACTCCACTGTAACAAACTTGGTTTGCTATCAATCTCATATATTATCTCATATAGAAGAGTAAACAGGTAGATGCAATATACACAGATTTTTCCAAAGCATTTGATCATGTAGATCACCAAATACTTTTCGACAAATTAATTAATGTAGGCTATCGTGTCAGGTTTCTTGAATGGATTAAAAAATCTACGTCTGGAAGAAGTCGAAGTCAAGATAGGTGGTCATCTGTCTAACAGTATCCTAGTAACATCTCGACTTCCTCAAGAAGGCCACATTTCTCCACTTCTTTTAAATATATTCGTTAACGGTATCACTTCCTGTTTCCTAAATAGGAAATATCTAATGTTGACAGATGACTTAAAATTATAGAAAGTTATAGATAGCTTAAAAGATCAAGCCTTGTTACAAGATGAATTAAACTGACTACAAAATTGGTGCAATCGGAACAAACTCCACTTAAATGTAAAAAAATGTTGTTTTATAAGTTTTTCTTGTAAAGTTAATAGAATTGGAACAAGCTGTACTATTAATAATCAGCCACTGAATTATGTTTCTTCTATTCGGGATATAAGTGATATTTTTGATGAGCAGCTTACTTTATATGACTGTGGAGAAGGAGGAAATGCCCTTCTTAGAATAATGCCGAACTAGGAGTGTGGATGTGTATGAATGGAGAATGAATGAATAAAGGTAGTGCTTCGGAAGTGATGCCGGCCTTACAGCGGCCATTCCGCTTCCGGATCGCTGGATGACAGAGGAGGGTCTGGTTTAGCAGGTAGGCGTTCAGCGTAGACTCGGCGACGAGAGGGCATTTTAAAGTACCTCGGCAACTATCGCCGGGAGAACGAAAAACGAATCCTGCACTAAGGTCAGTCAGGCGGCGTCCTGGACTGAGATGTCTTTTGAAGACGCCAGACCCCCCCTCTATAAAGACGAAAAAAAAAAAAAAAAAAGCTTACTTTCTATGACCACATGAACTCTATTTCAATAAAGGCATCTAAACTTCTTGGTTTAGTTTTTGGGAATTTCAAGTATTTCTCCATTGATTTAACAAGATTAGTGTATTGTTGCTTAGTTAGAACTATTTTGGAATATTGTTCAGTTATGTGGTCATCCTATTTTCAGAACAATATTGATACTATAGAAAGAGTCTAGCATAAATTTTTCAGATATTATGCTTACCTAAAAATATTGATGAACATACTATCAGAAGAAAGTCACAGACTAGGTTTGGATATTAATCTTTCCAAAACCAAAATTATGGTATTCCACAAGAACCCCCATGAACAAATTACACCCAACATACAAATCAATGGTATCACCCTTCAGAGCTCCCTAAGCTTCATATACCTGGGCAGAGAGCTAAACAGTCAGCTAGACCACTCAAAAGAAATTAGAAGACGTATTGAAATAGCAAGATCTGGCTTCATGAACATGCGTAAAATGCTCTGCAACCCCAAGCTATCAATCACAATAAGGTTAAGAACACTAAAGTGTTATGTGTGGTCTCTACTACTATATGGCTGTGAGACCTGGACATTAAAACAGTATGACGTCAACAAACTCAATTCATTCGAAATGTGGATGTACCGCCGAATGCTAAGAATAAGCTGGACCAGCAAAACTACAAATGAAGAGGTACTGGAAATAATGAACACACGACCTCATCTGGTTAATACAATCAAAATTAGAAAGACGTCATATCTAGGACACATAATGCGCCATAAGGAATTTGAGCTGCTCCAGGTAATATTACAAGGTAAATCGAGGGTTAAAGGGGTATAGGAAGAAAGAAGAAATCCTGGCTCCGAAACATCAGAGATTGGACTCACACAACAGGAAATGATTTAATCCATCAAGCCCAGAACAGAGAGAAATTCGCCATATTGATCGCCAACCTTAATAAAGAAGGCACTTAGGAGGAGGAGGTGCTTAACATGTCCTTACTATTATTGAAAATCATGATTATTCCCGTATCGAACAACAATTATCTTTACCCTCAAAAACCGTCGTGACATGTCAGGTGCTATATTTATATGTAAGATCATACATTAATTTATTAATTAACCAAACCTATTAAGCCACATTAACTTAAATGTTCCTCATCAAGCTCTACGTTACCATAATGTTTTCAATATTCCTTTCTACAGAACAACCTTTGGTATTCACAACCCACTGGATAGATACAAGGGGCCATTAAATGTTCTCGATTTTGATATTTTCAATATAACTTTAATTGTTAAAAAGATCTCTTGCTTTGTGATACGATATTATTTGGATTGTTGAATTTTGTTCTTGTAATATTTTGTTTGATTTTTTTAGTATGTAAGATTTTTAGTCTTATTTTTTAATATAGATTTTATATTATAAGTAATTTTAAGTTTTGAATCTTAACAGTAAAGTTTTATATTATAATTTAAACTATTAATGGGGTTTTCCCCTGTATTAAATAAATAATTAAATTATCTATATCTTTAAGTTAGCAATTACAAAAAATTACCTTAGTTCTTTGCATATGTAGGAAAACGAATCATCTATATTTACAAATCCTACATTCTGAAACAACAATCCTGTGAACAACATCCCTATTAGTGCTGGCAACGTAGTTAAGCTCATCAACCATCCTCCTATATGCGCGCAAATAGTTAACAATATCAACTGAAACAATTTCCCATTAGGTGGCGCTGCCGTTTCACCTACTACAGAATAAAATATACACCACGTTAAGACTCCTATAAGAGTTATAGTTATAATCCTTGTGAATTGTCTGTAGGTAGGACAGAAGGGGTATGGACACAGTTTTGGCCAGAAGTCTGGTTTCCACGATTGTTGGCCGTCATCAGATCTACATTGAAGACAGAAAATGTACCACCACGACCTAAAAAAAACAAATATATTAAATTTAAAATGTTTATTTATACACTTTTTATAAAACATCTCATTATGTCGCTTTCTTTATCCAATATCTACGCAATTTTTTTAAATACGTTTCAAAAAAATTTCTGAATTTATTCTGAATCTATTCCAAGTCAAATTTTTCAGGACAGATCTGCTCTGCACAAAAGACTTACTATCAGCTTAAGATGGCTTCTTCTTAACGTCTTGATTCTGTACTACCAACTCATCGCTTTAATATTTTGTATAAGGATTTACTTCTCTTTGAATCTGTATGTCTATTGTAGGTCTACCCGTTTTTAATCCGTGTTTACTTTCCTTGTACATATTACTTATGATTCCCTATATTACCAACGATGCGCTGTTAAAAAAATCTGGAAGTTATACGTACTGTGAAGATTAGATATATATATATTTCTTGTAATTCGCAATTAAATATTCCAGAATAGTGAAGATCCGCGAGTTCTTGGTGCGCAGTGGCAAGCACGTTTGTAGATTTTAGAAAAAACTCTCTTTATTGTTTAATTATTATACATTATCATCTACTTAATAGCGTTCCTGATCGTTTTTTTAACTAGTCATTTCTGCTGAAGTATATTTTTATCAATTCAAATCAAATATAAATAATGACATTTCGCCTGGTGCAATTGTCTTGAGGTTAATATGTTTGTCATGCTCTCCCATAACAAAACTATTCCTGAAACCAAATTGTGTGACTCCCATTTTTCGTCACATTTACGATAGCATGTGCGTAAACAGTTCTTCGAAACCACTTTAAACGGTGACTTATCGAAATTATATTAGTATTTGAATATCACATTGATTTCTTGATTGAATTAATGTGTCTAGATTGCTGAGATCATTGACACATGTACACTTACTTATATACTTATATAAAAAAATTACATAAAAATTATAGCAGCATAATATAGGATTAAGAGTAGGGTAAACTGTGCAAATACGGTCAGGTGGGTAATGGCGGTCATCCCGATTGTGCGAAATCTATTCAATCTGGTAACCTCCTATAACTGTCAACGTGTCGCTACACTACTCTGTATTCAGATTGCCGACGAGCGTTGAGTTGGCGCATACCATTGTCATAGAAATTTATTAACCTGTTTTCGGTGTTTTCGATCTTATTTTTATAGGTGAATGATATAAGGTTTTAATTCATTTTTATTCACTTGAAGATCTTAAAATTGGTTACAACTGACTATAATGATGTTAGCTTCTATTCCTTATTAAAGATCAATAATTAATACATGTTTACGAGTAAAAAATTCTAAGAAAAAAATTCAACAGGGGCAATGCCGGTTCAGTTGACCGGTATTACCCCCATGCGACTATTATTTAAGTTTAATTATAATCTTAGGAATTTTTAATTCAGATACAGAATCGAAAAAGACGACTTGTAAGCAAAATGATCAACATGATTTAGAAAAAGCTACTATTTATAGCTTATTCGAAATGGTGAAATGACTATGCGAAAAAGAGAAAAAGCATATGCCAGTCCTTTTTCGACATTGCAAAAAAGAAAAAAAAATAAAAAATCTTCAAGGTGCGTCATTAGGTAGAAAATCAGTATTTTTCTCCGAACAAGAAGCTGAAATAGCCAAACAAATAAAATATTTAGCTACTATTTTTTATGGCGTAACAGCAAAAGAACTGAGAAAATTAGCATTTGAGTTTGCTGAAAGAAACAGTATTAAACATAATTTTAACGTCTGCTTAGGATTATCGTTTGATGCCTTAAATTTGTATTCACAGAGTTTTATTTTTTTATATATATTAAATTTTCTTCTTAGGTGACCGCGATTTGCACACTACAACAATACATTTATATTCAAATATTATGAAACGTGTTTATAACCTTTAGAAAGCTGAGGCTAACCTTAAATTAACTAATAGACTAACAGATTATAGAAGTTTTCATGTTCAATTGAAAGAAAAAATCAGTTTGTCTATTTTCTTGCGAACTAAAATGGATCAACTTGATAAAGAAACAGAATTGTTTCTAAGAAAATATAGAAAATATATTTAATTCTAAATATTACCTATCTTCGTGAACTGTATCTGCAAATCGAGTCCTAGAATATACAGAATCTGTAGTTGAGTGCTTTTTAAATCTATATTCTCCATTTTGTCTGCCGGTATCTGAAAAAAAAAATAAAATTTAACGATACCTTTTATAACTGACATTACAATTGAAGATCCTTTCGGAAGCTGTTTTTAAGATTCATATTAAACAACAGAAATGACCCAAAGCAGAAGGTAGGTATCAATTTTAAATAAAAATATATAAAGAACGCATTAGGGTGCTATTTGGAAGCCAGCACGTACGCTCGTTCTCTACGTGTAAGAGTGTATACTAAAACTTCGCAGAAATTACCAGTGGCGTATACTCTCATACCGATTAATAAGGTTCTATTAGGATCCAAAAAAGAATATTTATATAATTAATGAAAAAGAAAATATGGAAAAATATTGGCATTTCATTTTTAGAAATGGATCTTCCTATTTTTGTTCTTTTAGTGAATAGTGTGATAAAGCTATTTCAATTTCTAAACCCAAGGAGTCGGAAAACCAGTTGTTAGTTTTATTCCTGCTCTACAGACACATTTCGCTTTTTTTTCGGTCGTTCGACAATTTATACACTTCTGTCCAAAATTAACTCATCACCTTAAATGTACTATTAGTTTTGAAACTATTTTTTTTTTCTGAACGAATCGAATGTTTGGATTTTGATGATGTTTTTTTGTATTATAGGTCTATTTCTAATAAATCAATGCAATAATGTTTCTAAAATCTATTGACGTTTTACGCGTATACAAGGTGTAAAAAAATAAAGCTGTGTTTTTTTATCTTTTTTTGCAACACCCTGTGGAATTTATTAGAAATAAACGCTACATGGTAGAATTAAACGTACTTTGTTCAACACATAGGATGGCGATATTGCTATCATTTCGAGCGTACTAAGTCTTGTTTTTACTTCCAATTCGAAGGACCACCCACTGGCGTGGGAAATAAGAACACAAACAGTTCAAACAATACGTAATTTAATAATTGCTTGTTACTACAACTAAGTTAATATCTAGCCAAAATTTAGCGCAAGTTCTATATTAAAATAGCCGATCACTGGCCATACAGTAGTCCACGACACACTACAAACACAAGCACTGAAACAGATTAAATATACTACTAATTATCACTTCAACTAAGGACGTTTTCTGATATTATTATATAATTAACTCTAAGCTATGTAACTATAACTAAAATGCAAGAGATAAATCTCTAAAAACAAAAAGCGACCAGCTCAGCTGGAATACAATTTGATACTGATTTAAAATTCCGATTTTCAATACCTGTCTATTGCAAGGGAATTTCGGGGGTCACGGGGACAACTTCGATATTTCTATACAGATGTACATAAAACCCACTTTTTAATTCTTTGGGTAAAAATATCTTTTAAATACATTTTGGGGTTTCATGAGTAATTTGCCTAGGTAGAATTTAAGAAGAAGAGAGAAAAATACTGATGAAAGTATATGGCCCGGTACAAGAGGAAGATGGCACATGGACAATCAGGAGAAACGACGAGTTAATGAGTTAAATGAAGGTTATGACATTGTAAGATATCGTGAAAAGTCAAGACTGTCATGGCTGGGACATGTGCAGAGACAAAACGATGCAAAAACAACAAAAAAATGTTACAGTGGAAGCCCATTCTTCTTCTTCTTCTTGGCATTATAACCCTGGATGGGTCTTTGCCTGTCTGGCTATGTCCTTCCATTCAGATCTCTCTTGTGCCCTTCTTCTCCATTGTCTTATCTTTATTGTTTTCAGGTCGTCTTCCACGTTATCCAACCCGGAGGAAGCCCATAGGAAGGCAAAAAAAAGGAAGGCCCAAAACGAGATGGTTGGATGACGTGGAAGACGACCTGAAAACAATGAACATAAGACAATGGAGAAGAAGGGCACAAGAAAGACCTGAATGGAAGGACATAGCCAGACAGGCAAAGACCCATCCAGGTTATGATGCCAAAAAAAGAAGAAGAACTACTGTATTATTGCATTCTGTAGTTTTTTTAAGTTCGTGTCCTTTTATCCTAAATACATGGTGTGCCCATTGAAGATGCTGTCTTCTTCTTCCAAATGTGCCTATTTTCTACAGATGTTGGCGACCACATTGACCCATCTTAATCTATTCACAGCAGATCGAAATGATAAAGAATTTAAGAAGTGGTAGTTAATTGCTACCAGTGGCGTAGCAACACTTGGATACATATCTTACGGTCTTACTTGGATACTATCACAGAAATTAATTCACTACATTTTATTAATATTTTAAGATAGATTTATTTCTTTCTCAAGATTTCGTAATAAAATTATCTCGATATCTTTATTATCAAAGATTATAACCAAACTTTAATGTAACAAGTTTTTAAACATTTAAAGCAAAGAAAACATTACTCTACATAAACTTTATTGACATTAAATACAAATAAAGCCTAATAAAATATAAACTAAATAATCTTTAACAATTCCCCTTTCCCAAAAATACTAAAAAACGAGTATGTACACCTCTACATCAATTACTTCTTCACAGCGGCGGGGTATACTTACTTAAAATCAAGCTGCGTATTTGGTCTATATCAATTACATCCCAAACTTCTCTCACCATAACTTCTATATCGTCAAGAGAGACACGTGGTGGTTGTCGGCTTCTCATTTGATGATCAATAATAAGCCACAAATTCTACTAAGAGATTGAGATCAGGGCTGCAAGGTTGCCAGTTCATGGTTTGTATTTCAACCTCGTTTAAATTTTTACGGACCCCATGCAACATGTGGTCGAGCGTTATCATGCATTAAAAGAAAATTATTTCCTATAAAGGAGCAAACGTAAAATGACGGTGTTGGGCACTGCCTCTTAAACAGAGAATGTTAAAAATCTTGAAAGTTTTGAGATGTGGTGCTCCGCCGTATACTAAAAATAAGTTGAGTGAATAAAATTACAAATAAAGAAGTAATACGCAGAATAAAAAACGATCCAGAAGTTATACATAAACATAAAAAACAGAAAACTTAATAGTTAACGATACGCCTCTAATGAGAGCACAAAAGTACACATTCCTACAAAATATAATGCAAGGAAAAATCCAAGGACACAGAAATCCAGGCCGTATAAGAATGACATGGATGAAAAATTAAAGAGAGTGGGTTTGGCTGTACCCACTAACGAATTATTCAAAACCAGCAGTAATAAAATTAGAATCGCCCTAATGATATCCAATCTCCGATAGGGGAGGCACTCAAAGAATAAAGAAGGAGCAAATGGAACTATGGAATTACATGGTTAGACAAAATGTCTGTAATATACCTTATACTTGTTAGGGAACCTCTTCGTAAAGCACAAGTTCGTTCGCGCTGTAAGAGATATTCCTCCTCAAACCATTACAGATTCTCCATTGAATAAAGTAACAGCTCGTATATTACACTGTGCGTAGCGTTCTCTTGGCCGTTGAATAACTCTCATACGTCTATCTGAGCTATATAAGCAATACCTCGATTCATCAGTGAACAACATGTGCTTCCAGTCATCAACATAGTCAATGTGATCTCTGGCAAATTGTAATCAACTTCACTGATGTAAACGTTAAAAGCTGATGCTCTGACTGGTATCCTTATATGAAGATCTTATCTAAGATCTAAGACGCCTTTGATAGTCTTTCTACTAAATTAAATATTTTGAACATTTGCCACTTGTGTTTGTAAATACCTCATTGTGAGAAATCGTTCTTTTATAGCACGAGCCTGATAAACTGATCTTGTCGTGGTGTTCCTGTTCCTTGCCCACGCTGTCTCGTATGGTCGATTGTTTCTCGAAAACGTTGAATTACTCGTGATATTGTAGTATGAGATACTCCTAGATTTCTTGAAATACAGTCTAAGTCAACTAACTACCATACGCAAAATATCAGAACAATTTTTTGAAATGTAAACAATAGTTTGACAGTCTACAATTGTCCTGTCAAATTGTTTGATTTTTTCATAGCCTAACTAACTGCTTGCATTAATGAGATATTACAATTCGATAAAATCACGGTATGCTTTAAACATACTTGACTTTTTTATTAAAAGAGATATCGTGATGATTTTTTTACTAAAATGTGGATAAAGGATGAAGCGATCTCAAATTATTAATGACATGTAGCGTTTGTTTTTAATACATTCCACAATGTATGCAATTTGCAAAATTAGATAAAAAAACACAACTTTATTTTTACACCCTGTATATAGGTAAAACGTTTGATATATCTCAAAAACAATTAATACAGTCATTAATTACAAATATACCTACAATGTAAAAAATAAATAATCAAAATCCAATTAAGGGTTCAAAAGAAATATAGTTTTTAAAATCATGGTCAATTTTAGGTAGTCCGTTAATTTTGGAGAGTAGAATATATCTGTTTATATGCCTCGTCTTTTCTGTCTGTCTCTACGATTTGGTTTATACATTTTCTCAGTCTTTTTTTTCAAATTATATCATACGTTTTGGATTTTATTACCTCATTAGTTATTTTACTCGGTTCATCATATTGATGTAACCATGCCAGCGTAGTTTCTTAATTTTTGATCATATTGATTCCTCGTGTATGTCTTGTTTGATACCCTTACCTCTTATTTCGATCAAAGCCTTACTCAGAAGGTACTTACAAATTTTTTCGCTGTGCTCCTCATGCGCTCTCGCTAGTTGAGCTTCTTCGCAGTCTTACTGACTGCTTTTTAGTAGTTGATGTTCATCAACCTTAGTCTTTGCCTCACATTTATTAAAAGTACATTACATAAAAGTACATAAAGTGTAAAAAAAGAAACATCAAAATATATCAACAACAACTGAAGGTAAAGTTTATAGCTCTATTTTGAATAAAATATTTATTTTTTGAGAGAGCATAATTTAAAGTCCCCCTTCCTCCAATTTCTAGCTTACTGACTTAAAGCTTCACATTTGAAAGCTTTCTAAACAACTATGATCATAGACAATGTTTTGTCAAACTTTGTACAATAAAACTTTAATCATTTATCATTCAAATACGGCTAATTAGCTTTCTTAATTGTTATAAACAAACAAGCTACGAATTAAAAAAAGTGACTTTCGTCCCTAATTATCGCAGGAAAATATTTTTATTTGTTTAATTTGTGTAAAAATACAAGCTATTTAAATATGAAAAATATTTTTTTTTTTTCCCAGCAAAACAGATATGCTAATTATTTATGAGCAAAAATTACACTGTTTAAAAAATTACAATGTACAAAACCATTAAAAAAGTTAGTATTTTAAACTTTTGCTTTAATTAATACAATTGGTATTAAATACATGTGAATAATTTTACTTTTAAGTAACAATTAACACTTCAAGTGCCACGTGGTGTAATGCGCGTGCCACACTCAATTTTCTTGTTCGGGCAGCGCGTGGCACATATGTTGTGCCTAAATGTAGTCTGGTATTTTGCGGATCGTGGCTTACTTGCGGTGCCGTATTTATATGGCAGTATGGCAGACGTGTAGTATTTATATGGAAGTTGAAAATATGTGGCCCGAAAGCCAAGTAGTGGTTTTGGTCCAAAACAATATTACACCATTATAGTATATTTTTTGTCAGTTGTAAAATACAAAAGTATGATATATTCATATTTGTAATATTTAGTCAAAAAATATAAAATAAGTTATATCACTTAAAAAATGTTGAATACTTAAGACTAAAACAAAAGCAAACGGAAAACATACTTCTAAACATAAATAGTAATTCTTACATTAACATTACATTATACCCACGCAAATACAATAAAATAATTTAAAGATAGAACTTCATGTTTTAAACTGCTTTTGCTCGGTGTGTAGTAAAGAAGCATTCAACACTTTAATGTTTTTTACAGAGCATGCATTGCCATTTACTTGCCGCACTTTTATTTGTTGCAAACTTTTCGGCCATCAGATTTTTCAAACTTTCGTAGCAAACAGCACATCTCAATCTAGAGTTAGTTTGTTCCAAAGCATGATTTTCGATGTTACCTTCAGGCTTATATTCATCTATATCGTCAGTTCCACTGCGTAACAATGAATAACATAGTTTTTCTTTAAATCGTTATTGACAATTTTCTTGTGTAACTCCTTGTAGACCAAGAAAGCGTTCACAACTGCAGACCCCAATAATATTTCAATGGCAAGCTGTCTGTACCATTTTGTTCCTCTGCGTAGACAGTGAGAATATTCTTTATTTGGTCAGACAGGTCAATGTAGGAATTTAGCTCCGCTTTTCTACTGCACCACCTCTTTGCAATAGCCATGGAAAATACAGTTACTTTGTAGTAATAGGTTCCATCGTTCCGGTGACAGACAGGTAATAGGTTCTGGTAACCTATTACTTTTGTCGCCTATTACCCAAGCTGCAAGCAGCTCCATTCCGCTATAGTTTCTTGTAGTATTTATAATATCCTTTTCAATAAACGAATACTTTCTACTGTTTATAGTTTATTTTTGTTTTAACCGTGAGTGATAAACATTCTGGGTATATTTGATGGTTGTTAAAAATAAACAATAAACATATACAGCTGACAGAGGCTTAAAAATATATGATTCAACTACTATACTATAATATACTATATTATAAATCATATAAACATAGTCTCCGTCTTAATAATCGTACGTGCTTACGGTGGTATTACCAGCTATTTAAGTGCCAAAACATAAAGCTCATCATAATTTCGATGACAATGGCCATTCCTATTCTGTTACCTATTGAACGAACGATTCTCAACGTTCGATGATGTCACGTCAACATATCGAATGTTGATTCGAATACCAACGTTAGTTACACTGTGACAAAAAGTAAGTAAGGCAGTTTGCTGTAACCTATTATCGAGAAAACGAATACTTATTGGTAATAGTTTATTTATCTGAATACGTTATATAACGCCCATCTTTACTTTGCAATACTTCTTTTGTATTATCTCTATGAACGGTGCTGAGTTCTCTACCGGAATCCAGAAGATCGTCCATTAGAGCAAACACTTTATTCAAAGATGCGTGACCGCCATTTTCGGTATCCGTCCACAATAAACCCGAAGATTATAAGTGTACCCTCCTTCCGTACACACCAAGTGTACAGTTTTATACCGAACTTGTGCCTTTTATTTTTATGTATTGCCTAAATCGTAGTCGACCACAAAATAGTAACATGGTCTCGTCAATGCACACTTTTTTGCCAGGCGTTAACACTTTTTTAAAGTTTTTTAAAAGAACTGTAAGAAGGGGAGTAATTTTGCGAAGTCTGTCGTCTGCAAAAGCATATTATTCATCATCATCAATGGTACTACAGCCCTATGAAAGAGCCTCGACCTTCCCAAGTCTATTACGCCAGGCAGTCCTATCCATTGCCAACTGTTGCCAGTTTGCTGCGCCTATCTTTCTACCATCCTCATCTACACCATCCTTCCATCTGAGTTTTGGAAGCATTGTTATTATTACAGCTAAAATGCTGCTTCTTCTTCTTTGCGTGCCATATTAGAATTATTCGACGTTGGCCATCACCTATTGCGAAGGCTACTCGATCTTCTGCAATATGGAATAATTGTCCTGCATTTAATATCTGAATCCATTCACGAATGTTTTTTAACCAAGAAACCTTGGTTCCTATACCTCTACGGCCCTCTATTTTAATTTTAAGGATCAGTTGTTATATTTTATATCGACTTCCCCTTACCATATGTCCCAGATAAGACCCGCCGCTTACTTAGCAATAACTCAAAATGGTTCCTCGACATAAGACGGCTGATTTCATTTTGATATAATAATGATTTTTTCCAATACGATCGTATAGTGGGCAACTTACACAAGCCCATCCATAATAGAATACTAATAAACCTTTCCATTTTCAGATTATCAGTTGGAGTCCACTTTTTGTTGCGCGATTTTTGTGTCAAGGGCTGGGTCACCTTCTATCGCCAAACACTGCTCGCCATAGAGATTGGTTTTGTTAACCATGAGAGTAATCACTTCATCACAAACAAATAACTTAAAAAAACTATAGGGATCCCTAATTGTATAATCTTCATAGATTAAGCTCTAACTCCTGTATCTTTTCCATCAAGTCAATTAGATCATATTGATGATTATTCTAATTTCTGGGTCACTTTCAGCTCTTTACTGGGATATTACATATTCAATAACATTTTCTACATTTTGTAAATTTGAATGGATATTGTTGACCCTGTTTGTGAGCTAATCGGAGAACCTCCAACATCATTAGATGCAGATAAACTATTTGATTTGCTTAAAGAGGCTCCGGAATCCATTATAACATTTACCTCTAATTTACGTTTTTTGGGACGAAAACTGCACTAACGTCTTCCGAGTCACTGGAAGTTTGTAAACTAGGAGAGTAGGCATTTGACGAATAAACATCACCTATTATTACAGTATCACTTTCGGACATTAGTTTCTGCCCTTTTTTGTAATATCACATTGTGCGTACACCTTGTTTACATTCCCTTTACTACACTGCTATTGTCAAAAACTCTGTTCATCTAAAGAGCTAACAACAGACTGGCTTTCATGAGTCGCTTAATTCTCGAGACAGTTACTTTGTCCTTAAATACCAACCAACGCCACGGCATAACGTATGTACCATACGACCCCGTAGAAGCAATATAAATTCTTTGGGCCACGTAGCATTAACCTTAAGCCACAAAAAAATCTTTCAAAACTCACAAAAAAAGACAGATACTCAAAAATATTATTTAAATAGATTATAAAACACCTTAGAAAACTTTTTCTCAGTTATGATTGCACCAAACTTAAAAAACTTTATATTGCTGAACAGAGAACTAAAATTCCTTTCTAACAAGGTGTCACATGACCCCTTTGTTATTTAAAAATTTCGAGTGGGTGCTTATAATTCAAAGGGGGTGATGGAGGGGGGTAATATTTTTATACTTCAAATTGTCAATTTAAGAATAAAAATCGACCTGTTTCAGGTTTTGTTCACATAGTACATAATAACGCTAAAAATGAATTTATTCCATACATATGGACCACATGGTATAATACGTACGTATGATACGTACCAACACCAACATTTTTCCACGAAAACCATAACCATTACAAATTGTCAAATCTAGGTTATTGTGAATTCATTTCAAGTTGATGAAACACCACACATTTTAATTGTCATTAACAGCGACCACTCGTCTAGTAGCTTAACTAAATATTCCACTAGAGATAAACACATTTATTGTATTAAATCATTTTTAATAAGTTGTTTAATTTATTGGTAAAATTTTTTGTTTATCACGGTAATATTATTGTTTTTAAAGTATAGCTTACATTATCATATATTATGCACGTGGATTTCCGGGTAACGAGTTATTTGAGAATATTACCCAAAAAATAAGTTAATAATAAATAAAATGGTAATATAAGGAACGGCACCACTCAGTAGGAAAGATCCTTCATCAAGAGGTAGCTATCAAACTGGGACTTCTTCAAACAAACCATCTTCCATATTATCACTACGTTCCTGAGAGTGTACTTAAGAATGACAACTACAAGCTATACTGGGACCGCACTGTGCTCACAGACCAAACAGTGGCACATAATAGACCAGATCTCATACTAGTTAATAAACTAAAGAGACAAACAACACTAATTCGTGTGACGATACCCAACAACAATAATCTTTGTGACAGAACAAAAAGATCGCTAACTACAGGGATCTGGAAATTCAAATACGAAGACAGTGAAGAATCGAAATTATCTGGAAAAACCTATTATTCTTTTAATACTGGAGTCATTCCGAGAAACCTCCTAGAAAACATAAAAAAGCTAGAACTGAATGAACACGACCATGCAATACAAGACCACGCAGTAAGCTATACTGCTCTCAACGTCCAGATGTGTACGAAAATTTTTGGGAGATACTCCAGCACATTAAGTCATCTAGGTCTCGATATCACGGTAAGAGTCCCGCCAGAGCTCAATCCTGGCTATAAAGCTATAAAGCTATAAAGCTATAAAGCTATAAAGTTATCTTGAATTTACTTGAAAGGTGACCACTGTACCAGCTTCCCTCTTACCTACTTCAGCTGACAAAGGAAGAATAATTATCGAAATCACAAAAAAAGTTGTATTAATAAATTCTTCCAACTATGAGAGGAATTTATCGATAATTGCATTGCGGATGGTAGACCTGAATTGCAACAGATATCGACGTGAAAGATAGGAGGACACCCAACCCTAGACGAGGTAAAATATGCGATACAATGTGTAAAGAATAATTGGTAAACTTTTTGACCAGACGAAATAGAAATAGGTGTAATAAAACTAATAGATCATAATCACCACACAACTATGGACACATATTTTTAACAAAATATATAAAAGTTGCGTAATACATAGCTGTAGAAATTCATACCTATACCAAAGAAATCCAGTCCCCGCAAATGCGATAAATTTATTCTCATTAGCTTAATGAGTCACTTACTAAAAGTATTTTTAAGGATCATACAGAATAAATTCTATAACAAATGTGAAATAGATATAAGTGACACTTAGTTCGTATTAAGAAAGGCCTAGGGACAAGGAAAATGCTTTTTGTGACTCAAACACTTACAAAAAAGTCCTCGATCGCCAGAAAAAAGTATATCTCTATTTCATCGACTACGAGATGACTTTTGATAGAGTTCAGCATAAAAAATTCAGCTGATGTCCCAGCCACAAACTTTATTGTTAGCTTCAACTACATAAGGCACTGAGGATGATCTGATTAGATCGAAAACTTTATGCTACTACATAAATTTTGACGACACTAAAAAGTTTTAACTATATGTTTTTATACCAAAATACAATTGTGAAGTGTTTTACCTTCTGTATGTTTTTTTTTAACGATGGTATACAGCCAATACTGAGATTTTCCTATTAATTTTTATCCAAATTAGGGTTATTAAATGCTGCGTTTGGTCAGTCCTTCTGTATGGAGTTGAAGCCTGGACGTTAAAATTAAATGTCATGAGACGACTAGAAGCCTTTGAAACGTAGCTTTATCTCAGAATGCTCAAAATATAATGGACAAAACAAATTACGAATTGAACAGTATTAAATACCATAAATTGAATGTGAAAACTTATAAGAACGATTTTAGGAAAGAAAGACCTCGTACCTAGGCCACTTAATGAAAAATAATTAACATAACCTGCTATAATTAATAATTGAAGGAAAGATAGAGGACCGAGGAGAGTAGAAGAGTCATGTCATGGATTCGTAATATCAGAACTTGGATGGGCATGGACGTTCATCAATTATTAAGAGTGGAGCAAAATAGAAAACATTTTGATGTAGTGATTGCTACTCAGCTCTCTTAAATGTTTGAGAGCAACATTGTATTATTACATAAATTATGCCCTACATTGTTTGAAAAATAATAATGGTGTTGCAGTAAAAACAATTCAGTTCCAATACTTTGCGCTTAATATAGCGCAAGGTATTGAAGCAAGGCAGTATAACGAATAGTATACTTCCTTATAACCGGACCAATGAACAGCAATGTAACCGGAGGGGATAATTACCAAAGATAATCAATCAGGGATCTGAAATTTTACCGGACGTAACACCCAATGAAGTTCGAAGGTCAGTGCAAGAAATGAAAAACAATAAGTCCCCCGGAGGCGATGAAATAGTGACAGATGCCTTGAAAGTTGCTGAAAAAAGATTATGGCAGGTCCTTGCCAAACTATTCACTAGATGTTTGCAGGAAGCAATAACACCAACCCAGTGGTATAACGCAGAAATTATCATACTATCATAAAAAAGGGAATGCTACCAACCTCAGGAATTACAGGCCACATAAGTCTACTTTCACATATTTATAAAACTATTCACAAAAATAATTACGAGACGACTAGAAAATAACTTGGAATTTTATCAGCCCATAGAAACAGGCGGGTTTTTAGAAAAGGCTATGGAACAAACCATCACCTACTGGTAATAAAAAATCTTGTAGAAAAGTGCACTGAATATAATAAACCACTAGCTTTAATATTTGTCGACTATGAAAAGGCATTCGACACCGAAAATCAACAAAAAATGTTGGAAGCTTTGGCAGAATGCCGAATTGACCATCGGTGTATAAATATAATTAAACACAATATACCAAAACGCAACAGCCAGTGTTAGAAGTGGGTGATCGTCATAACCCAGAAATTCCCGATACAACGTGGAGTACGCCAGGCGGACACTATATCGCCGAAACTGTTCACTACGCTTTTGAAATATATATGTAAAAGGACAAACTGACCGACAAGGGCATAAACATAAACGGAGAAAAAGCTTAGCCATCTAAAGTTTGCAGATGATATTGTACTAATAGCTGATAGGATAGATGGGGCCAAAGAACTTTAAATCAGCTCTACCTTTCCTCGCTAGAAGGGAGATTGAAAATAAATATATCTAAAACCCAGATCATGACAAATCTTGTAGTCAGCGAAAGATATATGCGTAGGAACAAGATCCATAGACCAGGTAATAGCCTATAAATATCTAGGTCATGAGATTCGCATAGGAAAAGATAACCAAACCGTTGAGCTTCTCTGTCGTATAAGACTAACTTGGGCAGCCTTCGGCAAGCTGAACCATATTTTCAAATCGTCTGATATACCAATATGCCTTAAAAGGACAAAACAAGACAAAGATCCCAAATCGCCAGCTACGACAAAAAACAGGAGTGGCTGATGCAGTAGAGAGAGTAGCAACACTGAAATGGAACTGGGCAGGTCACATGGCTCGAATGACAGATAATAGATGGACAAAGCGGATACTGGAATGGAGACCAAGAGATGATGCCTACCGAATCAGAGGTCGTTCACCAACACGTTGGACTGACGATCTAAAACGTTGTTATGGGAATTGGATGCAAGAGGCACAAGATCAAAATAGATGGAAAATTATGAGGGAGATCTACGTCCAGCAGTAGATAAGCGAAGATTAAATGATGATGATGATGGCTGCTTTGCTATAAGTAAAAAAATAACAAACAATTAGAAACCTTGAGGCAAAGCAGGAAGTAAACGATTATAGATCAAACAGCTGAAGACAAAATACATGAAGTAGGTGGAAAGACTATATGAGGAAGTTATCTACCCATAGTTAGATGAGCAAAGAAAAAATATAAATATATTGAAACTATTTTAACCCGAAATCACAGCAACAGTCAAGAGACTTAAAAATGAATAATGGTTGCAAATACATGCATTTATGTTTTCAATAGGCTGCCAAAAAGAAAAATGTTGAAAGGCTTAGTTAGTTATTAACAATGCAAAGATCAAATAAAATAACAAGATCTGCTGAAAATATGGAAAAAGATAGTAATAAGAGATGTATTTAGAGATAAATTATAAAATGTACTAAAACCGAGCAGGACAAATAGGGGCCTAACAGAGCTATATCAAAAATTCACAAATAAACTTCATAAAATCACAAAATTAAGGTGGTTGTGATATGTACAATGAATACTAAATAAAAGGTTACCAAAAAAATTACAACTAGCTAAATCTGGCTGTGGTTGAGTTATTTAAAGAGATAGGCATCACAAGCTTACAAAAAAAGCACCAAAAAATTAGAATAGGGACAACATGCGAATATTCCCATAAAAACCTGTTTGGAATCAAGACATGAAATACTACGAAAAACAATTTAAAGACCTTATATTAAAATAATGATCGAATTCAGCATCTTGTGAGAGAAACAATTGTTATGGACCTCTCAGGAACCATGTTTTATAGGTTTATAGGGCTAATCTGCAGACATAAACTTACCAAATCAGAACATAATCTAATATAATTGTTTCTCTACTAATTAAGAGTCGCACAATACCCTAAAACGGAAAAATCTAACCTGTGAAACGCTAACAAACGAATGTTGTAGAAAGCATATGAGATTAATACTAAACCAAGTCTTTAATAAAGCAAGAGTGATACAAAATATATTAAAACGATAACAAGAGTTGGTTCCTACCTCGGACAAACGCTTTTGCTTTCATTTTTACCGGAACGGAAGCACCCACTGGCATAGTTTTCACACAATTACCACAACACATATGACAAACTACCATCGCTGGTATTTTTCGAATATTACTGATTGGTATTAGAATGCAACGTTAATAATAAATATTAGTAATTATTAGTGTAATTAAGATAAACATTTGTTTGTAATTATACACCTAGCACATTTTTATTCGTTTGACTTAGATCTACTACACCTTTTAAAAATTCATTATTTTGTTATTAATAAAATCGATAGTTTCCTTTATCAACAGGTTTTTATAATAAATACTATATAATTTATGTTTGTAATAAAAAATACAATGGGTGAAAATATTTTTGTGCAATAACGATAATATTACGATTTATATTGTGAAACATTCCTAACAAGGAAAAAATTTAGACAATATTTTTATAAGTAGAGCTAAATTTTTGTGTTTAAAATACAGGGTGGTGCACTTATTATTCTGCTTTTAATTACTGATTTTGTTATATAATTATGTTTATTTACAATCTATATCATTGAGTATAGTCGCTTCGCTATATTTACGCGGGTTTCGGGATTAAAAATTTTTATTGTAAGTACCCAGTTTTAATTACCTGCTCTTTGGTGAAATATCAACTGGTCAAATGAAATGAAAAAATAATCCATAACTTTTTTTAATTAAATAATAATGGAAAATCTGTTATATAATTGACAGTATAATAAGGAGAATTACTTCATTAATAGAGTCTAATGTGGCTAATATAAACCTAATAATAATTGTATATTACACTTCAACACAGAAATATGGTCTATGTATATTTGTTCCATGAGAGAATTTGTAATGAAAAAATAAAAAAATTTAACTTGCCAACAAAAATGACAATCAGTCATTATCATCAAAAATATCATAATCGTCATCATCATCACTGTCATCACCATTAATTGTTATTATGATTGGACTTATTTCGTTTATTTTATTTTCACGAGTCCAACCAATCTTCTATTAGTCTCTCGCACTTGAATATATAGTTTGCACCACACTTCTGGAGTTACAATTGAAAGCGCCTTTCGCCAAGTTTCCCGAACTGCGTCGTCGCTTATAATTATTAGGCCCAATATGGTTGTCATAATATTGTTTTGCTATTCCCATATATATTCGATGGGATTAATACTGGCAATGATACGGTGGCAGACTTAAAACTTCATGACCGTAACTTTCAATAATCTGATCCACAACAAAGGTCTTTGGTTTTGCTTGGATATTTGCCAAGCGTAATAATTGTGATTTTAAAATATGTTGTGTAAATGGTATAATGATATGTTCCTTTGTCAACCATTCTTTAATTTTATTAACAGTCCAAGAATTCGTTGGACTTTTGTTTAATACTTCAGAATGGTAAGGTGCATTGTCCAAAATCATTACGCTGGGCTCACTTAAACCTGGGAGAAGTTTTTCATGTAACCATTTTACAAAACATTTCTGTGTTCATATTATCGTGATAGTCACTTGATTTTGATTTAGATGAAAATATTAAATCAGCACCTTCTATAAAACCCGATTTCCTCCTGCATGTAAAATTATGTGTCGCTTCCCTTCTCCATCAGTATGTTTGATAGACTTTACGTTATCATCTTGCATATTCTCTTGGTTGCACCACTAGAAAATATCCATGTTTCGTCTTAATATAAAAATTTGCCCCTTTCTTCTTTTAATTTAGAATATTTTCTTAGAAAGTTAATTCTTTTATGCACAACAGAACTTCTTTCACAAAGGGCTTTTCTGTTATCTCCTTTTGAAATTTGAAATCCAAATTATGTATCACTTGCCATAGACTTGTTCTGTCAATTTCGTCAAATTTTCTATCTTTTAATTCCGAAAGAATTGTATTTAAGGTCACATGTTCCTTGTTGGCTTGCATTCGATAAATGGTATCACGAATTTCAAATTTTTCCATCTGGAATATCTTTCGTTTTCAATGATAGGCGAGTTTTCCGGTGATCTTCTTTCGGCCATTCATTATGGGATTTTTTGTAATACTCCTCTTAGTTTGGTTTCACTAATTCCTAGAGCATCACATACGCGTTGTTGAACAGACAATTACCGATTTTAAAGGACCGCCATTTTCTCTTTTCATCGTAAAATACTTATGTACACTACAAATTAGACTATCTACATCTAACACACGTCTAGGCATTTTTAAATATTTCCACCAAACATACAATGTCAACATTAACAAAGAATCAATTCAACTGCATGTAACAAATTTATACCTATCCTAATGTTATTTTAATGTATTTTAAAATATGACCATTAATGCAGTTATTTACCTAATTTTCTGGGAAGTTGTTTACTGCAATGGTTATCAATGAGTCATTAGCATAATTTTGTTAATCGAAACCCGCGTAAATATAGCGAACGGACTATATTAAGTAAATGTGTACAGGTTTTGGGCGTAAGAGAGAGACATCCAATGATGTCTTTGCGCTGGTATAAGAAATTTTTTATTCAGATACTGCAAATATTTTAACGAAATTTACCAATTTTATTCAAGAATTATTCAGGACAACCAAGAAAATCGCTATATAATTTCTTACTATTAAGTTTGGAGACTATATTGTCAAAGGGTGATGTTAAAAATAAAAATAAAATTGACCTTGAAGAGCAGAAATTTGAAAAAAAGAGAAAACAATAGAACAAATTACGGTACACGAGATACTTCAAAAAATAGTAAATGAGTCTAAGGAAGGAGTGTTTAGTACGCAGGAGACAAAATAAATGAAAAGCAACTATTTATGTCACTGGATCACCTGGTATTTGTGTCGAGTGTGTTTTTAAATACCATTCGCCCTAAGTGATTTAAGTGTTGTATTTTTTGTTTTTAATGCCATACCGCCAACAATTACTGTAAATTTGACTTACACCCATGGGTGTAATCGGCACTTCTAATGAAATTTTCGTTAGGGTTGCCGGTTACACCCATGGATGTATTTTTCTTAATGATCAAGTGTTATGTTTTTTTCAATAACATCACCTTTGTAATACCGTTTTTTATTCATTGTTAATTCATGTCCCACTAAAAATTCACCCTGTACACATGTATACAGGGTGAGTCATGAGGAACTTTACATACTTCTACCATATGTAGAGTCACTCAGGTAGCATATCATGTGGCCACTAAAAATGTCAACTTCTCTTCTTATTAATTAACAGGGTGATTTGTGTAATTGACCATTTATTTCATTTTACTGTAGTGTTTATACGGCTCATTTGATTTTTTTTTTAATTTTTGCATGATACAGTACACTACTATCAAGCATTCGACTGGTATTAGCTAAACTAAAAAATTCCAGGACTGGATTAGGAAAAATTAATTTAGAGATTCGTATTAAATATTACACCCTGTATATATTTATTTTAAATGCAATAAGTGAATTTCAAACTACATAAATAGTCAATGAAAACGACATATGCGACAATGTTGTCGCACTTTTATTAAATTTTTAGTGAACGATCAAATCTTACCAAAAATAGAACAACCATAATGAAGTATCAAATATAAGGTAATTAATTTAAACAAATGTTATAAATTTCAAACATTTTAATTGAAATAATAAACTGAGTCACTGCACAACAAAAAACAGCAACTACTAACAATAACGAAGAACAATTAAAAAAAAACTAAAAATATGTACATAGTTATGATAAACCCATAAATTAGAACTGGAAAAGATACAATAATGGTAACAAAATAAAAATAATTCAAAATAGATTTTCGAAATGGAACCCTGCAGCCTGTACACATTTTTGTTGCCGAATTGTTAATTGACGTATTGAATTACGGATACTCTGGGGATCGTTTCTAATAGTATTACAACAATGTATAATTCTATCAATTAATTGTTGTCGGTTATTAATATTCACTGCGTAAACCTAGTTGCTTCAATCTTCCCCAAATATGGTAATCAACGGGATTGAAATCAGGGGATCTCGAAGGTCACGAAATAGGACCTGCACGTCCTATCCACATGTTGCCATAAACATTATTGAGATGTTGTATCACTGCCAGTAAAAAGTGTAGAGGTGTCCCATCATGCTGAAAATACATCCCTCGGATAGCAACGTTCGCGGTGGCAAGCAAATTCGGCAAAATATTTTGTAGAAAGTTCAAATAGACCTGCCCTGTTGAAGGACCATCAAAAAAGTGAGGACCTACTAATTGGTTATTTATGACACCAATCCACACGTTAACCGAAAACCTTAACTGATAAATTGGGCTTCATCTGTAAATAGTGTCCTGTATAGCGTTGGTCGATTATTGTTAATCGATCTACAAAATTCCAACCTGTGTATCTCATCTTCATGTAGTCGCTGAACCATTTGAATGTGATATGGGTATAGATTATTTTTTTTTGTAAGACTCTACTTACTTTTGATTGAGTAACATTAAGTTTTTCGACTTACTTGTCTAGTGCTTATTTTAGGGTTATAGTAACGGCGTCCATAATGTCATATTCCTGCGCTTCATCTACATGTCGCTCTGTTGTTCACTAGGAAAAGTGCCATTTTCTCGCAAATAATTAAAAACTGACCCAAATGTTGGATGACTGGGAGTTCGACGATTAGGAAATCTCCTGCGATATTCTCTACTAGCAGCCCTAACCATTCCCATTACGAATCCATAAACAAATATTATGTCTGCATATTCTATGGTCGAAAACTGATGTGGCATTTTGAACGAAAGTAACAAAAGCTCTACCAAAACTAACACAATGTACTTAACGTAGATATGACAGAAGAAATATGTATTCTTGTACACATAAATAACAATTGATAATGACAATAATGACAATGGGTATAAAATATCAAGAAACGTCAAACGGTCAACGCCAACCTTCATTTTAAACTTTTTTAGATTTATTTTTATTTAGTACATTTGATGCAATGTATTATTATTTGACATAAAATTTTAATCATTTAAGTAGATAGGGTACACAGAATCTGGCACAACCCCTAAATTGCAACCCCTAAAATCGCAACCCCCGGTCGTAAGTTCAAACGGCTGAACGTAGGATGACGTACGAGGGCTCGTTGGAAAGGGGATGAAAATGGGGTTGAATGCAGTATGTGCCGTGCGCATCGGAGCATGCCAAAAGGTCATTATGGGGTATCTTCGTTTCTATTGGTCCGATCGGGGCGTACGAGGACTCGTTGGAAAGGGGATGAAAAATGGGGTTGAACGCGGTATGTGCCGTGCGCATCGGAGCATGCCAAAAGGTCATTATGAGGTATCTTCGTTTCCATTGGTCCGATCGTGACGTACGAGGGCTCGTTGGAACGGGGGAGAAGGCGGGGAGACAAAAAACAAAGATGGCGGCGTTGCCAAATGGGCGTTAAAAACGTATCTTCGTTGCTATTGATTGGATTTTGACGTATGAGGTGTCAAAGCGTTGGATGTCACGTGACATTCGACGCAGGACGTGACATTTGTCACAGAACGTGACATTCGACGCAGGACGTGAAATGTCACGTGAAATGATGTGACATTCGACGTAGGACGTGACATTTGACGCAGGACGTGACATTTATGTGACATTTGACATAGAACGTACAATGACACGTGAATTGACGTGACATTCGACGCAGGACGTGACATTTATGTGACATTCGACGCAGGACATGACATTTATGTGACATTTGACGCAGAACGTGAAATGACGTGACATTTTTCACAGAAACGTGACATTCGACGCAGGACGTGAAATGTCACGTGAATTGACGTGTCATTCGACGTAGGACGTGACATTTGACGCAGAACGTGAAATGTCACGTGAAATGATGTGTCATTCGACGCAAGACATCAGTCAACATACATATAGAGTAATGGAATTTAAATAAAACAACAACATCATAAACGGAGCATTTTTTATTCGTATATATTTACAATTTTGTTTAACAAAGTTTTTAATTGTTTTAATAGCCCGTCGTTGGGCAGGGTATCCCAAAAAGTTCCCAGCTAAACGTTCCTGCTGCTACAACTTTACGTGTGTATTCGCTGTACTTATAATAGGTGTTGTTCTGAAAAAAGTAAATAAACCCATCAGTATAGCGGAATGCTGATGTTATTGTATCCGGTAGTCCGGGTAAGAGATAATTCATGGGTCCACGGTTTTAAGACATCTCCAGCTTCATTAAATTCAATATAAGAATCATCATTGTATAATAAATACGTTTGACCGCTGTTTGTTTGAAATAATGCATTTATTTTGGTTCTCGCAGGTATAGAAGGAAACATAAAACGTTTTTGAATTTTTAAATTGGGGAAAGATGCAGCGTAATACTGATTATTGCGTATGGTTACTAAGTGTCCCTCGGAATTCTGAAAAACATGTGAAACGTGCGCAGACCTCAGCTCTTTAGGGAGATAATCGGTAATTAATTCGGGATGTTTTGGAAGGCGCATCTCATTTAAATCAAATTTCCATATATATGGACCATATCCAACGTACATTCTATAATTTGGAAACTGAGGAGAAGTAGCTAAAAACATGAAATCTGGATATGGAATTAGACATAATATGTTTTGTAGGGCAGGTGTGGTTGTTGTTGTTGGCAAAGAGGTCCTGTGTTTGATGGTAGATGTTTTCGACATATGGTTCTTGTTGTGCGGAACTGGTGTTGTTGGTGGTATGTAAGAGGGTGTTGTTTTTGGCCCATATAGAATACTCATTGCCTTTTTATCATCATCACCAAAAGGTTGTACATCTTGTTGATACCAAGGATACATAATAGACGAATCAATAGTACTGTGTGCTAGTCCGAGAGAATGGCCAATTTCATGCATTAGAACAGCCAAAAAATTGACTTCACCATTGGGAGCGCTGCCATTTCCTACATACCATCGTTCACTAACATCAAGATGAATTTCGGTACACTCTGCGTGTGCGCTTGGAAAGTATGCGTGAGCCAAACTTTTCCAGGACCATCGAAATTAAATGAACATTTAGAGGTTCCTTGACAACTTGCTCGAAAATTATGAGTATTTGGTACCACAGTTTATAGTAATATCAGGCCTCGGGGTAGGTATTATTACTTGTTTAAACTTTAAATTAGATATTGTCTCCCATCTAGCGAAAGCTTCTGCAGCAAGATTTATATAATCAGGATTACTAATAGCCTGAGGGAAATACCAGCGTAAAGTCGTTTTATTCCACTTCGAACGAATGGCATAGTTATTGTCGCCAACAGAACATCGAGGCTTATTCATCATCATATTTATAGTATCATTATTTAATGTTCCAGTCACAGGAAGATTGTATTTTTCCTGAAAAGCAACTAGGGCCATATCTATACTAGAAAGAGCATTATTTGATGTATTTAGATATCCGAAACGTTTAAGAAAAGAACTAGCATACGCCAGAGTGCTATTCTCTGCACACACAGATACAGAGAGCAACAATAAGACATGTAAACAGACCAGCATCTTGATTTATACTAATATCCAAAAATTTGTACTATAGTTATTTATACAAAATTCACAAAAACGGAATTATATACTGAAATATTAAGACAGAAATATTTTAAATAATAATATGTTAAAATTGTGCATTTGATAGCAAACCGGATGAAGCCTCATGATAACAATACACCGCGTTGTTCAAAACACGTAAACAAGTGTGATAACAAATTTTATTTTAATCATTGGAAAAACAAGTACACCGGAAAGAAAACCGCAGTTGCTACATTTTGTAAAATGTATGAAGATATCAGCAACCACATCAACAAAATTCTAAATTGATAACAACAATTCCTTACCGCAATATCAATTTATTATATTACCATAAATATTAGTTGAAGAAATAAAAATAAATATAAAAATATTAGCATTTCTAGAACAGCACACGTTGCTTATCTATGAAACGAATCAGTTGATGGTACCGTATGCACATTAGGTTGACGCAACTCGGGCTTGGGTGGGGCGATATGCTGTTCTGTTCTTTAAAAGGCCGAGGAGCGCATACGGTGTCACAGTTCGCTTCGCAAACGTACTACAACAACAACAAGTTCGCAGTAGTCAATACGGTGTGCAGTGACTTACATATATCTGATAAAGGTAAGCGGTTTTTGTCTTTCTATGTATTTATTATGTCCTTTTTATCATTGTATTTTATGAGAATTGTACATCTCTCTGTTCGTATTTCATGCAGTATTTTATGAAAAATGTATACTGTTTTTGTATTTATTATGTCCTTTTTATCGATGTGGGTGTTGTAAAACATTTCACGTCTGCTATTTTTTATAAGAAGTATTCTCCGCTGTTCGTATTTCGATTTCTTGTAGTATATGGTTCTTCTCTATTGCCGAGTATGTAATGCATCTCTCCATTCACGTTAAGCGGAAAAAACTATAGTTTTTTTTATTATTATTGTAGATGGATCTATCAAAACTAAATAATGATCCTTGGTTGCAGAACGTAAGCCAATAAAAAAACTTAAAGATCTACAAATTGGAAAAAAATTTACCATCCACAGTGCAAAGGTGGTAACAACACAATTTGGGGAGACAGTTCTGCTGGATTTGGGTGCTGAAGTTGTCTTCTTACCACAGCGGGTAACCAAAGCCTACCAAGCAGCAATAACGGACCTCAACAGCGGAAACTATTCGCTGATATACGAAGGGGAAGTTGATATTGGAAAAAGCAGACTCCTTGCATCCTTTAGATAGTTGAATAAGGTAAGTGATTTTTTCTTATTGTTTGTTCTTATGAGTAGCCATGCATATAAAACAAGTGATTAAACAGTCTGATGATTTGATGCACATTATTAAAAAGCTTAGTAAAATAATTTTCGATAAATTCACTGAAAGAGATCGTACAGTTTGGACAAGACGGTTAAATAGTCAAATTTTTAGATGTAGTAAAGTAATTAAAAACAATAAACTATCCGTAGGAACAGTTAGAAAATTGCAAACTTACATAGGACATTTTAAGCATTTTAGGCAAATTATTTTAAATTTCAATAATAAGTACGTTGGGTTGGGGCTTAATTCAAAATTACGCAATAGAGTTAAATGGGAAAATGTCATTTCATGTTTTGCTAGTAGAATTAAAACTGGAGTTATAGTTAATTTAGTGCATAAGGACTTAACACAGTTCCTAAATGATTGTTATATTATTTTTAGTAGAAAAATTAAAATTATTTTAAAAACAAATAGAATGCTTAAAGTCAATACTGCATTTTGCGGCGAATTCATTAAAAAATCAAGTGATAGCGAAAAGTTTAGATTTAAAATATTTTAACACTAAAAATGCTATTATAGACGCATCGACCGATTTACATCTTTGGTTCAGTGAAAATGTTAAGGATAAAATTTTTACAAAGCTGTCGGAGTTTGCAGAAAAAGATTCTGGTGCTGCTCTGTCTAAAGTAATCTCATTAGAAGTCAATATTAATAAAGTAGAAATAGGAAACGGTTCATCGTTCATTGACTTGCCAAAAGAGATTAGCAATAAAAAGGCTTGTATTAATGTGCATAACTTCGATCAGGCTTGTTTTTATTGGTCAATAGTTAGCGCTCTGTATCCAGTTCATACAAATCCACAACGAGTTTCAAAATATCCACATTATTCTACTGTTTTACAAACAGACAAATTAGAAAGCCCAATGCCATTAAGCCAAATTTCAAATTTGAAAAATTAAACGCCATATCAGTCAATGTTTTTGCATTAGAATTAAACGTAGTTAAGGACAAACAATTTTACGAAGTAGTACCTGCCAGACTGACACCGCAAAAGATGGAAAAGCATGTTAATTTGCTCCTTATACAGGATAAATATTTCCCAAAGTTAAACGATTACGATGCTCCTCCAGAAGATGATGATGATCAGACTGAAATACGCCTTCATTATTGTTGGATTAAAGATTTTGGAAAATTAGTACAAGCACAATTAAACAAAACAAAATGGAAAAAATATATTTGTGATCGTTGCTTAAACTATTTTAGCAGTGAAAGCAAACTAGCAGAGCACGAAGAAATGTGTTCAGATGTGAACAAATGCAAAATGACTGTTCCCAAATATGACCATGTGGCTTTTCGCAATTTTACATACAAACAAACAACTCCGTTTATAGTTTATGCCGATTTTGAATGCCAATTACATAATTTTACAGATTCAAATGTCTCAGTGAGTAAAACAGCAAAATATCAGAAACATGTACCTTTTAGTGCAGGTTATTATTTGAAATGTGCGTACGATGATAGTTTATCTTATTTTAATAGCTATAGAGGTGAAAATTGCATGGAGTGGTTCGCAAAAGAAATGACCGAAATTTCCAAATTTGTAAATTCCAAAATAAAGACAATTGTACCTATGGTCGAAAAACCCAACACAAATAGGGCAACTGTTTGCCATATTTGTGAGAAAACGCTTTTTGGGTACAGATACAGTTGTTGTAGATCACGATCATTTTACGGGACAAGTACGGGATTTGCGCACCAAGCATGTAATTTGAACTTTAAAAAATTGTTTGTCGTCCCAATCGTATTTCATAATTTTAGTGGCTACGATTCGCATTTTATGATTATAGATCTTTGCAAGCATGGGCACTTGAGCTTACTTCCCATAAACAAAGAAAAATACATTTCCTTTACATTACAATCTGACGAACATCAAATTAAATTACGATTTATTGATTCTCTAAGATTTATGGGAGCTTCACTCGATGAATTGGCATCTCTTTTAGACACATCCGAAAAGAAGATTTTGAAAAGAGAATTTAGTCAATTAGATAATGATACATTTAATTTGTTAACTTGTAAAGGAGTATTTTGTTATGATTATATTGATAGTTTGGAAAAATTGGATGAAACGTCTTTACCCACAATTAACCATTTTTATAGTAAGTTAAATAATGAATACATTAGTGAAGCGAAGTATGCTCATGCCCAAAATGTTTGGAAGAAATTTAATTGTAAAAATTTGGGAGAATACAGCGATTTGTATTTGAAAACAGATATTCTGCTGCTGGCTGATGTGTTTGAACAGTTCCGACAAAAATGTCGAGGACACATATAAATTAGATCCAGCATGGTATTATACCATGCCAGGATACACGTGGGATTGTATGTTGAGATACACACAATGTAAATTAGAATTGCTAAAAGATGTGGATATGATCTTGTTTATGGAAAAAGCAATCAGAGGTGGAATATCTGTTTGTAGCAACAGATATTCTGAGGCCAACAACAAATACATTTCGTCTTATGATCCCACACGGCCCTCTAAGTACATCCTCTATTTAGATGTGAACAATCTGTATGGTGGGCAATGTTACAATTGCTTCCATATGGAGGGTTCAAGTGGATCGAAGATGTTACCAAATTTGGTGTTGGTAATCTTCCCGAAGGCCATATAGATATTATGTCAATACAGGATGATGCAAAGGAGGGCTATTTTTTCCAAGTTGACTTGGAGTATCCACGCGAATTACACGACAAACATAAAGATTTTCCATTTGCTGCCGAACACCGCATTCCGCCCGGTTCAAAATTGCCAAAGTTAATACCAACCTTATATCACAAAACCAAATATATTATGCATTATAGAACTCTTAAACAGGCATTAGCCAACGGGTTAATTTTAACAAAGATACATAAAGTTTTGAAATTTAATCAATCTGCGTGGCTGCGACCGTATATCGAATTAAATACAAATTTACGGGCGGCAGCCACCAACAGTTTTGAGAAAAATCTCTACAAGCTAATGAACAATGCGGTGTTCGGAAAAAACTTTACAGAACCAAAGACGTCATCGTATTGTAAAATTATGTAAAAAATGGCATGGAAGGTACGGAGCCAGAAATTTGATTGCGAGTAGTCGATTTCACAGTCGTACGATCTTTAGCGAAAATTTGGTAGCTATCGAACTTAAAAAATCAGAAGTATGCTTTAATAAACCCCTGTATATAGGCGCAGCAATCCTAGATATATCAAAAGTATGTATGTACGATTTTCACTACAACTTTATGCTTCCAACGATGGGAGAGAACAACTGTTCATTGTTGTACATGGACACCGACAGCTTTATTTATGAATTGCAATGTTCAGATGCATATAGAGAGGTTATAAGAGCGCATCCAAATAAATTTGATACCTCCGACTATGCCGAAAACAACTCATATGAGATAGAACGGTTAAATACAAAAATCCCGGATTAATGAAGGACGAGGCAAATGGGAAAATAATTACACATTTTATTGGATTACGATCAAAAATGTACACATTTAAACTGCAAATAACTGACGACGAGAGGGACAAAGAGAGACAGCGCCTAGAAAGAAAACAACTTAACAAAGAGAGAATTGAATGTGACTTGGGAAATTTGGGAATAACAAAAAAGGCAAAAGGAGTGAAATATAACGTTGTTCGAAATAAAATTACGTACGAAGACTATGAAAAATGTCTTAAAGAATTCAAAATTCAAACCGCGAGCCAAAGGTGTATTCGATCATACCAACATTCTGTATTTAGCATCGAGCAATCCAAAACGGCTCTAAGTCCTTATGACGATAAGAGGTACTTAATACCAAAATCATTTAATACGCTTCCGTGGGGACATTATCTTGTCGATTAACATTTATTATAAATAATTTTCTTTTTCTTGTAGTATATGGTTACTCATAAGAACAAAAAAAAAAAAGAGAAAAGATCACTTATCTCACAGTTTTTGTATATTGTAGATTTAACTAGTATTTTAGAATTGTATAATTTAATTTTTAATAATAAATTTGTGTAATCTTACATTTTTGGTTTTATTTATAATAGAATAAAAGACAACATATCTAATGAATTATATATTTATTCAGTTAAATGATTTACATGTCTATGTTCATAATAATATACATATTCCTTTAGAGCTAAACTTAACAAAGTGTTTGGACAAATATCGATATATGCTGCGAAGGCTGTAACTGGTCCATGTACAGAGTCTTTAGCACAAAAATTTTGTTTAATGAAAGTTGAAATATTTATATAGTATTTCTGGAATTGTAAACTCTGTAACAATGCCACTCTATGGTACAGTATTCTGTAGTTTGCGTTTAAAATGTGGTAGGCGTCATCTTCACGTAAATAATAGTCGACTCCAAATTTTTCAATGGTCAGCAACTTTACATTGTCTTTTACCAATTGTCTTAGTTTGCAAAAATCACCATTCATAAATTCGATTGGAACATACCCATCCGCATATGTAGCATGGAAAAAGTCACTCATTTTTTCTTTTAACCACACAATTATGACGTTCCACTCGCTTATACTTAAACTGATTCTTCTAAAATCATCACGTTGGCACAGAATGATGGATGGTAGAAAATCTCGAGCTGGAGATAGACCAATTTTTATGTGGAGAGAGCTGCTGATTGGATATGTAGTTTCCAATAAACAATATTGCTCGTTTGTGGCAGCTGCTTCATATTTAGCCAATACTCGATCTAATTCGGCGCCAGGACTAGGTGGTTGTTGACTATCTTCATCATAGTTAAATTCTATGCTAAATTCACTGCCATCATCATCATCGAAATTATTAGGTTGGCTGTTGTATCCGCTATCTTGAGAGCTCATGGTACTACTGTGTGTGTCTGTGTGTTCTAACGTCGTTAACGAGGTGGATGTAAACTGAACATATTATCGTAGTTTGTCCTACATTTATACCATTGTCTTCTCCCACTTCTTGTGGTTAATTATCGGTCTTTTCACAAAAAATGTATGTCTACGCGGCGTATCGAAATATAGATCCTCAAACTATATTCGAGTTATTTATCCAGCTGTTGTGTTTGCTGTCCATTCCTAACCATTTCACGTACATCTTATTGCCTTTTCGTCTGAGTACTTTTTCGACAAGGTATATGTCAGGGTTTGATGTTTTCTGCAATTCTTCTTCGTAAAAACCGCCACTAATCGGCGCACCTTGCATGTCTTCGAGCAAATACGTTATAGGATTTGTTATCTTAACTTGTACAATTCTAAATAATTCAGTAGTCCAATTGGGCGTGTATGCCTTTTCGAAGAAATGTTTTGCCTTTGATACACGTACAATGTCGCCAACTTTAAACTTTCGTGGACCTGCAATCTTTAAATAAGTATAACTTTTGTTTAAAATAGTTTTTTCGTTGGATTTGTTAACCTGAGACGGTTTGTATCCTGTTTTACTGTGTTTTGTGTTGTTGTATTCCTCTGTGATTATGTGTAGAGCATCTAACCATTTGTACGATCCATGTAAACTGAAATACTTGTACAACTTTGCTTTCAACGTTCTAATAACTCGCTCGCAAATGGCTGCTTTTTTGATCGTGTAGGTGCTGTAATGATTAATCTCGTGTTTTTTCATTAAATTTTGAAATGTTCTGTTGTAAAATTCGGTTCCCTGATCAGATTGTAGGTTCTTCGGATGTCGTCGAGTATGTGCGAGAATATCCGAAAATGCCCGAGTAATTTCCTCGCCAGTCTTCGTTTTTAGAGGTCGTGTCCACACAAATTTTGAAAAGCAATCAATTACAACTAGTATTAGTTTGTAATTTTTATTTTGATGTGCATAAGGACGCATTTCAGCCAAATCCATTTGCCACAAGTCATCGATTCCTTTGATTATTGTTCGTCGACGAGGATAGTTTTTTCGTGCCGGTTTATGCAATTCGTTTATCAACTGTTCTTTAGACATTATTATTTTTTTAACGCACCTTCAACTACCGTAAGACGTTTGTCTATATCCCATGAATGAATGCTATCTACTACGCTTTTTTAATGATTGTTCCACTTGTTTTATCCGCTGTTCCATCTGTATATCGTACATAGAATGCTTTGCAACTGTTTCTGCAGCAGATTTTAGATTGTTCTCCGTATCCTTTTTCAGTGCATTCATATCATCTTTGATTATTTTTTTCAATTTTTGCTCGAGAAGTGGAACTGTAGTTTTATGAAGCTCCTTTCTCACATCGTTAAGGCCAATGGCTAAATCCTGTATGTCATTAGTTTTTTGCTGTAACAGCACACCATGTGTTTGAATTAATGGATGGTGCAGGTTACGCAACCCATTAATTTGTTCATCAACGTATTTATTCATATCCTTTTTCAGTACAGACAGATCATCTTTGATTATTTTTTTCAATTTTTGCTCGAGAAGTGGAACTGTAGTTTTATGAAGCTCCTTTCTCACATCGTTAAGGCCAATAGCTAAATCCTGTATGTCATCAGTTTTTTGTTGCAATAGCACACCATGTGTTTGAATTAATGGATAGTGAAGGTTACGCAACTCATTGATTTGTCCATCAACGTATTTTTTCGTTGCAGCATCGCCACTATCTGATGGATCCTTGACATTGGATATTTTCACATTTTCAGCATTAATATTTCCGTCAGACGTATGTGGAAATGTGACTCGCGCCACCTTTTGGGCATTACTACTACTACTATAACGAGAGTGATGTCCGAATTTGTCGACACTCATAGTGGAAATGATAATGACATTCCCAGTTACTCTATTATATTGGCTTCTCTTAGTTCATTGATGATGGCTACGATTTCGTTGTCGAGAGATGTGTTGCCGGCGTCTTTCGAAGCCACCAAGAGTTTAAGACGTTCAACTAACTCATTTGGATCATCCCAATAAATATACTCCATGGGTGCAGTGTTGTATGTTAATCGTGAGTCATCCAATCCCGTTCCTTTGGCCGTAGATGAAGATGATCGTGTTGTTGTTTTCGTTCTGTGTTCGAGTTCTTTTTTGGATCGAGTTGCAGGTGGTGCATGCTTTTTCATTGCTGCATCAGATGGTTTGAATAGAGGTTTAATAATAGAATGGTATTTTTCTCCGCTGGAACCTTTAAGACGTCCCAAGGTATCCAGATGAATCTCTGTGTTTTTCAACAGTGTTTTGTACTTTTGTAAATCCTCATCATTATACTGGTCGGGGTTGGCATAAAATAAAAGTTGATATAGACCTGGCGTACCACCTAACCTACGTTCTTCTAAATTACGTTCTCGAATTATTATTATGTCTCCATTGCGTTTGTCAAAGTTTATTCGACGTTTTCCCATTATCCAACCACTAATAGAATCGTAAAATGGACCATAGTTTTTATCAATTCTATCGTCTTTTTTCAAATATTCTTTTATATACTTGTGACTTATTGGAGGATATTGATCCATATATTCGTCGGCGGCATCCATCGAAATCTCGTCAGAGATTGGTTCTTGAATAATGTTTTCATGAGGTATCGCTTGATCAGGTGCGTCAAGAAATACATCGTCATTCTCCTCCTCCTCCTCCTCCTTGTCCTCCTTTTTCACCTCTTCTTTTTTAACTTGTTCAAACTTGTTAGTGATAGCATGATGTAACGTTTTTGATGATTGTGCAATATCTTTGAGAGGCTTCGAGAGTGGTTTAAATAGTTTATTTAGGGACTCGTCTTGTTCTGTTCGACCTAATTTCAATGCCAAATATTTTTTGCGAATTGATCTAGCCAATTCGGCGACTTTCTTCTTGCGAAGGGCAATGGCAACCGCATCATCTGACATGTTGTTAACGACTAACCAATCACCTTATAATTTTATATATTTATCAAATCCTTTGCGATATCGGCCATTGTTGAGAGCAAAATCTTTTATAATTACCAAAGTACCATAACTATCACACCAACATTCAGAACAAATTTTTTTAAATTTATCAAATGACATGTCTGGTGATACGTGCTCATCAAATACATGCTTCAAATTTATCTCGTCTTGCTTGAATAGTACAATCATGTTACAGTTGTCTCTAATTAGCTGCTTTGGTATTTTTGAATATGTTTGACATAAATAAGCGGCATCGATATCTTTATGTCTGCACATGGAATAATACTCGCGAATCTTTTGCTGACCATCACATGCAACATCGTCAAATAAAAACACAGAGTGGGGTTTAGCGTCGCTGGGACTAATAATTTCTTCGTTGTCTTTAAACGGGTAATATCCTACACCTTTAACTTGTGCTATTACATCTTGCAGTAGTTGGTATTTCGGTTGAAAGAGGGATTTCGAATAAACATAGACATTTTTAAACTTGGCGCCATTCGGATTGAATAGAAGAGATAGCATGACATTCGTTTTCCCGCATCCACTTGGACCGCAAATAATGGCTCTAAACGAGTTTGGTAGTAATTTACCATGTTTACTGACTGTCACTTTCTGGACAATGTCCAGATTATCAATTGGTAGCGTCTGCTCTTGCTGAACGATCTTCATCGTGTGACAAGTGTAGTACATATGTACGACAATATATTATAGATGTCACCACTTGCATGGTATCAGTCCAATGTTGGTCGTTGAAGGAGGAGGTCTCGTTAACTCTCTAATTAATAAACTGCCAATTGAGCTGCATATTCCCGGTTATCAGTACTGCGGTCCAGGAACAAAACTACAAAAACGTCTTGCACGTGGAGATCCAGGAATTAACCCATTAGACGCAGCTTGCAAACGACACGATATCGCTTATTCACAGCATTCATCTCTCGAAGAACGTCACAAGGCCGATAAAGAATTGGAAGATAGAGCCTGGGAGCGTTTCAAGTCGAAAGACGCTAGCATTGGTGAAAAAAGTGCTGCTTTAATTGTAACTGGCGGAATGAAGACGAAGAGAAAGTTGGGAATGGGATGTTCTCGTCGTGGACGACGGGGACGTTACTCATTCAATCGAGATGTTGTCTCAAAAATTGCAAAGTCCCTGAAGAGAGGAGCATCGTTAACAGATACTGCTTTGACTGCTGTACGAATAGCAAAATCCATAATCAAAAGACTTGGTGGTCGTAAAGAAGTTGATGTTCCACGAGTACTACCACTAAAATCCGGAGGTTTTCTACCTCTTATACCTCTATTTGCAGGCCTTTCCGCTTTGGGGGCCTTAGCGGGGGGTGCTGCCGGAGTGGCCAAGACTGTAGTCGACGCAAAGAATGCCCAAAAGAAATTGGAAGAAGATATACGTCATAATAAAGCAATGGAACACATAGGTTCGGGTCTGTACCTACGTAAGAAACCCAGAGGTGGATTCGGCTTGTATTTGAAAAAAAACTTCCAATAAAGCTACCCAATCGTCCGCTATATGATGTGGAGATTGCACATTATGCGAAAATACTTAAAATACCACATTTTCGAGGCGTTTTCATGAATGACGCTCTGCCTAGAGACGGTCCACGACAACGAGAATGTGCAATAGTAAACTTGGATGTGTCCACACATAACGGGACACATTGGGTAGCATATAGAAAGATAAACAGCGACGTAGAGTATTTCGATTCATTTGGTAATTTAAAGCCGACCAAAGAACTTGTTAAGTATCTGGGTGGTGCACGTGCCAACATTTCCTATAATAACCATCAGTATCAAACGTACAATCAAATTATTTGTGGACATTTATGCTTAAAGTTTTTATATAATGGAGCCTACTAAAAGTACGAATCTGCTTATGGACCATATGTTTCGCAAAAAATATTTTACAGAATTCAGTGAAGAAGAACTAAAATACATACCGCTCGATTATCTTATACGAACTGTACGACCTTCAGAATTGTTAAGTATATGGCATAAATTGCCTGAAGACTATCGAGGAGAATTTAACTTGCAGATACTACTTCCCTGCTATGTACATTACAACAGACCTGATTGGAAGACTCACTGGGATGGTCCACCTGATTCTCAAGCTAAATGTCATTTATGTAAACTTGCTTTGGAACAAATAAAACTACTAAAGTAAATATTGTTTTTCTAATATAATAACCTATTACTAGATTGACGTGAGTCAGTCATCATGTCGCAGTTGTTGAGAGTAGACAGCACCAATTACATATTCTCATTTCAACCTCCCACACCGATCGTGTTGGATCCGAACAAAGATTATGAAATAGCTCTTCGTGCTTTCCATTCCTACAACAGTATACCAAACATTGAAAATAACAAGTTTTATTACTACAATGACAAAAACCAATTGCAAAAACTTTGATTTCCCCGATGGATGTTATGAAATTGCCGATATTGAAGAATATATACAAAAGAAATTGGGTGCTGATAATGTGCTTAAGCCCGAAACGATATTTAGTCTGAAACCTAACCACAACACGTTGCAATGTCAAATTTTCAGCAAATATAAGATTTCGTTTACGCACCCTGACAGTCTTGGTACAGTATTGGGATTTTCTCCTGCAATTCTCACTCCAGGACAGACACATTCTTCAGATCGACCTGTTAGGATTATTAAAGTATCTAGCATACGCTTTGAATGCAACATTAGTACCGGAGCCTTCGATGGTAACAGACCTGCTCACACGATCTACGAATTTGTCATACAATCAAATCCTGGGTACGCAATTGACGAAACTCCACACAATTTGTTGTATTTACCTGTTGTACCGCAACGAGAAATTACCAATATCACTGTGTTGGCTGTCGATCAAGACGGACGCCCTGTAAACTTTCGAGGAGAACAGAGCACCTTGGTGTTGGAACTTAGATCACGTGGGAAATGGGATTAGTAATAAGACAATCTACTGCCCATAGTACACCATTAGTTGTGCAGCCGTCTGAGCGACAACATCGTACGTCCTCATCTAAGCGGCAACATCTTACGTTTGCAAACAAATTGTTTTTACAATCACTTGGTTTTAAGCTGAAAAAATGACAACCATGTATGGAAACGATCCCGTTCAAACAGCATAATGCCTCCAATATTTGATATTTATCGTAAGCCGATGTTTGACGAATCGATTCGAAAGGCCGAATACCGAACATATGCACCATTCATCAAATCATTCAACTGTAATGACATTGTAGAATTTAGCATCAATCAAGTTGACTCGTTTTTTGCAATGAGTGAAACCTTGTTATGCATTAAAGGATCGCTCGCAATAAACGGCAATGGTGAAGTCAAACTAGCAAATAATGTGGGTGCTTTTCTTTTCGATTCGTGTACGTACAGCGAAAGCGCAAGGGAGATGGAAACAGTGCGGGATCCTGGTATCGTAAGCGCTGTACGTGCTATGACATGTTATACTCAAGAAGATTCCAGTCATATGGCAATGGCGGGGTGGAATTACCCTAAGGATCCAATTCTACATGCTGCCGATCATTCATTCAACATACAGATGCCTCTTAAGCATGTTTTCAACATTTTCAATGATTATCCTATGATTACGTGTGGTCGTCAAACAATAAGACTAGTTCGAGCTCGAAATGACAACGATTGCATAATTGTCAAAGAAAAAACTCCAGGTCATGTTACAACTGTTAAGATTAACATTACCAATATTGAGCTTAGAGTCAAGCACATATTTCCCAATGATGATATTAAATTGGAACTTATGAAATCCATTCAACAAGATCAACCTATAGTTATTCCTTTTAGAAAGTGGGAATTGCATGAATTACCAGCACTTACCAAAGGCGCTAGACGTGAAGTTTGGGCTGTAAAAACTAGCAATGCAGTGGAAAGACCTCGTTATGTCATTGTTTTCTTTCAAACCAATAAACGTGACAAAAGCGACGCCGATCCACCTTATTTGACAATATCCACATACAAAGTATCAGATTATCTTTAAATGGAGAATATTGGCCGAACGAGAGAATGCAGTTGGATTTTAGCAAAACTGACTACAATGAGGCCTATTTCAATTATACCGAATTCTATCCTAGCTACATACAATCCCAACAAAAGCGACCTCTACTCGATTTCTCAGGTTTCGCACAACACACATTGTTCGTTATCGATTGTTCGAAGCAAGAAGAAAGCATGAAAGCATCCACTGTTGACGTAAAAACTCGATATTGAAGCGAATAATGGTTTTCCCGAAAATACCAAGGCTTATTGCATTATAATTCACGACTGCGTAATGGAGTACTTCCCTCTCACTGAAATTGTAAAAAGTCTAAATTAGATGCATAAATTGCCAGTAGTACGCGAGCAGTCATCATGAGAGTAGCATTCGTAGACATTCAGGGATTCAATGTGGACGGATGGTTTGTTCCAAAGAACTTACCATTGAAATAGGATTTAAACGAAGTCATTACATATTTTTACCTCAGAAACCTTTTACTGCGCTCACTAGTGAGGATAAGAAGACTGCATCATACGTGGAGAAAAAACTGCTTGGAATTCGATACTCTGATGGACACGTAGAATTGTCCAAAATCAATGAAATACTAGAATCCAAGTTGTTGTATGCAGCAGATTACATCTACGTTCGAGGAGAACAAAAAGCAGAATATTTGGATAAGAAACGTCACGTTTTTGGAGTTTTTCCCATTATTATTGATGTTTGCAAGTTTGATGGTACACCTCATGCTACTGGAAACGTTGGCCCTACTGCAAACCCATGTCATGCCTCTGGATTATTTTCATGCACCGAAAGAAATGTGGATCGTCTACGTCACTGGTTTGCCAATAACATAATGCCATTGTAATTTTTATGTATAAATAAATATATTAGAAATAAACGCTTTTTTATTTATCACATCTTTATTGATCGAGTCTTATATTACAAGAAGATTCAAATTTTTCTCCTTACAATTTCGAAAATAATTTTTAAAATTAGAATAAATACAGATGCTAATATTACACAAGACATTGCAAAGACATTGTCTATTTCACTTTTCATATGCTCGCTGGTGTTGTTGCTAACGCCCATGGTATTGGTTGAATACGTCTCAATGGATATGAAGCTGGTGGCAGTTTTCTGCAGGCGTAAATCCAGGTGTCTTGCTGTTGCTGCTGCTGCTGCTGTAGATTTAACTCTTTTGGTTTCCACGTTTTGTCCTCAATATGCAGGCTATCTAATTGTCTTTTAATTTGTTTTATATTCTCATATGATTTAATGTCTCTATTTAACTGATCAAGTTTACGTTGAAATTCCATAACCCTATGTATGTACTCGATGGAATTCATAGTACTACTGAATATGTCCTATGTTGAATGTCACGTTTTATGTCAAGCGATGTCTTGACTGACACATAACTGTTACGTCAAAACGTCTCACGTCACGTAATTCCTACATTTCACGTTCTGCGACAAATGTCACATATATGTCACGTCCTGCGTCGAATGTCACGTTATTCACTTTTTTAGATTTATTTTTATTTAGTACATTTGATGCAATGTATATTATTTGACATAAAATTTTAATCATTTACAATCAACAAAAACTAACACATACAAGAGGTTTGACTTTTTAATCAATTTAATTTATTATTTATCTAAAATAATGCCCCAATACGATCTATGAGTAAAAATTTAAAATTGAAAAACAATTGATTCTATCGTAGAGATAATACAAAGTGACAGTAAAGATGTTAATTTCTACGTATTAGATTATGTTGTAGGAACTCATTTTAATTAAAATGTTTGAAATTTATAACATTTGTTTAAATTAATACCTTATAATTTGATACTTCATTATTGTTTATCTTATTTTTGTAAGATTTGATCGTTCACTAAAAATTTAATAAAAATGCTACAACATTGTCGGATATGTCGTTTTCATTGGCTATTTATGTAGTTTAAAAATCACTTATTGCATTTAAAAAAAAAGATATACAGGGTGTAATATTTAATACGAATCTCTAAATTAATTTTTCCAAAGCCAGTCCTGGAATTTTTTAGGTTAGCTAATACCAGTCGAATGCTTGATAGTAGTGTACTGTATCATGCAAAAATTTAAAAAATCAAATGAGCCGTATAAACACTACAGTAAAATGAAATAAATGGTCAATTACACAAATCACCCTGTTAATTAATAAAGAAGAGGAGTTGACATTTTTTAGTGGCCACATGATATGCTATCTGAGCGACTCTACATAATATGGTAGAAGTATGTAAAGTTCCTCATGACTCACCCTGTATATGTATTAATTATTTGATGTTGTAGAACATAAATCTTGCTTTTCAGTCAATGCACTTGATTGCTCTAAGGTATTTTCTCCAAACAGTTCTTTATTTCGTTATTTTGTCCTATATTTATTATTTTTATTATTTACGCTCTTCATTACTTTCAAAATACATTTTGAGTACTTTAAAACTACTATTGTCTTATTATTACTACTAAAAGTACCATTGTCTTTAAAAAAGAACACTTGATTATTATTGTTTTATATCTTTTGCAATAAAATTACGATCGTACATTTTTGTAGTTTCTTTTTATAACAAAAAACCTATAAATATAAAGAAGGAATACGATGTATCTAAGGTCCCAATATCGAACTAAAACTACTTACCGCTCTTCCCCGAGTTGCTAACTATATCGAAATCGCTGTTTTTGTGCAATATGCTTTTTTTCCTGACGGGCCCTATTTCTGCTTCTGAGACACTGGAAACTTTCCTGCTCGGAGATTCGAAGACAGGGTTATCGTGGCCTCGATCATGGCCTCGATTGTGCGGATGTTGGTCCATTACCGGCACTTGCTGAAAAATAAAAAAAAGTCTTAAAGCTTTCTCGTGGCTGAATTATGTAGACATTTTTGCGTTGGTGTAAAAAGGACATGATGAGAATTCAAACAATTTATCTACGAATATAACTTGGGTTTCTTGCCGAGAGATAGTGGATTTTTAAGAAGGCCCGTATTTTTCATTGTCTTTTTCAGTAATAGTGACCACAATTTGTTCTGTGATATTACTTTTTCGTTAAAGTTATTTAAATATACAAAAATGCAATGGAAAACACTAGCTAAATTGCATTTGCTAGAATAAAACTCATATACAACGTATAACAATATCAGAAATAAATCGCTAATACTAGAAAAAAAAACCTGTGTAGTAAAACATTAAATTTAAAAAATATGAAAGAATGAAAAATAACTTCTGTGACCACAAAAAAATATTAATTTCTATTTAACTGGGAATAAGCCACAATTAAAGATAAAAATACGTTTATTGACGTTTCAATTTCCACTTCGGAAATCGTTCTCAAAATACAAACAGTAAATTCAATTTACTGTATTTACTACACTTACTTTACTCGCACCACAACATCACTTCTTTCCAGCTGTCATTTGCCGTATCTTTTTCCTCAAGCTTTTCCAGCACTCTAGTCTTAAAAATATTGCTAAATTCTTATCATTTAACTTTCACAACTTTACTTGCTAGTATCCTACTTGCTTTCCTGAGGAAGACTAAGACTTCGGAAGCCCTGATGAAGACATTAGAGAAGATGTCGAAAGCTCGGCCCAATGGAGATCGACACGGTTTAACGCGGAAGACCGGCGAGTATAAAATTAATTTTTGTAATAATATTAAGCTTAGCTCTAGGTTTAATATATATATATATATAATATATATATATATATATATAATATATATATAATATTCCAAAGTAGTTTATTTTATAATTCTACCAATATATTCTGTAATATACCCTTTAGAAAAATCTCTATCTTTTTCCTTCTAAAGAAAAACAACGTAGTCCAGGGACCGATTTACAAGAAGTTATTTCCGTTGAAACAGGAAGTGAATATATGATTACATAAAATAATCTTACTTTACTGCTCGGACGTTTTTGTCGTACATTTAAACTTTCATCCTTTTGGGACGATAAAGTCGTTCGTTTGTTTTTTATGGACATTTTAAGCTACGCTTGTCATAAAGCAGAAAGTGTGACTCGAGCCGACGTATGCGGGAGGAAATTTATAATGGGTGTTAGAGAGAAAAATATATCGAAACTTTTCACAGATATAACATAGTAAAAGTTCTACTTGTTTGTTTGATTTCTCCAATTATTTAGTAAGTAAATAAGCCGAATGGGGAAATATGATAAGAACATTCTACTGATTCAAGTAACTAAATGAACTACAGTGTCAGGTCACTTATTTCTTTCTATCGATCGAGTTTTTGGCAGAATTGAACAAGTGTTGAAGAAAAAGAAGTTATTACCAGGCCTGAGCAATACAATGAGGTATTCAGTCAATTTGGCAAAGTAATTCATATGGGAAAAAATTTAAAGTTTCTAATTGGAAATAAGAAGTATATAGGGTGTTAAAAGGCACTCTTGGCACTTTTTTCACAAGTTTTCAATTATTAAACGTATTATTTTAATCAAGACTAAAAATGGATAAAACGTTTTGGTACGGGTAGAGCCGCACAATCAAAGCAATATTGGAAAACCAAAAATTGTTTGTAAAGCTGGTAAAGATATAAGAATAGTGCTTACTGGCTAAACAACATCAGATATGCAGATGACACCATAATATTTGCAGACAACTTAGAAGATGTACAAGTTCTTATCAACAAGTACAAGTACAAGTACAAGTACAAGTTAAGAAGACAAAGCTTATTAAAGAAGCAATAACTGGCTTCCAAACGTGGGGCTTGAAAATATCGCAAGCTTTACATTTGATAATAGGGAAGGAGAGCCGGAATAATTACAGGTGGTCCGTTGATTGATTGTATTGATTGGATATTTATTGCATTGAATTATTTGATTTTTATTTTCTTTGTCCAATCATACATTTTATATTTATTTTAAATTATTTGAATTTTATTGTTTGCATATTTGATATTGGTCGTGAAAATTTATTACAATTGGGGAGAAATAGTGTGTCGTGTTCTGGAGTGTTGTTAAATTTCACATTTGACGGGACAAAAACAGTAACGAAAAGAAACAATATATCATGTCACAAGGAGACCAAGCAAAATACAGGAAAGGAAGGAGGAGAACAGAGAAGATGAAGCAATTTTGGAAGAAGGATCGGATAATGAAGGAAAATGTTAGAAATAGTTGAGGAGAGAAAAGAATCATCAGGAATAGATAAAATATTAAAACTAATGCAACTCCATTCACTAAAAATGGAAGAGACAAAACAAACGATAAGAGAAAAACCAAAAAGAAACATCACTAAAAACAGAAGAAAACCAACGGGAAACAAAACAAGCAATAGAACAAAATAACAGGAATATAGAGGCAGCGTTTGGAAAACTAAGAACAGAAATTAGAAGAAAATGAAGGAAAATGGAAAAGGCGTTTGGACAAATATGAAAATAAAGTAAAAGTCTGTTTAGAAAAAGTTAGGGAAAGAAACAGAGAGGAAACTAGAGATGCAGAGATAAGAAATAGAAACTAAAATGAAGGATATTAAGACTGTCCAGAAAAGGAATTAGAACATTTAGAAGAAAAATTTGAAATGGCGTTACAAGAAGACAGGAAAGAAATGGGAAGGAAACATAAGCAAAATGAAAAACGAATGGCAAAAATTAAACTAAGAGGAGTAGAGAGAAGAGAAGTTATCGTCCATGAAACAAGCAAGGTGAAAATACAATTTGGCGGGGATATTAGAAAAACACACCCAGTACCGTTTGTTAAAAATTTGAAAACCAAATTGCAACATGTTAAATAATTTGGACGATTGCAAAGAAACAATTAGAAACCATCTGAAAGAAGAAGCAGCGTCATGGTATGAAAGCAAAGAAGATGAGTTTTAAAAATTGGACAGATTTCGAAAATAAATTTCTCAACTATTTCTGGGGGAAAAATAAACAGAGGAAAATCAACACAAGAGCTACAGAATGAAAAATGATCACGAGAAAATGAAATATTTGAAGAAAGAATGCTTTGCAGATATATATATAATTCAAAATATCTAGATTACAAATACTCTACCGAACAACTGGTAGAAATGATAAGCAGACATTTCGAAGAAACGTTGGAGGATCACTGATTTGAGAAACTATCAAGATATTGATAGTTTTGTGCCAATTCCTGCAATTAAAAGAAAACAGAAAGAATAGAAATGAGAAACAGAAGACAACATGACTAATATAAGGGACCGGAAAGAAGGTACCAATCAAATTATGACCAGAGAAACCGACATCCCTGATCAACAAATGAATATAGGCCAAGAGAATACCACAATTACACTAGACAACAAAATTATGATAACAGAAATGACACACAAAATAGAACATGTGAATATTACAATAGTAACAGAGCTATACAAAATCCTCCGAATAGGAATACTATTATATACTACTATAGGAATATTATAATTTATAATTAGCAAGAAAAGGATAACAGAAGGTCAACTGTATGTCAACCAATCTTCTGCAGAAAGAATGACGCGCTACAACTACCTCGCCACCATAATAAACGAAGAATGGACCAACAACCAGGAGATTAAAGCAAGCATCGGAAAGCTAGATCCACCTTCAATCGTATGGAGGCTTTTTCCAAGAGTCACTACCTCTCTCTTGATATAAAAGTAAGAATGCTCCGATGATACGTCTTATCTTCCTTTTTATGGTGTTAAATTCGTGGACCTTAAATGAAGATATGTGTAAAAAACTGGAAGGATTTAAGATGTGGCTATATCGGAAAATAATTAAGATCCCGTGAATGGACTGAGTCACAAATGGGGAGGTCCTCAGAATAATGAATAAGGACCAAGAGGTATTGACCACCATCAAATCTTGAAAGTTACAATTCTTCGGACATATTATGTGAAATGAATCTAGATATGCTCTCCTTTAGATATGCAACAGATTGTGAGGTGAATCAACGAAGGTTAACGCAATGTGAAGTGGTTCAACGTTTGGGGATTGTGCAAAGTGTTGTAAATAGAGTTTGGAATCGTTTTGTCACAAATAATGTAGCTTTATAAATATGTTCATGGTGGAGGGCAATAACAGACTGGAGTACGAATCCTGGTGATCACCAATCATCATCATCATCATTCAGCCCCATTTTGACATCCATTGTTGGATATAGGTCTCCTCCAAACGTCTCCAGTTCTCTCTATCTTAAGCTGCTGCAATCCAGTTTGTTTCTATTCTTCTTAGGTTGTCGGTCCATCGGGTGGGTGGTCTGCCTCGACTTTGCTTGTCGGCTCTTGGTCTCCACTCCAATAATCTCTCGTCCACTCTTCCGTCTTCCATTCTAGCAACATGTCCAGCTCACCTCCACTTTTGTTTATTGATTCACAGTATAATATCGTCTACCCCAGTTCGTCGGCGTAATCTCCCATTTCTCACGCGATCTTTCAAGGTCAGGCCCAGCATTGATCTCTCCATTTGACTTTGTGTTTACCCTCAGTTTTTCGGCAATAGCTGTCGTTAAAATTAGGGTCTCTGCTCCATAGGTCACGACTGGTAAGATGCATTGGTTAAATGCTTTCCTTTTCAGGTGAATTGGGATATTTGTTTTAAAAATGTCCCCCATCCTTCCATATGCCGTCCATCCCAACGTGATTCGTCTATTTAGCTCGCAGGTTTGGGTTGTCTCTGGTTATTCTAATTTCATGACCCAAGTATGTGTATTTATCGATTAATTCGACCTTGTTGTTATTAATCTGTATCTCTTCACTGGGTCATAATTGGTCATCATTTTGTTTTATCGAAATTTTATCATATGTCATTCAGTTCTTGGAGCATGTCTTTGGTCTCTCCCAGATTATCTGACAGAAGCACGATATCGTCCGCAAAACGTAGATGGTTTTAATCTTTCTCTCCATCGATGGATATTCCTTTCTCTTGCCATGTTAGTTTTTAAATGCATACTACAAGAACGGTAATGAACAGCTTTGGTGACATGGTATCACCTTGCCTGACGTTCCCTTTTTATCTTTTTATTAGTTTGCAGAATGTAGACTTATGGTTGTTGTGACATTTTCATATATATTTTTGACTAAATTACAATATCTGTGGTCGACCCTGCAATCTTGTAGTGCTCTTAAGATGGACGGTAATTCCACTGTATCAAACGCCTTTTTAAAGTCTACAAATATCAATGCCAAGGGACGGTATTATATTCGTTAGTTTTTTCTATCAGGGTTTTTAAAGGCATTGCAAGTGATCGTTTGTGCCGTAATTAGGGCGAAAACTGGCTTGTTCCCGAGTTGGTAAAAATCCCAGCTTTTGTCTCTAATCGATCGTTATTATTCGAGTGTATAATTTATAAAGATGATTAAGGAGACTGATTGGTCTGTATCTTTCCAGGTCCTGCTATATCGCCGTTCTTGTGTAAGAGTACAGTTAGTAAATTATTCCACTTTGTTGGAATATTTTGATTCCATAGGCATAGATTAAAGAGCTTTTGAATTTTGGCTATTAGTACTGAACCTCCTATCTTTATCGCTACCTGTGACGACACCGTCCTCCCCCGGAGCTTTGTTATTCTTCATCTTTTAGAGCCTTGTAAATTTCGTCCAAGGAGATTTCTGGGATATCTTCGGAACCCTGATTTTTGAACCTTTCCTTTGTTGATATTCAACTATATCTAGAGTCGATTGGTTGCTATATAATGTCTCATAGAATGATTCCACAATTTGTAACAAATGTTCTTTGATGTGATGTTGCCATTTTATATCCTTGAGTTTTGACTATTTGTTTATTTCCATTTGTGAGTTTGCGTACTCATTATTTTCATACTCTTATTTTCCTCAATGGTTTTGAGGATTTTCTCATCATTTGTATTTTCTTAGGTCTTTTCTGATTTCTTTTGATACTTTCCTTGTTCATGTCTATTTATATCGTCGTTACTAGAGTTTTGATTACCGATATATACGAATTATTGTTAGACGAAACCTAACACATAACTGCTTCTCGTATTAACAGAACTAGAAGAATAATTTTAAACCAACCTGTTGGAAGAAGGTTGTGTATGACTGGCTAAGAGCAAGATGATGTTCATCTGATCCAATACTAACCAAGATTATCGCGGATTGTCTTAAAGTAGATTGAAAGTTCGACATAGACAATGTAGAGCTTAGCAAAAGAATAATCCTGATCAATATGGCATACTTTGCTATAAATCAAATATTTAAATCACGAGACGTATTTTAAACAGAGTAACATACGTATCTACAAGACCATAATCCGACTGACACTAAGCTGTGCCTAGTCTGTCCCATACAATTGGCCCAGGAATCCTGGAACCTCCCCAAAAGCTCTCTGAGACTACTTCGACCAGTACTGAAGATCACTCCAATCACAGGTTAACGGTCATAGAACTAGAAGAAGAAGAAAAAGAAAGTAAGAAAAATAATGAAACAAAATTCAATAAAGAGAATATTTTTAGGAAAACTGTTAAACAATACAAAAACATGTTTGTGCAATAAATAATAAAAAAAAGGGTCTGGAACAACGAAATTGAACAAAATAAGAGCTAAACTAATAATTTTTAACAAGAGATACAATAAGATTCTTATACTTACAGTATAAATAAATATACAATATCCAACGTAGATATGCCTAATGTAAACACATACTTTATACAAAACAACATTACGATTATACAAAAATGACACTTAACCTAAATGTCAACACAAAAAGTGTCTAATAATATAATTTTTACTAAAGGTGGTTCCTATGTAAATATTAGGTTACTGCATTTTTATATAAATGTATGCAATTACCCAAAGTTGCTTTCTGAATTTGCACGATTAAGTGAATAGTTTAACTTAATGAGTACATTCGAATCCACCGAACCTGAAAATTAAAATCGAAATAAAAATTCAACTACTCCAGGCTTCACTGTAATACTTTTGTAATTACCAATTGTATTATCTTATAAAACATCAGGATCCATGTAATTGTTTCGAATGAATTCGCTAATATCTAAGCTTTTCTGAAAGTTAGTATACTGAAACATTATTCGCTAACGACCTCCCCGTTGAGTTCGTTTAATGTGCACCGTAAAGTAACGGACCATTATATCTGAATAAATCACTATTAGGAGTCCAATTTAATGGAAACTGAAAACAAACTTTCAACTACGGTTATAAACTAACCGTGGGTGTAATCAAAAAATTTCGCGGTTCCATTAACTGGAAAAACATTACGACTGGTATTAGTTCTATTAAAAGTAGCTAATAAAAGTAAAAGTTTGCATATCAAAAGTGTCTAAGAAACTCAAAAGTTTTCTCTTCTTGTATACATCAGTTTTAATTCGATTTTAAAACTTGGGTATATTCTACATTAATTTGTCGAGAACTATTGCGGGAAATTTGGCACTAATCTGACAGGTACCAGGATTATATTAGCTAAATGAGCAGTTATTATGAAATTAAACTCGTATTTTATTGCAATTTGAATTAAAAAACCAAAAAGAAACTGGCTAGGGAAATAAACCTAAACAGAAAATATTGGTCCTCCTGTAGGGAGCTAGGGTGTATGAATCAAATGTACGATAGATGTGATGATTTTCATTATTGTAATAATCTAATACTGGACATGTTAAAAAACGATGAACTTGAGCCAGACGCAAGTCCAAGCGGTGGTAAGTTATATTTAAATTTTTAATATTTCTGAAGACTTTGAGCCGTATTACCAATGATTATTAACTTTTAATTACAAAAACATTACATGATTATTACATCATTTCTATTGTAGATAATAATTAGCCGTTTTACTTTACACAAAAAAAAATTAATAAAGCTCTTTCTGTTATTTTTTTAATAGATCGTTCAAATATGACTCTTATTTTTTAACAGTAACGTACTCTAGTGAGCTACAGTTAAAGAGCTATTGCTGAACAATTGTTTTCTGCTGGAAATAGTAAAGAGAATGCAACTTTCCTCCAAAGTAAAACATTATATTATTGTCGGATAAAGTTTGAAAAATTGGATATTGTTTTCAAACAAAACTAATTTTCTTTATTCGAAGAGATAATTTCTAAAATTTTAACTTTAATTATGATCTGTTGAATATTCCCTTTCATTAATATTAGAACAAGATGATAAGGATACCTTTTCTCCCGTTGATGTTTAACAGAAAATGTATTTTAATTGTATGTTGTTTCCAAAGCAAAACTAATTTTTTTTTATTCAAATAGATAATGTCTAAAATTCTACTTTTATTATGATCTGTTAAATATTCCCTTCCGTTACCATTAGAACAGGAGATATCGGTACCTTTTCTCCTATTGATGTTTAACAGAAAGTGTTCTTTTCAATAGAAGATGACAAAAAAACTTTTTAGGTTCAAGTCCTGCTCCAAGTATTCCACCTTATCTAATGGATCTGATTAATTTAGATGACTCAGACACAAATACAGTCCACTCAAAGACCTGCTTACTTATGAGTCATAAGGTGATGAATACGAAGCTATACATAAAAAAAGTCCATTGACTTTCTTTGACAGTCAATGGAAAGTCAAGAAAGTGCTAATTATTTTGGAGCAAATATAGAAACAGAACCAACTGTTTTAGCATTAAAAGCTGAAGACACGGATAATTTTGTAAATGAAATTAATCAAGGTAAAATGAAAAATGACAGTAAATATTTGATTTCACGCAAACAGCTCCTATGTATCTGTTGATAACGTATTTCGACCTAATAGGTCTGAACAGTTATTCATAAGTGTTCTCAACATGAAAGATCCATATTTTCTGTCTTTAAGAAGCAACACTAAAATGGCTTCGATATGGACGCAATAGCGACATCTGATAATAAATCCGTAAAATAGTTTCGAAACACAATTCAGATTTCTGCTTTAATCTTTGCTTTCTAAAAATTGCAAAGCAAAACAGACGTTGATGAAGGTGTTAAAAGAGACATGGGGAATCTAAAATTTGCATTCCACGACATGTCTTTTTAACTAAGCAGAAATCCTTAGCAAATTGGTATCTTGTACTCGTACAGAGTAGATCCGAATAAAATGAAAAAGAGAGCAAATATCATACGTAATATATGTATTAAATACGTATCAACAGATACATAGGCGCTGTTTGTGTGAAATCAAATATTTGCTGTCTTTTTCATTTTATTCGGATCTACTCTGTACGAGTACAAGAAACCAATTCGCTAAGGATTTCTGCTTAGTTGAAAAGACATGTCGTGGAATGCAAATTTTAGATTCCCCATGTCTCTTTTAAACACCTTCATCAACGTCTGTTTTGCTTTGCAATTTTTAGAAAGCACAGATTAAAGCAGAAATCTGAATTGTGTTTCGAAACTATTTTACGGATTAATCAAGGTACTTGCAAAGGAAAACCAGTAAAAGCTATAAAGTCAAAAAAATTAGATTTGTGTAGGAACAAGTGTGCTTAAAAGGTTTCGGACAATATCTGTAAAAAGGTCTTCGCAGATTATTGGGAAATGAATGACTATAACATGAGGTGTAGTTACATGGCGTCATTATTTGAGTTAGATGAACCTAAAACAAGAAGATTAGACAGACTAGTGTCAAGTATCACATTGAAGTTGATTTTAACAGAATTGTTGTTTGCAAGAACTGTTTCTTAAAAGTATTTGAAGAAAGTCGGAGATTGCTAGAAACTATTACCAAATATATACCAAAAAAAAAGATTATCTTCTTCTGGCATAATCCTACCTGGTGTAAGAAGAAATTTTAGAAAATCCTTTATAACTGAAGAAAAAAAGAATAAAGTAAATTAATTTTGAATTGAAATCACAGCTTATAAAAGCCACTACTCAAGACGAGATTGTGGGAAAAAATTGGTTTCTCCACCTTTGACGATAGTGGCGCTATATAAAGGGTACAAGCGTACTCTATCTGAAAGCAGTTCAAAAGCGATAAGCTATACTAAGTTTTCTGAGGAGTTCCACAACTTAAATTTAAAAATTAAAAAGCCTAAAGTAGATACCTGTTCAAAATGTGATAGGATAGATATGCAACCGAAAATATGTTCTGAGAATGAAAATCAGGAGTTTTTAAAACAAAAAAATTACCACATTGATAACGCTGAGTATGCGTACGAGTCTAAAAAGTTAGACAAAGAAAATTAAAAAATTAATGATTCAACCAAAACTGTGACATTTGACATGCAGCAATGTCTTCCCACTTCACTCGTGCATAGTTCTATAGCCTTCTGTAAACGTCAACTTTGGTTTTTCAAAATAACAGTTTACAACTGCAGTGACGGCATAACTTACTGTTACCTTTGGCATGAAGATGTAACTGGCAGAGGTGCTAATGAAGTTGGCTCATGTCTATATAGAGTTATTTGTGAAACTATAAGGCCTGTTGTAAAAAGTTGTAAAAAAAAAAGCAAATAGTCCTGCAAAATTCTCCTAACTTAAAAGAGCTTAACAATAATTTTTTGGTACCCCGGGCCACACACACATGAAGTGTGATACATCACACGCCCTTATTGAAAAAAAGAAAACAAATTTTGCTGGAAACATTCATCATCCTCATGATTGGGCCCAACTTATACAAAGCACTGGTAAGAAGGAGATAAATTACGATAGCTTCTTTGACTCTGCTAAGCTGCTAAAAACCGACCTTCAGCAGCGAAAAGATGATGTTGTTGGAAACAATGTTAGCTGAAGAGATGTACAGTGGCTGAAGTTTGTCAAAAACGATCCTGAAATAATTTACTATAAGAATTCCTTAGACCTTAATCAACGGTTTCAATGCATTAGTTTTAAAAGAAAAGGCAAAGAAACCATTAACAAAAAAAAACCTAATTTAAGTTACCCAGGGCAAATGTTCGACCTGCTTCCGTATATTTCACCAATTCTATTAAGACTTAATAACCTAAAATAAAGCAAAGAATACCTACCCTGATGATATTCCTAAGAAAATGACGAGATAGTGCAATCAATTGACAAAAGAAGGAAAGTAAATGTAAAAATCTCGAAAAAATGACAGCTGTCCAAGAAAATAAAAAGCAAAGAAACAAACTGGCAGGAAGAAGGGAAAAAATGTAAATACTAAATAAAGCTTTAATAAAACTTAAAAAAATATTGATTTTTTCATATCAGTTTTTCTTTATTTTTGTTATTAAATAGAACTTACTTGGCTTAGTATCACTTAAATTAATAAACAGAGTTTTTTTTCTTGCTAAATGTTCTTGTATTAATATTTTTTTTTAAATCTACTTTGGTCTCAAGAATCCCATTATTATTATTAAATATTATTTTTTATGGTTTTATAATAGTTTGTGTAATGCTTTAAGCGTGTTAACTTCATGTTATTTGTGGAAATTGTGTCCATGTAAGAAAAAGTTTATTATTTTTTATGATACTTCTATGGTTTGATTATATTATTTATTAATTAGGTTATTGAGAGAAATAAATATTTAGTTGGTCAAAAATATTTAAAATAATTTTGAGGGATACATTCTTATAAAAACTTCAAAAGTATAACTCAAACAGATTATTGGAAACTTGAAACTATTTATCTCAATACAGTGTTTTAGGACTTTACGCACAGATCACAGACTTTTTAAAGTTTAAAAATTAAAATATCTTTATATTTGGGTAACCCTGTATATTTAAAAATATATTTTTAGGGTATGGTACTTTCTGTGATTCCTTTAACCAGTGTCTTTATCCTAAAGGGGTGATAGATGTCACCCGAAACAGGACCCACATACAAACAATTCGAAGTACACACAGCCCCACAACAAGCCAATCGACAATGATAAATATATAAATATCAATTAATTTATAGAACAGGTAACACTTTGTTCAAACACTATCTATCAATTTCCATTTTGAACCTACCACAATCCGCACATATCGACTAAACTTTTGCACCACTTACACAACTTGAACAATATAAGCACTATCGATTTAACCATAAAGTGAGAGTAACGACAGTAAACATTATGTCTAATATCGAAAAGTAGCTTGATCAAATCAGAGATCACCTAATAAAAATGTAATGCTTACATGAGAAATCAATGCACAACAATGGCTGCATACCCGCTCGTTAAAAGACAATAAACTTAATTGAAACCACATGGACCGTATGTAAACAGTCCAAATAGAATACTCTGGAAGTGAATGAAACTTCCACGATTACTTTTTATCATTCTAATTGAAAGATTAATAAACTTTTATGCTCCGTTGTAAAAAAAAGCCACGTTGTTTGATTAAAAAGTGTTATTTGACAATAGGGATAAAAAATTCACAACATCCATAGCTGATTTATTTTTTTTTATATGATGATAAACATATTTTGGGTTCGAAATATAAATTGATATGAAATAAACATGGCATTCCGATAAAATACTGTATAGTGCATACACTTCACATTGACAGACAATACATATTATATCTAAAATATATATTTATCAATTAGCAAGGTTAAATAGAGAAATTAAAAAGAGCATGTAGGGATGGTAAAAATAAACGTATAAATGAAGAATGCGAAGAACTAGAGAGACATGCAAACTGGTATGAATCCCATGAGTTATATAACAAAGTCCGATATCTATCCAGGAGATTTAAACCAATCACACAAACAATAATGGATCAAAACTAACATATTTTAAATGACGAGAAAGAGATTGCCATTGGTATAGAGAAAATATTGTCAAAGTCTATATGCAGATGATCCCCAGAATGCAAATCACGACGAGTTCACTGCAGAGAGACCACCAAACATTCTAAAGTCAGAGGTAGAAAAAGCAATCAAAAAGTTAAAAATAGAAAATCTCCTGGCGCAGACCAGATCACCGCAGAAGTTTTAAAAGAGACTGGAGATGGAGTAAATGTTATACATATGATGTGCAAAAAGAATTGGGAAACCGAAGAGTGGCCCAACAATCTCAGAATATCCCATGTAAGCAAGGTTCTAATTCATGTAATACATGAAAGACTAAAGGCTTTTCTATTGCCTCTTGTATCAGAAAAACAAGATCAAAGAGAACTTTCCATTGGAAAGAAGCTTATGCATATCGAAGAAAAGCAAGATGAAAATGACTGCTGCAGTACCCCAAAGGTCAGACTTGAAACCCACACTATGGAATATTCTTTACAACGGGTACTAGAAGTAAACAAAACACAAGGAGTAAGGACAATTGCATACGCAGACGACCAAGCCCTTCTTATAGAAGACATAAATTAGAGCATCATAAATAAAGTAAATAAAGCAATAGAAAAAACGCAAGATGAATAGAGAGAAATGACCTAAAACTTGCAGTAGAAAAAAACGTAAATTTTAGGTTTAGTGGCTCCGACCTAAGACTTCAGAAAACCGTAAAATATTTAGGAATCTCGACTAGTATTAGACGACAAGATGGCATTCGAGCACCACATACAAGAGGCATGTCAGAAGACGTAAAGGAGTTCGACCCTTCATAACTAGTACAATACCAAATATAGGAGGCCCCCGGTGACACAGAAGATGGGTTATCATACAATCAATTATGTCCATCGTACTATACGGGGCCTTAGTGTGGCATATGGTCCTCAATAAAGCGAAATGCAAAGACATGCTTCTTAGGACACAAAGTAAAGAGAACAGAAGAGTTTTTAGAGAAATAGAGAGGACTAAAAATTATTAAAAGTGTATCAATGAACAAGCTGCAAGTGCTGTTGTTCTTTCTCCGTTAATTTAAAATTTTTCCATACAATTATAGATAATACAGTTCACAAAGAGGCCTTAATTTGCTTATATTTTACACAAAATACGTATATTAAATTCCGAACACCTGCGTTGTGTCTAATCATGTTGTTCTCTGTGGGTCTGCTTTACTCGTAATATTGCTCCAAGTTATCTATTGTTCACACATCCTTATTTTTTTTATTTCCTACATCTTCATTTATTTCAGATTCGTGTTTATTCTTCTGCGGACAAAGCTTCTGCTCTTCCTTTTTTTTATTTCGCTTTTAGCTTTCAAGCCATGTATCTAAGCCGCGTGTAGTTATTCGTGAATTAAAAATTAATTTTGTTTGATAACAGATAAATTATCAGTTTTACATAGACGAATTTATATTTATTGGACACGCTTGATAAAAATAGTTCGAATATTTCAAGTCGTGATTGAATTTGTTTATGTTTAATTTTATATTGGTGTTTATAATATATTAATAAACACGAGTGTTTTCAAAAAGTGTCTATTAGAAAATTTTAAATATCATCAATCATTTCCGGTTATGGTGTGCAAAGTAATTGATACAGATTTATATCGCTTGCAAAAATTTGCATGCTTTGTAGTAATTTTGTCATATTGGTTGAGATCCTAAAGAGGTTCTGCAGATGTTTTCGAATTCTTTGTTTTTTTGTTTAAGTTTATTTCAATTTTAAATAGAAATCGAATGATATAATCAGAATTTCCCAAAACTCGTTCTTTACTGCACAAATGCTGCCGAGAAAATTACAGTTATTTGCCGGTTGGTTCACATGACGAACACGGTACTACAACAGCTGTGTTGAAGAAACGAATTTTCAATAGTTTATAATTATTCAAGCGATTAAACATTTGTATTTTGGCAAATTAGGAACAGTTCTGAAATCAGCCATACATGCCGTAAGATAATGGAGAAATGAGAGGGTCAATGCCGCCGCGAGGAATTTTGAAATACTAGCACCTACATTACGACAAAGAATGAAAAGCAAAAATTAAAAGAAAAGTGCATTAGGAGCAAGAAGTGTTCTCGAAGAATAAAATAAAAATAAAATAATGAAACATATCCTAAAGTTGCAGAAAGCTTGTTTTGCACCTACAAGACCTGGAGTTAGAGAAATGGCTTTCAGATTGGCGAAAGAATTAAATATTAAAATACTTTCAACATGGAAACAAAACTAGCAGATTGTGACTTGTAACAATCATTCTTAATAGACACCCTGACTTAAGTATTAAAAAATCGAACGGCGTATCCTTAGCAAGAAGTCAATGCATAAACAGAAACGATAAAAGTGATTATTTTGATCTGTTAGTAAAAGCTATTATTAGCATACAAAAAATGAGTTGATGGAGAAGCCCGGGATTTTATTTAACATGTACGAAACAGGACTCCAACTGAATAATAAACTTGCATTTGTTTTAGCCCAAAAGGGTTCTAAAAATTAAGCATCAGTAACTTCTTTGGAGAAGGGAAAAACAATTACGTGTATAACCTGTTGCAATGCTGATGGTAGCTTCCTTCCCTCGATCTGCATATTTCAAATCAAAAATAAAAAACAAGAATTCAAAGATGGTATGTCCCCATGATAAATGGTTTACTTTAATGAAAAGTACGCTTACATAAACACAGATATATTAATAATTTGGTTAACACATCACTTTGTTCCTAGAAAGCTCCCAGGAAAAGACCTACTTGTTTTGGATGGTCATGCATGTCATTGCAACTCCGTTCAAATGTAAGAGTTCGCAGACAAAAATAAGGTCATTCTATATTCTAATAAGCCAAGCCACACAGTTTTTGCAACCATTAGATCCTTCACATTATATGTCGTTGAAGTCACATTATTACAATTTTTGCAATTGATTGTATGAGGCTTATAGTATCTGGTTTTTACGCATGTGGTATTTATCCAGTCAACCAAAATGCAATACCAGAGTGCTTCTTTTTGAGAGTCCAACAACACCAATTACTGAAATAGATGATCGTTCACGTGTAAACCTACTATCTACAAACAGTTCGACCCCGTCTTACACGTCACCATTAAAACTATCATACATACCTGGTAAGAAGCCGACTTCTAAAGAAAAAATCACTCCCCGTAAAATTATACATAATATCTCTCCAATACCTTCTACATCAGCTATTTCACAAGTAAGGAAACGAGGCGGTAGACAATTGGCTGTAGTACGTACGAGAACAGTGAATTTGGTATAACCGAATATTTAAATATTAAAAAGAAACAAAAGGATGCTAAGAATAAAGGTCCTCTAGAAAAAAAGTCAAGAAACCCAAGAAAAGTTTGTGAGTCATCTTCATCCGAAGACTTTGACGATCATATGGAAAGATTCTAGTGATGATCTACAATATGAAGCAAATTGTGAATGTGTCGGCTGTGGGGAAATATACTCAATCACATCGAAACAAGAAGACTGGATACAGTGCGTGCATTTCAATTCTTGGTTTCATGATAACTGCTCAAAATATGGTAATTCATTTGATATATAGGGAAAAGTATTGGCAAAAAAACGTCCCAACTAAAGTTTATAATCGAGCCATATCACCCTTATTGTCCCAGCCATTCCAAACCTGACACATCGGGTGAGTTAGCCCTTTACAGTTTTTTGTATTTTGATGTATAATGTTTTTGTCTGTAAGTATTTGGCATAACCAACTCTTTACATTTTTTTCTAAACGGTATTTTAATTTAAATATATAAATGTTTGGGCTTGTTAGCCAAATCTCTGACGAGGTGGAAGAAGAACCTGATATACTCGAAAATGAAGTAAGACAGGCTATCAACAAGCTCAAATATAACAAAGCACCAGGTCCAGATATGATAACAGCAGAAATGCTTAAAGCCACAGAAGAAACCGGCATAACGTTACTTCATCTACTCTGTAACCAAATATGGCATTCCAAACAATGGCCTGAAGACTGGACAAAATCTACAATAACGACCATACATAAAAAAGACAGCTTCCATAAATGCGACAATTATAGAACTATCTCTCTTATATCCCATGCCAGCAAGATAATGCTACATATAATCAATGAGAGACTGAAAACATTCCTTCAAAGAGAAATTCCACAAGAGCAAACTGGATTTACCAAAGGTAGAGGCACTCGAGAACACCTGCTGAATATAAGACAGATAATCGAGAAATCTAGGGAATTCAACATCCCACTATACATCTGTTTTATAGATTACCGTAAAGCGTTCGACAGGGTCAAGTGGAGACACTTATGGCGAATACTAAAAGAAGTAGGCGTACCACAGCATCTAATTACGCTTATAACCGAACTATATGAACACACTACTGGATCGGTTAAAGTACTTGCCACACTTTCGAACGAATTTCATCCAGAACGGGGTGTCAGACAGGGATGTATACTATCTCCACAATTATTCAACATATATGGGGAGTATATTATATATATATATATATATATATATATATATATATATAATATATATATATATATATATATTCAACATATATGGGTGTCAGACAGGGATGTATACTATCTCCACAATTATTCAAAATATATGGGGAGTATATTATGCGAAGAGCACTTGAAAGATGGGAAAAGGGCATCTCAATAAATGGTCATAAACTAAACAACCTACGTTTCGCAGATGACACAGCCCTTCTTGCAAATAGTCAAGCAGAGCTGATAGAACTTATACAACTGATCGAAAACGAAAGTCAAATATTTGGTCTGCAATTAAACATATCAAAGACAAAGATCATGATAGTGGATAGACTACACAACAATCATCCACACATAACCACAATTGACCGGTTCGAGGTTGTGAGCTCATACTTATATCTGGGATCATTAATCACAAACACAGGGTCATTACAAGAAGAGATTAAACGTAGATCTGATCTAGCAAAAGTTGCCACAGCAAAAATGACCAAAATATGAAAGGACTGTCAAATTTCAAGAGCGATAAAGATGAGGTTGATCAACTGCTTAATATTCCCAATACTGACCTACGGATGTGAATCTTGGACTCTGAGACAATCGGAGAGAAGAAAGATAGACGCCACTGAAATGTTCTGTTGGAGACGAATGTTACGAATTCCTTGGACCGACCGCAGAACAAATAATTCAATTTTAAGAAAGCTAAAAGTTAACCAACGACTCTCTAGTAAAGTCCATCTCCAACAATTAAAATATTTTGGGCATGTTATGAGAGCAAACACAGAAAACATGGAAAGACTCATAATACAAGGAAAGGTAAAAGGCCGAAGATCACGAGGAAGATCCCCAACGAGATGGATAGATCAAATTACAGGAATATGCCAAAGACCTATGCATGAATTGAAAGAAATGACCAGAGACAGAGATCTCTGGAGACAAACAATATACGACATCACGTCGACCACTACACTCCCCCTGGGGGGTCAGGATTGAAGAGAGAGATATAAATGTTTCAGAGTGTACACTTTTTTGTGCTAAGACTTAGACAGTCAAAAAAAATGTGAATCATTTTTCCCGGATTTACCCTAGATACAATATAAAAATTTAAAAATAATATATCGATATTGCCTTGTTGTTTATTTTTTTTTTTTTTGACACTAGAGGCTCTAAACGAAAAAATAATTTTATTGAATGAAAACTAGCAATATTTTTAAAAGCGAAAGCGATTTTTTGAATTTTATTTGTATGCGAAAAAGGTCAGTGTTTTATATAAAAACTAATTTTCCACTTCTGAAGTTTGTATTTTTTTGAAATTTGCTAAATTGCAAAAATATTATGCGATAAATAAAAAAAGATCTGGCATTCTTTATGGCATCTTAGACATAACTTAAAATTTTTCATAATAAACTTCGAAATGCTCGATTTTGTCAAAAATATGTATTATACTTTACGAAATGTTAATGATAACATATTAAAAAATAGGATCTGTACCATCGATTTTTGTTCTAAATTGTTTTTCCGATTTTTCTATTAATTTTTTATTATTTATTTTTTATTTATTAATAAGTTTTTAATATTTTCGAAAAATTTCTACAAAATTTCAATTTTGGCTTAAACCAACCCCAGAAAAGTCTCGTCTGAGCTAGATGTAAATCACAAATATTTTATCACTGGTAGAAATGTATCATATAATCTACTTGAGTAGTAAATGGTGTTATTAACCACATTAAAGTTAATTAAAAAATACTACCTGACAGATTTTGAAAAAAAAAATGTTAAAAACAATCAAAATATTAATTACCCTTGTCATATCTATCGGAAGCACAAATCAATAAAATCTACAGATGCAATTATGAATTAAAAATATTAAAACACAAATATTTATACCAAATACAACTAGAAGCATCCTATGTACAGGAAAAATCCATTAAGTGCTTATCTTATCAGATAATTAAGAATAAGACGTGTACACGCCATATGTTAGAATGCCCTAATTGTCTTGGTATCTTAAGGAATTATTCCAATATTTAAAAAAATAATAATCTAAGTAGATGTATTGACCATTTGCATTACTATCTATTAAAAAAATAAAAATAGCGTGTACACGCCGATAAGTGATATGTGAAAACATATCTAATATCAATATTGGACTTTATAATTAGCACTTCAAATCAGACGTGTACACGCCGGTGTTATTGTGTTTAGATTAGCATCAATGTACAAAAGGTTACATTTTTAAAAATTTGCAATCTTTAGGAAGCTGGAAATATTTGATGTCCTCCTTTTAATAATATCTTTCAACAAGGTTCAATTAACGTATTTTAAATAATATTTTACAGTAAATTTTAAAGTTAAAAAGTATTAAAAGGTCTATTGAGAAATGTGCAAGCCATATTTTTTAATTGTATATATATATATATATATATATATAATATATATATATATATATATATTAATATTAATGTATAAAATAAATGTATATTATCAGGCTTTTTGGTCAGAAAATTAAACGATTGGTTTTCTCGTAAACTCAATATTTCGCCATTTGGTTTATGGCTTTTTCAAGAGCGCACTAAAAAATTATTTATTGATAGAATAAAAAAAAATAACATATCATAAAAGAACTTACAGATGTAATCGTTCAAACAGCGTAGCACAAACACATCTTGAGTGACATATATCCCTAATCTAACAAATCAACTAACATCAATATTTAAGAGCTACACCAATACAACAATTAGTAAATACAGCAATTTTAAATGCAACAACTTATTTTCTAAAACCAAAGATCATACACCAACCATGTACAATAGTAACGTTATTTACAAATTGCAATGTTTAGGATGCCAGGGATGCAACATTGGTCAAACCGGACAATGGTTAAAACAACGGGTCACTCAACACAGAAGTGATTGCAGAAGAAGAAAAAATACATGCGCTGTTGTCAAACATTCAAAATAGGCTGTTTCTCGAAATGTGCAATATAAGCAGGACTGATAATGCTATTAACAACAAAACAGACGTTAACGGACTTAGTTCCATTTACTGTAACATCTTAAAATCTTCTTAATTTATAAAATATATTAGTTTCTGCACGTCACTGATTAAATTGTAGGACAATAAACAAAATCAGGTATTACAATATTTTAGTTGAATTTTAGTTTGTCACTCATGAAGATGTGTTTGTGTTTTAATATTTTTAGTCTGTCACTCAAGATGTTGTGTTTGTGCTACGCTGTTTGAACGATTACATCTGTAAGTTCTTTTATGTTGTTATTTTTTTTATTCTATCAATAAATAATTTTTTAGTGCGCTCTTTTGAAAAAGCCATAAACCAAATGGCGAAATATTGAGTTTACGAGAAAAAAAATCGTTTTATTTTCTGACCAAAAAGCCTGATAATATCACTAAAATAGACTTTTAAACTGTAAATCACATTTTTGTAAAGAAACGCCTTCAGTCAATGCATTAGTAACCTATGAATGAAATAATAAAACGAGCTAGAGTCAAAGGAAACGAATACAACTACAGACGTATTAGCTTACTATCATCAGTAAGCAAAATAGCAGAAAGAGTCATACTCACTAGACTCGATAAGAAATCATAAGCTTTGGGATCTACTCCAGAGGCTCAGTTTGAATTCAGGACCGAACACTCCTGCGAACTGCAGGTTTTAAGGCTGACAGAATTCATCACCAAAGGCTTTAACGAGAAGTTGTACATAGCAACGGCGTTCCTCGACGTGAGAAAAGCTTTTGATAGAGTATGGCATCAAGGTCCGCTCTATAAAATAAGCAACCTAGGCTACAGTGAGATGATGGCATGTCTCCTTGCGTCATACCTGGCTAATAGAAGGTTTATAATTCGAATAGAAACAACCCTATCGGAGCTCGGAGCACTGGAGGCTGGTGTGCCTCAGGGAGCGGTGCTATCGTCATACTTATACACTATCTACACAGCTTACACTCCAACAGACCCCAGAACACTGGTTAGTCCGTACGCAAGCGATACAGCCATTGCAGCTAGCAGTAGAGATCCTAACCTAGCTGCCAGTCACACGCAAAGCGTTCTGAATAGGTTCCAAAGATGGTGCATAAAGTGGAAAATTGCCCGGAACCCCAAAAAACACATAACCAACACTCCTTGTAGAATGTACTAACAAGGCGAAATACCTCGGAGTCATACTAAATAGAAAGCTCACATTCACTGAGCACGTAAAGCAAGCAGTCTACAAAACAAAAGCGGTAAGAAGTCAAATCTCTTCGCTAATAGGTAGAAAGGGCAAACTTCGTTTTAAAACCAAAATGAGAGTGGCTAACAGCATAATACTATCCTCACTAACATATGCATCTACCGCATGGGGACACACACGCAAAAGCAATAGAAAAAAGATTCAAACAGCCCAAAACTGGATGATCAGAGAAGCCCTAAAGATACCTAAATATGTCCCATTAAGATACTTATTTATTGACTCTGGTCAGCAAAGAATATTAAGAATAATAGACGAAAGACCATATGACATTTTTAATGGACTCAGGAACCACCCCAACAGAATACTAAGAGAGTTTAGGTACTACGATGTAAACACAAGGACGGCCGAAACAACAACTAACTATATATAGGAAAGAAGAATAAATGAAGAAATGAGAGCCTTATCGAACTGAAAACATCAAGCGAATACTATTTCCTATAACGTAGTTAACTAATACATAAATATAATATAATACGCAGTTCGAAAAGTTCGCTCCTCCTCCTTTAACCGGATATAATTTTTACCTTTTTTTTTATATGACATCTATTAATTAAGTCATAAAATCTAAATTTTCACCTATAATCTGTTCAATTTTTAGTTTGTAATGTTATAATGTTCGTAATAAACAGTGGAAATATGATTATAAGAAAAAAAGCTGTCATGGTTAATTTTGGTCATAGAAGTTTGCTTCATGGAAGAGACACAAAATATTTTAAAATATTTTTAATAATTTTTTGACCAAGCTGATTTAATTAAGGTTTCGTTTTCTAACTTGCAGTCAATCATTGTTTCATTATTTTTATTATACCTGAAAATCAATAATTACTGATTTTTTAACTTTATTTTTGTTTTTTAGATTGTTTGACTTGAGTAGCGCACATAATACTACCAGCATCTATATTTCGAACGCTATTAAGCGAAGGTGATTCGCATTTTATTTATAAACAAAGTAGTTCTATTTGACATGATGTTAATAGGATTCAATGACTTTAATAATATATCATGGAAGTCGGTAATAGAAGAATTGACAACGTGTTTTATGTCTTCCTGCTTGGCAATTTAAAGAAGCGTTTCCCAATAATTTTGCTATTATCGCACATACAGTAATGAACATTTAACTTTGGATATAATAAATAAATTGTATAAGAAATTTGAATATATTTACTGCTCATAGTCAATTTAAAACAACCGTGAACAAAAATATAGCGTTTTTAGAAATTAAATAACATAGGGTTTCAATCTAAGCGTAGTTTGGTGCTATGTCTCCCTAAGCTTCTCTTTCCTTGGATCTTGGATCTTTCTCTACCATCGTTGAAGCAAGTTGTATATCTCTCCAAGTGTAGTATATTCGAAATATTCCAATTTTCTTGTTTTGATTGTAGTTAAAATATTTTAATTTCATAAACGCATAGACTGCATAGACTATGCGTATTTGCATATAAAACTGCATAGAAAAATAAAAATGGTGAAGTTGGGTCACAGTCGTAGATATAAAAGTAGTTTAAATTTTACAGAGGAAATAAGACAAGAACTTTCAACTTATGACCACCAGACGACATACCGACATACCAACAGGTATGTAAAGAGCTTTTCTTGAATACGTTCGATATTACCAATAGGAGATTTATAGTAGTTTGTCAAAAATCCAATAATCTACAAATGTGTAAGCCAGATATACGAGAAAGGGTCCGAGTAAACGAAAAATGAGTGAAGAAAGGCGTAGATTGGTAATTGAACAAAAAAAAAAATTTCCTAAATACAGTAGTCACTATTCATGCCAAGCAAATGCAAATGCTAAATATTTATCACTCCCACTGACTTTTAAAAAAATGTATGATTTCTGCAAGGCTGATTGTGCGGAACAAAATTGTACTGTTGTAAAACTTTCATATTACCGATTTGTTTTGAATACAGACTTAAATTTAAGATACCATCGGCCACACTCTGATACATGTTCACGATGTGATTCATAACAAAACATTACTAAACATAACCAAGAGGAATCTAAAATTTCGGAAACAAAAATATTATTGCACCAGTGAAAAGCACAAAGGCATTGGCGTGCAAAAATGTAGATTTTGAGCTTTATAAAGAGTTAGAAGATACAGTAGTTGAATGCTTAGATTTGCAACAAACCCGACTCCCTTATTCACCACATCAAAGGTATTCTATTTTATTTTATATTCTATATTCCCATTCAGTGGAATGTCCTGTACAACGGGGTGTTGAGGCTACAGATGCTAAGGGGATCCACTCTTGTAGCTTATGCCGATGACCTCGCACTGGTTGCGAAGGCGAGTTAGAAAACAGACATGGCTAATGCGGCTAACACAGCCCTGCGTCGCATTAGTATGTGGATCAGAGAGAATGAGCTACAGCTGGCGCAGAAAACTGAAGTGTTAGTTCTCAAAGAGACCTGGGAAAAATCCTCTCTTCGCTTTATAGTGGAGGTTGTGGAGGTTACACCGGTTAAATCAATTAAATATCTGGGAGTCTAGTTGTAGGAAGGACTAAGGTTTGGAGTACACATCCAAAAGACAGTAGAGAAGGCGAACCGAAGAGGCGTTGATACGGCTGAAGTCAAATATTAAAGACCCAGGTAGCACAAAAAGAAAGGTGATAAATGGAGTTTTCCAGTCGGTGATAACCTACGCTGCCCCCGTGTGGTGTAACATACTAAATACGGCGAAATACGCTAAGCTGATGAAGACTTCGCAAAGGCGAATGCTCCTCGGGATATCTAGCGCATATAGGACAGTTTCAAATGAGCCTCTATATGTCATTGGAACGGTGATACCGATCGTTTTGTTGTGCAAAGAGCGAGCGAGCATGTATGCGAAGAGGATGGATGTAAATATAGATGAGAATGACAGAGAAAGAACGGTAGTAAAGTGGCAGAGAGAATGGGCGAATGATAGTGGAAAGGCAGGGTGGACGAAGGAGCTTATTCCCGATCTGAGACCGTGGTGTAAATGTGAGTCCAGGGAACTAGATTACTTTCTGGCGTAGTTTCTGCGGCACCTTCACAAATAGAATAGGCAAATCTGCCTCGGCAGATTGTACTGTTTGTGGGTTACCAGATGTTCCCGACCACATTTTTAACTGCAAGAGATGGGCAAATGAGAGGGCAGATTTCGAGAGGTGAATGGGTTTCGGGCTGGATGAAATATAATGTTGAGAGGAGAGAAAGAATAGAGTACACTGTCTGATTTCTGGGGTGATAAAGAAAAAGGAGCAGGAGGACAAAAGAAGGAAATTGAATTGAGCCAGGGATCTGAAATTTATGGTTAATATTATTTAGAACTTACTTAGAAAGCTTGAGAAGGTCGATGCCCTCTAAGGGCAGAAGCATCAAGATAATGATGATACATGACAAAAAGTTTGAAGTATCTTTTGTTGACATTATTTCACTACCAGAATGCTCAAAAGATGACTTAGTTGAAAATAAAAGATCCGACCATAAAAGCAACAGGAGGCAACATTCCGAAATAATGACATCAACACCAATGAAGTTATTTCTAGAAGGAAAACAGCGGAAGAAGGAAGAGCAAATCAGAAATAAAGCCAGCAAAGGAACTAAACGAAAAATAGGCATTGGAGAGTCCAGTCCTCCGCGAATAGTTCCAAAAGGAGACTGTATAAGAGCGCAGAAGATATATCGTCTAAAGATGAGAATAATGACGATGACCGTGATAGGGACGTTAACGAAGATATTTGCATAATTTGTGGCGAATTCGGTGAAAACAGAGAACTCTGGATCCAATGCAGGATTTGCGGCGAATGGGCACACAAAGACTGTACCAGTTTCGAAGGAAAAATTTACATTTACGATTTCTGCATTTAATTATTTTTTAAATAATTATAGTGACTTTTACCCCTCAGCAACGGGTAAATATGGCCACCAGCAGAAGTCTGAAAAACCGTTTTTGTTCTGTTTAAAAAATTTTCGTAAATAGAGTTTGAAGTACTAAGGTTTGAAGTTTTATTTACATTAACAGTATAATTTTTAAAGCTATGTAGCAGTATAAATAAACCAAACTGCTTAGGTGGTCACTATTCCCCCCTTTCCCCTAGTAGAGCACGAAGATATCCTCCAAATATACTTTACAAAGTTCTAAAATAATTTATATGTACTGCACACAAACACAAAAGTATTATTATAACAAAACAATAGTTTCTATCTCAAGTTTGTGTTCAAAATATGAATAAAATTACCATATACAGATATACTTCCAAAAATAGTAATTTATGTACAATAAAACGACCCAAAATAGCTACACAAATAAACAAAATATAATATATAAGCCTGGTTAGTAAGTGGAGAAAACCTTAAACGGCCATTACACCATTAAATGGGCAAATGCTTCCGTACTTATATCTCTTTAATAATCACACAATAAACGTCGTTAAAAGTCATTACACTTACCAAATAATTCATGTTCAAAAACGCTTTTTTGCCGAACTTTTTCAACCGGTCAACTTTGTATCGAGACATGTAAAGTATTTGTTTTAGTTTTAAAGAATGGCATTTGTCTACTATGAATTACTATTTTATTAGATAATAGTACAATATTCATTCCAGTCTGAACGATGAAAATTTCGTAGGTGTAAGCCGAGCGTAGGACGCTACCGAGACGGAATTATTAAATGAAGAACTGCTGGTTTGTCGCCGATTTTCTAATATAAGTTCAATAAAAATGACATTAAAATTAAACCACGTACGATAAACCACTATTTTACTATTTCAAATGTACCTAAGATCTTTATTCGAAATTTTATGTTACCATATATATATATATATATATATATATATATATATATATATATATATATATATAATATATATATATATATATCTATATATATATATATATCTATATATATATATATATATATATATATATATATATATATATATATATATATATATATTGTTATGATATCTAAAATCGAGAAAAATATTGGTTTGCTTAAAATATTTCAAAGTTCAAAAAATTAAAATAATTCAGATAAGTCGAAATAAACTACAAACATTTCGAAGAATGAAAGTCTTTTAATTTTGGATTACCTGTATTGAACAAAACGTAAGATATGCATAAATTATTTTCTTTGTTAAAATATATTTGAGTGACCTGCATAAGCTTAAGTGAAATCCTAGACAATGGAAGCGGGTTTTCCAAATAAATTTGTGCAGTAATTAGGACAATAGAATAGATTTTAGAAAGATATGTTTTTGTTAGTTCATAAGAATTGGTAGAAAAATATTATTTTGTAAATAAGTTTTAGGAAATTTTATAATTGTAGGTAAAAATTTGTTTGTGTTATCGAAATGAAGAAATGGGAGATGTATGACGCGTTTTGATTGGATAAGATTGAAAAAGGTGGGATGTTGGTTTGAGAATCAGACTTTAGTTAGTTTTTGAAGAGAAAACAGATAGTCAGTTGGTTTCCAAGGGTGCAAGGCGAACGGCCGTTGTTCTCGAGTAGTTTCCCAGAGGTAGGAAGCAATAGCAGTGAAAGTTTGTGAGTTTTCGTGTAGTTAGTGTATCTGACAGAAGCTGATTCAGTAAAAGATTGTAAGTCATATTTTTTTACTTATATTCCAAGAGTCACTGTTCAGGCCAACGAGAGATTCAGTTTATCGTAAAGAGAAGATATTCCAAGAGTCATTTTTCACTCAGGCCAACGAGAGATTCAGTTTATCGAGAGAAGAAGATGCTAGCATAATTTGAACGATGCGTGCATTTGAAGGAGATCATTAAGGACGATAAACTTGCAACAATTTGTTGTAAGATTGCTGATTACCTAGGGAGCTGCTAAGAATAGATAGTATAGGCTACAAGGAACAAGGATTTGGACCACTCATCATCAGAGAGAGAAAATTTTGTTTTTCTGCAGTTTTTCTTTTATTGATAACGGCGGGCCTGGCCTTCCAATCCAATGATTTAATCCTGCTGTGCGAATCGGCCAAAGATGGTACCAAACAGCTCCGAACAGCCGTCGATTTCTTCGAGTAGAGAGGGATGTCGATAAACGCTGTTAAGAGTGCGGCTATTACGGTTAAGGTCAACCGTGGTAATAAGTACTCTTCCTGCGTGACTCGCTCTCTCTTTTCTGTCGGTAACGACAGGATTCGGCAGCTGCAACCGAGTGGGCTGGTTGTATACCTAGACCGAAGGTATAATGCTCTATGACAGACCAGGTTGGCCTTCAACGAGCTGCAGACACAGCTCGATCGTATTCATCGAGCGGGGCTAAAACCAGCGCAAAAACTGCTGGTTTTAGAAGCATACTTGCTTCCGACTAATAATGACAAGTTGCAGAGTCCAACGATCACTATGAAAACGTTGAAAGGCTTTGACAGGTTCGTGCGTATAGCCGTTCGGAAGTTTCTGTCCGTCAATCGTACGTGTGCAAATGCTTACTTTCACGCTCCCACAAAAGAGAGTAGCCTGGGCGTCATGACCATGGCCATGCACGTCTCGGCAATCATGAGAAGAAGACTGAATAAATTAATCAGCTCAGCTACTGGTTCGACGTCTTTAGCTCTCAGTTAACCATATATGTCACGTCTCTGAAAGAAAATCCTTAAATGGACTAGAACATCTTCGGGCAATTTTTTAGCATCTATCGCACGTATCTTAAGCCAGAAACTTGGGAACGACTATAGTGGAAACGGACTTCGCCAAGATTCTTCACATTCCAAAAGCTCGGCCTGGATAAACAATCCACCGCCTTACTGGTCGAGGAGAGATTTTGTCAAGGCAATCCAGTTGCGAGGAAATCTACTGCCAACTAGAGGCATCCCTTCAAATCCACCACATGAACGAAGGTGCCGAAAGGGATAAGGACGCAATGAGAGCCTTAGTCACGTTTTGCAAAAGTGCCCTGCATTACATTGGCACCGCATTAAGAGACATGACCAGCTCATTAGGAATCTACGAAAAGCAGCGGAAAAGAAAGAGTGGATTTGCGAGGTTGGGCCGCGAATAAGATGCGCCGACGGTACTCTGAAGATACCTGACCTTGTCGCGCAACAGAATGAGCGGGTAATTGTCGTGGACGTTGCCGTCAGCTGAAGGGTCCTGAACCCCTAAGTACAGGCGCTGTACACAGAGCCTCGATTCCTTCAGATCATGCAGACAAGATTTCCAGGGAAACCAATTTGCATATCACCTTTAATCGGGAGAGCTCGCGGAACATGGTGTCAGTCGAATTCTCGTATCATGAGAATTTTAAACCTTTCAATGTTCGACGTACGCAATTTTATCACTAAGGTAACAACTCCTTGATGTAGGTAATTTCATCCGCTTGCAAAAATGAAATAGAACAGAATAGAAGTTTTTGGTCTAAGGGCCAGTACCTAAATCGACAAAGAGACATGTTTATTATGATCTTTATTTCCCTTCTTCTTCTTCCTATAGTGCCGTACACCTATAGTGCGTTGGCGAATTATCTTAAGGCAAGACGTCTGACCTTTGCGGCATGCAAAAGATCGCCAGTGTTATGTATGCCTATCCAGTTCTTTGTGTTCCGTAGCCACTACATTTGTACCTACTTCTCTCTTGCTTTGAATCTTTTCCTGGATGATTAGTTGGGGAATTGCGTATTTGTTTCCTCTCAGAACATTGCCGAGGTATCCAATTTTTCGTAACTTGATCAAATTAAGTAGTTTCCTTTCAGTATTTGCCTTTCTTAAGACTTCCTTGTTTCTCACCCTATTTGTCCATGGTATGCGGAATATTCTTCGCAACGTCCACATTTCGAAGGTCTTCAACTTAGTAATGGAAAGTACTCTTAACGTCTATGATTCCATGCCATTTATTTCCAAAGAATTTGTTTACAATGGAAGCTATTGAAATTTAATAAATATAGATAAGCTATCAACAATGAGTTTTGGATATATTTTACTTCTTTTATAGTATTTTTCTTCATGGTATTGTTTAGTTCGACAATGTAACTCTCTTATTTATACATCGATGATTTTATCATGCTTTAGTTGTAACAATAATGATAGTCTTTTATACAATGGTAAGCAATTGTTGTGTTAGCGTATATTTCAGTGTCATGATTCTTAAATCCGGTGCTGATGCGCCGCTCGGGACAAACCGGCAACATGGTCGACCGTTCTCCCGTAAGAAATACATTGCCTATCTTACCTGCCCTGCATTCTAACTGTGGCTTCTATTATAGCATAATTTTTATACAACATGTATGAATACATAATATCTTCTTTTGGATTGAGTCATGTGATATTAAAATTACATCCCAATTAAAACTCCGTAGTTTTCTACTCTATTTAATACAAAACAATGTTTTACAAAGATCTTGTTTCTGTATGGATAAAATATTTTCTTTTTTAATGACATACAGAAGATAATATTCCATTACAATAACAGTTATAATTTAACGGAGACAATAAAAATAATCTATTTAATTATTATTTTATCTTCAGTGCTGGTCAAATCTTATGTCATATTCGTGATATTGTTATCGTACTTAATCAAAACAAATAATTGTTCATAATATAATTTGTGTCGCATACTGAGAGAATTTATCACGTGCTGATGATTGATGCATCACAAGATCTTAATAATTACGATCAATTATTTTAATTAAATAATAAAAATATAATGGAAATCTTCAGCATAGACTGAACAAAAAAAAATAGGTTAACTGGCATTTCGATATGAATTTATTATATGATTTTATTATAGGAAATATAATTATTAAACTTAAGCAAATATGCAAATTGCATATTTTGCACATAATGCATAAAAATGCAAAAATGTCAAATATTGCATATTTTTATAAAAGTGAGCATAAAGTGCATATAATTTGAAAATTTGGTGTTAACTACATTAGGAGTCACAGAAAAATGATCAATTTGTTGAAACCTAACTTACCTTTTCTTAATATGAGTTCAAACAACCAAAAAATTATATATAACTTGAAACTATTTGAGTTGGTATAATATTAACTTGATAGTGTGATAATTTTACTTACAAATATGCAAACAAATAGACTTTAAAAATACAAAACTTTTTAATAGCCATCAAATTAAAAAATATGATAACAAATTATCAGAAAATAAATGAGGCTGATGACTTATGATTACGTAAACTGCTCGCTACTATTAGGGAAAATAAACGGTTTTGTGAGTTAGTAATTTGTACTAATATGTATTTTAACTGTATTACTTGTATACATTATTATTACCCTAACATTCCTTTGGTAAAACTGTAGAGACAAAAATGAATGATTTTGAGCATTACTTAGTGAATTTTTTAAACCAGCAAAGCTTTATGAAAAGCAATGCCTGAACTAACCTCCAAGTCCTCTTGATAATTCAAACGTGTTTTCTTAGTGTTTTGAGGTGGTTGTAGAATTGAATACCTCCCTCTAAAAAGGTTGCAAACAGCAGAATCACTTTTTTACAGGAAGTGAAGAAAACAATAGAAACTTTCCCTGTTACAATAAAAATATGTTTATATGATGCTTACACATTATTGTTAAAGATTGCTATAATTTTTTTTTATTTTTAAAATGTACTTTAATACTTTTAGACAGAATTAAATTTTTTCAATCTAAAAACGTTACACATGCCCATATGTAACGTTTTTACATTCAATCTAACTAATATTAATTATGTACTTGAAACGTTTTACAACAAAACGCAGTTTAGATTAAAGGAGTATTACAGGAAAAATAAATGCACGGTAAAATGTAATATTAAACAAATAGTTTATTAATATAAACAATACAAAAAAGGTATGATTTTATTTTATTTTCAATTTTTAAGTGTTTATCCTACATAACATTTGGATCTGCACTATCTAACGATTGATAAAAAGTTCTTTTATATGGAGGTAAGTAATCTATAAGCTTTAAAAGATCAGCCATTTTTGAGGCATTAATAGGTAGTTTATTAGGATAAAGGATTGGCAGATCGATAGGGTCAACTATGTTGTACACAGGTAATGAGGCAGTTTGGGATCTCTTTCCTTTGGGTTTCTTTATTATATTATAAACCATCCAGTTCTGCATTGGATTGTGGCATGTTCTTATACGAATGGCAGTTGGTTCGTCGTAAGTAAACTGGATCCATCTTGCTTCAGTAATTTTGATATCGGGATGTTTATAGATCTGCAGTTCAATCGACGACATATCCAAAAATTGTCCTTCCATTTCCAAAATATCAAATGGATTCGATTCTCTTATATTCCTAATCATATTTACAACATCTTGAGGATCATGAAGGGTTGCCGTTTTCTTAAACTTTTCAATAATGGCGAAATCGCGGTCACATGGAAGAAAACTGTGTCCTGTGACTAGAAATTTCTGATTGACCTCTGTGAAATAACGCAATGAAACTAGGTAATGATACAAAGCTGCCATCCGCCAATTATTGTTCTGTCCTACACACCTATCAGACCATACTATAAGTTTTCTCTCCTGATGTAGACCCAGGATTTCAAAATTATTTTGAATGTAGCGAAATAGTGCGCAGGAAATTTCCCTGATCCCCGTTTTCCTACACTTTCATGCCAAACACACATTGTTGCTCTATTCTTCCCCATATTATGAATACAAAAGTTATAATTAGAATATTGTCTCAAGTAATAGACATCTGAATGGCTTAGATTAGGAGTAAAAAGGACCTGTTGCAAATCAACGCAAAAAACAACCAAATTTTCATTTTCAATAGCTGCCTGTGTATCTTCTACCAACGTTTTATAAGCCTTTTCTGCTTTACTGTGGTGCAATTCTGACTGAAATTGTAGCTGCTTTAACTCTTCATTATTCTGGCTTGCAACCATTTGTATATAAAATTTGTCACAAACTTTACATGTATCAGATCTGGGAACACCAAATCTTAAGTTAAATTTGTCGTGAAAAATTGACCTATACAAGTGTAATTTCACCCTTGTGGTAGGATACTTATTTCTAAATAATTGGTACATTCTAGTTATGGATAGGTCTGAAGCAAGACATTTCTTTTTATTTGAGTTTCTCGAATAATGATTTTCTTGGCAAGGAAAAGAAGAAATATGCGTAATGACAAGCTCTTGATCTGCATCAGGAATACTTCGTGGTCTATTGTTATGTTTACCACGACCATCGTCGATGCTGAGACCTTGCTTAACTTTACTTGCAAGAAGCTGCAATCTCCGCCGAGTTAAATTCAAAACAGATATAATTTGTTTTTGACATACCTGCTGCCGTTGTGAAGCAATAATATTTACTGGAAGTGAATACTTGATAGTACATTGGCGTTTGGATATATCTTCAGGCACAATTCTTCGTTTAGGTTCTCTTATACACTCTGCAAGGAATCGCTGCTGCTCATTATAAGAATACTGGTAAAAACGATTAAATATATCAACTTTTACTTCCAAATTCTGGTTAAGCACGGAACAACCATCATAGTTGCAAGTTAACGAACAAATTGAATCCTAAAATAGACGTGCTGTAATACACAACAAAAACGCAGGAAAAACATTTAAAGGTTAGAGTATACAAATGTAACGTTTTTAGACTCACCTCATTTGGACACTGTTTTTCGGCTTTTACAATATTTTTGTGGCCCATATAACTTTTTCCACTATCCTTTAACCCTTTAGTCTTTACCTGCTGCCATTGGTCATAGTGTATTTTTCGTTTTTAACCCTTATTTGCCTTTTTTAAAACACTACACATTGGAGAAATAGACGTTGTTTCTGCCATGTTTCTTACGTATGTAACCTTTTTAGGCTGACCTCAAATTTCAGTACTAAAAATTATAATAGTTTAATTCAACTAGCGACTAAAGGATAGTACCACTGTATATTAAACTGCATAAGTAACAATTTACATTAAAACATCACTTTATGAAAAATTGTCAGTTGCAACGTTTTTAGAGGGACCTCTTCAATTGTAGAATAGTTTGTCGGCTTGAGACGTACGATACATCATTGAACAGGAGAGGGGTAGCGAACATGTTGAGACAGAAAAATCACATATTGCGGCATTGCTAAGAGGGCATTACATCATATCTCATTTGTGTTTGGCCCGATTGGAGCGTATGATACGTAAAATGAAAGGGATATCTATCACGAATATATTAAGATGGAAAAAACAAACAAGGCGACCACCAAAAGGGAACTACACAGTGTCGTCATTAATAATAAACGTATAGTTACGTACTAGATATCAAAGAGCACTATGGATAAAAATAGATTTAGTGTAAGACAAATTTTGATTTATTGAGTTAAAGAATTCCTTTGGCTGAATTCAAAATAAATATTCTGACATGCTACATAGAAAATTAAAGCTGAGAAATTGGCGGTATAAAATCCAAGAGATTTTAAAGATCTTTGTACTTGGCTGGATTGATTGGATTTTGTCGCCTAGTTTTTCTTTTAAGATCTGGAAATATTTCAGAACTTGGTGGTTTGCCCTTTGTTAGAGGTCTTAGGCTTCTTTTGTCAAACAGAACATCGGTACCAAACTCTGTTTTGTACAGTAAGGTAAAAATATCCTTCTTTTCAAGGCGGAACCATACCATCTTCTGTATACCGATTATTTTTAAAAGTGGTTCTTTTAAGGAGATAAAATTATCTGCCATATCGGCAACAAGTAAGTTCCTACTGGCTTTTGCCACAACCTTTCGCCAGTTCTCTGGAACAAACACCTGAGCTTCACTTGTTCTTTTGGCATTTTCAATGACGTCAAAATCCTGGTCACATTCCATAAATGAATGACCTGACACAAAAAAAAAATGGTGGTCTACGGCCTCTAGGGGTTTTGGCTACGACATAAGACCTAAATCATATGATAAGAACACTCTTATTCTGACCTGTGTGATATGATAATATTCTGAACAGTGGAAGGTAACATTTCAATATATTTAAGTTAAAAGGATGCCACTTCCTTGCTACTCACCCTGTCCCTCAGGCTACATAGACATTGTGGCCTTATGACTTTTTAAGTCTTGGACGCAAAAATTGTACGTTCACAACTGCCTGCTTTAAAACACCTTACTGCAAGTAGGGTGTGGGGTTGGAAGAGTTTTTTCCAAATCAAAGCATACCACTGCTGTCGTTACGTCATCCTTGAAAGGAGGTATAGCTTCAGTTTTTATGTTTTAGCAGCTTCAGCTTTCCTCAGATGCAGCTTCTTTTCAATAAATTTATTATTAAAATGTTGCTTAAATATATATCTCTAAAATGAATCTTTCACGGGTTCAGTGTTTCTCTTTTCACAAAATTCTTTGTATCGATCAATAAGTTTCCTAATATTAAAATTTGACGAAAGGTAGGTTAAATTTGAAATTTTTGAGTGGGATAAAGAGCTCTCGTGTAGTGACTGACATATTTTTTAAAACTGTCAATGTGTTCTTTCACCAGATCAATTCTTTCTTATGGGATTTTGTTGCCAGGCTGTTTCTGTCCTCGTTGATCTTTTGGTGCAATACAAGAATTTTTTCCTTTCTTTGCTATAACATTATCAATGGGTGTGTAGCGAAAAAACGCTTTGCACACGTATTGTGTTGTGCGTATTGTTGATATTATAATTAATATTTACTACATATACAGCGATAATGAGGTAATAACTTGCTCCGAACATGAAGTTTGCAATTCGAAATATAATTATAATAACGTAAACCTACACCTAATGTTTATCCAGGTGCATTTATGACCAATAAATTAAGAGATTTATCTGAAAGTATTTTATTTTTCCTTTTGGGAATAATACCTCTTATTTATGTAACCTATGTCTAGGTAACTATCTTAAATTTTGAAGTAATTTCAATAAACCAGTAATGTGGAATTACAAATAGTGCGCTGGGCAGAGCACTTTATAAGAATGAATAATAACAGAATACTTAGTAGAACACTTATTGGAACTATGGTGGGATGTCGGCCAGTAGGAAGCCCAAGGAAGAGGTAGATACACGATGTGATAACCGATGCTAAAGAGATATTTATAGTGGATATCTGGAGGAGAGCAGCCAAGGAAAAGGATGCTTAGAGGCGGATGTTTCTTCTGAGAGTGCCGTCTCCCTACGGAGGTTGGCGATCATAATTGATTAAATGAATTAAATGAGTTTTTCGTTGATTCTGAAAAATCATCTTTTTTGAGTTACGACACTATTGTATTATTAGTGCGATATCATCCTATTCAAATAATTTTAGTGCTTATCCGTAATGGACAGCCAGAGTGTGACGTCATTTCGGCTATATTGTTATTATTACTTTCCAAACAAAAGTTGAAATGCCCAATCTCGAGTCTTTTAATTCCTATAAAGGTAACATTGTGCTTCATCTGCTGCATTTTCTTTTAAGTATAGTATTTTTTACGATAATACCATCATAATTCGGTGTTCTATTTCAATGAAATATAGTGTAAAAGTTTAAATGAAAGAAACTCTAACCTTACTTTATTGATACATGCGCTTTATTGCTATTTTTATAAAACAACATGCTTTAATATTTACACAACCTTGTAAAATTGTTGTAGCAACTATTAGAATATTTAGATATTGCAAAAAGAGGAAAGATCCTGTAAAAAAAAATTTAAAAAAATAATAATAATAAAAAATAACCGGCAATCCATTTTGAAAGATTCTTCTTCTTCTTTTATTGTTCTTTAAAGTGCGCATGTTGGCTATAAACATAATTTTTAATATTTTATTAATGACTTGTCAGAACTTGCGAAGTGTTTATCCATGAGTTAATCTCTATAAACCTATTCTGCCGTCCGGTTTTTTCCTCATAAAGGTTATCACTACAGATACAATGCTTTTGATTTGAATTTATGTTACGTACAGTAGGTATACATATTGTATATTTCAAATATCTAGCACTCTAATAATGTAAATATAATAACATTATATTCGCATCTTTCCTGTTCCCGTTTCCCCATTTTTCCCCTAGAACAACAGACTTTGTATCTCATATCAGAACTCTTTGGAAAGTTAAGGTCCATAGTTTCAAACACTTAACGTTAAAAAGGGATACGACAAAGGGTACGGTCCAGCACTTCCCACTGACCGAATTCCGCACCAAGCAGGTAGAAATTCCCTCAGAATTTCGCATTACAATAGGTTTGGAGTTAAACTTTAATGCACGTAGAGAGAGCATTGCGAGAAGTGAATTAATTTTATCGATATGACCGCTAAACGTACAAAATTGAGAGCGAAATTCGGTTTCAATATGAATTGTTTTTGAGTTTAATGGAATTCGAGTACAATTAAAATGGTTAAGCTCATCTAGTTTGAAGGGTGTAATTAAGGAAATCATGGTAATCAATTAAGTACATCTTGAGAATTGCAATGCATTGTAAAGTTTAACGCATAGGAGGCATATAATATTAAATGTCGTAAAATATTAGAGGATTATTGTTTTGATTGTTGAGGACATCTTTTAAATATATCGGTTCTCTCTCTCGATTTTCCTCTTTCTTCCTTTCTCCATTTTTATTTTTATGTTAGTTATATTGTCATGAACTATTTAAAAAAAATTAAATATTTGATCCGAATGTTCAAGCCATAAGTTTAAGCCGTTCAGGATCATAATGGAGAAGTAAAAACAGACTTAGAGATCTGGATAAATTTCTGTAAGAAATGTATTCAAGTGTTGCTACGCCACTGGCAGCAATTAATTAACAACATTTAACACTTGTTAAATTCTACCTAGTCAAATTCTCATGAAAACCGAAAATGTATCTAAAAGATATTTTTATCCAAAGAATTCAAAGGTGGGTTTTACCCAAGGTTAGCAAAAGGGAGGTTGCGTGGTAACTCTTGACATTGACAGAATGAAATATGACGTGTGACGTCACCCAGGGGGTCAATTTACGAATCGTTTGAAAACAAAATAGGGGAAGTGGTTTGATGAATATATTTTGTTGTTAAATATCGTTAATGCTTTAGTTTATGTTAATATCTTGAGATATAATATGTCTATAGATATTATTGATTGATTTTTAGTATACAACTTGGACCCAAAACTCTTATACAAGAAGTGTTAAGATACATTTAACGTGGTTGTACCTTACTGGATTTTATTTCTGCTGTATTATATAGTAAAGATAACATTGGGATTAATGCAGGAAAAACATAACTTAATTCAATTTTTTTATTGATTCAGATGACTGGTGGAAATATTTGTAGTGTAGCAATCTGCAAATATAATTCTAAAAAATTCGAAAAAGGATGGAAAGAATTTAATGCTTTTTACATTTCGAAAAAATGTAAAAATTCAAAAGCAATGAATGAGCAAGTGTCATAGGAAGGATAAATGGTCCTGTTTTAATAAAAGAGTTTGTAGTATACAGTTTCGCATGGAAGATTATGAGGATGGTTTAAAAGCTAAACTATTATAAACATACAACCTAAAAAGCTGAAAAAAGATGGTAAGTAGGTATAGTCATTTAAATGTTCAGTAAAAATGTGTTAATTCACTGATCTTGATTTTTATAATTTACTGTTATTATGTACAACTTAAGATATCTATTTAATGAAATCATATTTTAATATTTTTTATATTCTATTATATAATCCAGTAATGTAATCAGATATTCCTTAAATATATTGAAATTAAGGGAAAAACTACTAATTCTGATATATAAATCTTTAGTTGAATCTCTTTTTCAGCATGGTTTACTTGTTTGGAAGAATTTATAATAAGCCACTACATGCATTATCCTTAATTCAAAATAATTAAAAAAAAAGTAAATTATATTATTTATATCGTATATTAACATGTTTTAGTCACATGTATACACAAGAAAGAATCTACTTCCAATTTAATATAGTAATGCTATTCTACTACATATGTTTAGCTGCAATAATATTTTATGATTTCTGTAACTCTGCAGGTACTTATCTTCCACATTTTTTAAAGATTGAATGAAATAAATAGTTGTTAAAAGTCCAAACATATTTTTTTCAATATACATAGATTAATATATTTACAATGATTGTTGCTTTTCGAGTTCATTTCAAGGATTAAAGTGAATGAATTTGAATGTAGCATTTTCAGTGACGTCATTTCCGCCGTTAGATTCTCGACGCTGATTGGTGTAAAGTTACCAGACAACCTGCCTATTTTTAATAACCTTGGGTTTTACCTACCTCTATATAGAAATATCCAAGTTGTCCCCCGACCCTCGCAAATCCCTTGCAATAGTCCGGTATTGAAAATCGGAATTTTAAGTCAGTATAGTATTGTACCCACAGCTTAGCTAGTCGCTCTCGCATATTAGTTAGTTTTTTGTTTCGAATTCGATCCAATTCGACGCATTTTTGGTTTAAGAGTTTTTAAACTCTCGCGTAATCCGTATCAAATTGTATCCCAGCTGAGCTGGTCGCTAATTGTTTTAGAGTTTTATCTCTCGCATTTTAGTTATCCTTACATAGCTTAGAGTTAAAAGCAGAACTCTCATTATTTATCAAGTTTATTTATATATAAGAAAAGTCTTTAGTTGAAGTGATAATTATTTTTTTTTAGTAGTAACATTTTAATCTGTATCAATGCTAGTGTGTGTTTGTAGTGTGTTGCAGACCAGTGTATAGACAGTGATCGATATTAACTTAGTTGTAGTAACAGTCAATTATTAAATTACGTATTGTTTGAACTGTTTGTGTTCTTATTTCCCACGCCAGTGGGTGGTCCTTCGAATTGACAGTAATTACAAGACCTAGTACGCTCTAAATGGTAGTAATATCGCCATCCTAATTTGTTAAACAAATGTTTGTTTAATTCTATCAGAGATCGTTACAGAGACCTGGAAAAATTACTGCTGAAAGTTATACAAAGACACTTTAAATGATGCATCAATCTTAAAACACAAGAAACACGTGCATATCACAGAGTCAGAACCAATCATTAAACTGGCATTACTCTGAGTGGCTTAATTAAGCCTGGATATACGGTTTACTTTAATTGCTATCGATATTTAACTGCATCTTTCCTCACTAGAGATCTCTAGTAGCATACTCTGGTAATTATTTTGCTATAATTGCCTTAGTAGTTGGTGCGTTTTGATTTGGTTTGAGTTTTCTTACAAACTCTCTCTGATGACGGGTAGACCCAGAAACACATGTAAGAGAATGGTAATAGACTCAAATTAAATCGAAATGCAACCGTAATTTATTTTAAATATATTTCCTTATCTCTTTTCGATTCTAAGGTTTCTTAATTTTCTACTTAAACCCCACAAAGTTAAAGGGCGCCTTTTTTTATCTTATATTATGTTTGGTAATTCTACCCATCTATCTTTTGTTTATTTCTGTATCTTTTCTAATATATCTCATCTTGTCCTATCTTTACTTATTTCGTCCGTTGGACCCACTCCCGGTTCCAAAAGCTAGTTTCGAACCCACGACTCGCTCTCCACCAACCATCTAGCTGCCGTCCGCACTGCCTCCATTGGTGACCTTTCTAGTACCATCCAGAAAAGGTTTCCAAGGTTACACTAGCCACTGTTTATTAGGAAGTAAGTCTTATTCATCTTCGCTCTATGCAGTTAGAGCTCATTCTACTCCAACAATTGGGTTATAAATCATTCTAGTCTACTTCAAAATTTTGGCGCAGATATTTTGACATATTGTTCGCTCGACAAAGAGGAACCTTTCGTTGGTGTTCGATTTCATTAATTTTGAAAGTCACAGTCTATTTTTTACAAAATGTCAAACATAAAAATGTTAAAAATATATTGGAAAAAATCACTATCATTTTGTAAATTTAGCAAGCTGTAATTTTTGTGTTAAGCTAATGTAGTTTAGTTTATAGCCTACCATTTATCACATCCTGTATATACCTATAGTTATATACAGGATATTAACGGTTAATATTATTTTTTTCAATATAGAACTTTTTAAAACTAAAATAAAAGAAAAGATGGTTTTTTTTATATTATTTTTACTAGAATCAAAAATATGATTTTACCTTTAGACAAAATGCGGAGAAACGTATAGTACCAAAAAAACCTGTAGAATGAACACATTTCATTTCGAAATGTATGTTATTCAGCATCGCCGGCGATAATGGAGACCTATATATAAAAACATGTAGGTATATAAAAACGATGTCACCACGAAAAAGGAATATATACCCCTATTGAATAAAAATGCGTGACTTCTCGTCTCTTTCTTATGATTTATCGTAAACGTCGAATGCGTATTTTCCCTTGGATATATATTACCTGGACAACTTTTTGCACTAGAAAGGGATCTAAGGGTTTAGAAAGTAGGGAAAGGTTATTTGGGATCACGGGTTTTTACTACTTATGTTTGGATAATTTAGATACATTCCAAAATGTAGAAAGGTATTTTAAAGGTAAATTTGATTGTGAAGACATTGTTAAGTATCACATCATTTAAAAGTTGTTACATATTCAGAGATATATATTACATCTTTTCATATTTTAAAATGACAAAAGCAAACGAATATTATTATTGATTCACTAAAAATGTGTATGTATATTCGGATTACTAAAATATTAAAATATGTTACCGGGAATCCGTAGTTTTATTGCCAAAAGTAATAATTATCTGTTCACGATCTTTTTAAAGGTGAAAAAGGATTTATCACCATTTTCGGTCAAACTGCAGGTCCAATGGAACAAGTTAAATGACAAAGTTTTTGGTAGACACCTACAAGATTTAACATCACTGGAGAATCCTCTGTAATATATTTAAGCTTCTGTGATCCAGGTCTAGCTCCACGTCTCTCTTGGACTGATCTCGAGTATACTTATAGTAGCAACCATCACCTATTACCATTGAGAATCTCTCAGTTCAGCCTTGCCCAATATCATACTTGTCCAAATGGAATATACATTCGGCTAAGTGGATCGATTTTGAAAATTATATAGATAAGGCTTTGGAGAGTCTCATACTGAAAGATAATATAAACTATTCTTTAGGTACTTTTAATAGTGTCATCTTGTAGAGTGCGGAGTTTTTTATCGGTAAAACAAAGCCGATTAAAAATCATGTTTTAACTACCAAAAAATGAAGGCTAGAGCTCACCGTTTATTAAATCAAACAAAAAAATCCAGTTGGGCCCAATATGTCTCTAGCATTAACATCTCCACGCCTGTAAGAGAAGTATGGAAGAAAATACGTAAAATGGCAGAGGCAGAGGTCATGCATCCATAACGTGCCAAGGCTGCAATCATCCACAGTTCTTCAGCTTAGGTAATGACTCCTGTTCCTGTTCCATACATCCCCTGAGTATGTCGTGTTTACATCTTGAAACGGGAAAGCACACTTGTAGCAGATGTTCAGGATATTTGTATAAAGTCAAAACGCCAATAAAACATTTTCAATATAACAATTTGTGTTAATTTTCAATATACATCAATTAAAAATTAAAAACTTGGAAATTACCAAGCCATGTTGACTTAAAAAACAAATAAATAATATTTATCGCATTTAACTATATCACATGAAGCTTATAAGTCTATTTTGAAGGTGCTAAATTGGTCGTGCGTCTATGCGCCTATTCATGTTGTCATTTTTTATTGAATTTAACACAGACATGTTAATAATATAGTCGCATGATAGCCTTTTATAATTGTTTGTTGAGATATACAATATTTATGTGTGAACTTTTACATTAGCATAAACTCAAGGAAAACAGAAGCACGTAACATGAAAGAGATATTTGAAAAATTTAAACTTAAGATGCATTAAAATTCTTGCATAAGAACAAAGTTATGGGCTTTTATCAATATAATTAATGTAATTAGAGCACTTTTTAAAGCCTTTATTTATGTAGATATGCACATGACATTATATCTATTTTTAAGGATATACGGGCCCAACTTTTTCCATTTATCTTTACCGTTTCATAGTCTATCACTTCTCCGGTTTTAACACTTTTTGTTATAGGTAAAGAAATAATAAATAAGACTTGCTCACAATCAATTTAATTTAACTATCAGACGACCGGTTTCGCTTTCTATAATATGCAAAGCATCTTCAGGTCTCGATACAAAGTTAAATAAATGCTGAAATGATAAAAACCCATATTAGGGTGTTGTCTAATAATGATAAATAAATTAGATGTTGTAAATTACAATAATTATGCCAATATTACATGTCTGTGGTTTTAATTTCAAAATGAGTAAGTTGAATAAAAAGGTATAAAAAGTTTTAAAAGTTTAAACAGAAAAGGTAAGATCCACAAATTGTTATAAAATAGTCTATTAGATTGTAATAAATTAATAAATGAGCAAATAAATAAACATTACTTACATGCCGGTACTCTATTAATTAATGGATGGTAGAACATGGTTGAAACTACTATGTATTGTTGAATAAAGAACTCAATTCTGCTATTGTAGTTGGTTGACAGTAAACGGGAAGCTCTTGAGGAGATAGATTTGATCCAATGAAGCAGAGATATGTGTGTGATTGTTTGTTAAATGAAAGTGATGTTATATACCATTGTATTATTTAAAAGTTATTTATACTTATTCGAGAGATAAATAACACACATTTCATAAATATATATATATATATATATATATATATATATATATATATATATATATATATCTTCAATGGTTTATAAAAAAAATCCACTTTTCCTTATTGATTTTTTGTTAGCAGAAACGATCATTATTTTTTCTCTTATTGCATTTTATTTAATTTTGTAATAAAATTCAAATAAATGGTTGTTAAAATCATTTATATTTTTGATGCAATATTTAGTAATAAAAAATATATAATCCATTTTTTTCCTTTAAATCAAATTCCGATTTAAGAAGATTAAATAGTAAAGTCATTGGCCAATTTCCGATAACTCACTATTGTTTTAGCACTTATCACATTTTACAGCTCCAGTATTTGCTAACAGAAATATTTATTTGCTTGTGAATGAACTATAAAAAATGTGCGATTATTTTTCCTGTGTCTTATAAAATCACCGTGTTTGCCTTATTATATTCCAATAAATTAAATATTTTTTTCAATTAGTGATACTTCTTCTGTAGATATAGAACTTTATTAAAATATTTAAGTTATTCGATAGTTATTATAGAATAATAGAAGTAACGTTTGGGTTTGTGTTTGTCAATAATGAGCGTAGTTGGCTCCATTACTCAACAGTTTGTTAATAACAATAAAGTCTATTTTATCTACCATATCCAATATCCCACAGATGAGATGGACTGACGATCTTAAGAGAACGGCAGGAAAGGACTGGATGCAGATCGCCCAAAATAGAGACCAATGGAGATTAACAGGGGAGGCCTATGCCCAAGAGTGGGCGTTTAAGGCTGATTAGATAGATAGATAGATAGATCCAATGTAGTATGATTTTTTCATGAAATCCTAAATGGATCCCTACCTCGGAAATCTTTTGGAACATTTTTCACCTACTTAATTTTAAAATATAGTTTTGTTTAGAAAGTAGTTGTAAGGATTCATATTTCTTCACCCAGTATGTATTGCATAGTCTCCTAGTGAGCTCAGACAACCGATTACAATTTATCAATTTTTCTTTTCCATCAATCAATATAATTTCAAATATCCCAATAAGATATACCTAAGAGAATTCTTTTAAAACAGAAGTTTTTCAGTTTAGGTATACATAGAACTCTTTTGGAAGGCCAGCGACAGCGACCCCTAAAATGAAGCTTTATCGGCCAAGAACATTAACTGTTGACCAATTTTGGTCATATTTCAAGTTTTCTAGGTCGCTAAATCCGACGACATGAAGTGTATTTTTAGGTAGAATTGGTGCAATATGATTAGAAGTGAAATTTTAGTCCAAATAGATTTTAATGATTTTTCTTAATTTAGCTCGCTCTATCTTTGTTTGCTATGAATATTTTCTCTGGAAAATTTATTTTTAATACTTGAACTTTAAATTGGTATGATAAAAAGACGATATAACCGAAATATTTAAACAAATTCTATGATAAGTTGTAAATTTTTAAACATTTTCTTGTGAGATTTCGTTAGTTTTATGTTCACTAGTAAAAGTTGAGTGCCAAACTTTCGAGTTTAGAATTTTAACCAACAGAGTATTAAAATATAAGATATGGGAAAGTTCTCTGAAAGTTTTTAAGTTAATATATTTAATATAAGGACATAGGTACCTATTATATATACGTAAAATCAGAGATTGACAGTGGCTGCGAGGTAACTGGGCGTGGGATTCACAATGGTTTCGGTCACGCGCAAAACATAATCGCTCGGTCTAGACTTAGTCACATAGTATAGCTATTTTCGAACCTATTACTGTTTTTGTATATATTTTTACATTAATATTTAATTAAATATCATTAGACAAATTAACATTTTACCTATAATAATGAAATAAAAAAGGTTTTTATAAGTTTTTAATATTTAGAATATCTACATACATATTTAGTTGAATTTGTACGAATCTAACGATATTTTCTATTTTTACTTTTCGATGTTTTTAGTAAATATTTCTTCTTCTTCTTAGCCTTCTGTCGTCCATGTTTGGACATAGGCCTCTCCCAACTTTTTCCATCGGTCTCTATCCTGAGCAACATATTTCCAATTTGATCCGGCTATTCTTTTAATGTCATCAACCCATCTCATCTGTGGTCTTCCTCTTGGTCGTTTACTTTCGTAAGGTCTCCAATGTTGTATTGTAGTATTCCAACGTTGGTCTTTCTGTCTAGCAGTGTGTCCCACGAAGCTCCATTTAAGTTTGGCAATTTTTGTTCTTATGTCCTCGACTTTTGTTCTGGATCTTACCCAGTCGTTCCTCTTTTTATCTGCCAGTCGTATACCTAACATTGCTCTTTCCATTGTTCTTTCTGTTGTGGCTAGTTAATTCATGTTTGCCTTGGTTAGGGTCCAGGTTTGACATCCATATGTTATGATAGGAAGGATGCATTCCTTGAACACTTTACTCCTCAACTAAGTATCATATTAAGTATCCAACTAAGTTTTCCAAATCCTGCCAGGCTAGTCTTGCTCTTCTAGTAATTTCCGCACTTTGGTTCTCTTTGTCAAGTCTCAGGACTTGGCCTAGGTAGAGATATTCCTGGATTTATTCTATCTCACTGCCGGTTATAGTTATATGTCTGGGGTCTTCTGTGTTTGTCATTATTTTTTGTTTTTTTCATATTCATTTTTAGGCCAACGTATTGGGAGCTGGCTGCTAGTTCCCCTAACATAATTTGCAGTTTCTCGAATGTGCTCGCTATAATCACTATGTCGTCAGCGAATCTGAGGTGGTTTAACTTGTTGCCATTAACGTTAATGCCATAGGTTGACCAATTTGTAGTTCCAATGATCGATGGAACTACATATACCCTGGACTATGAAGAAGATGAGATAAGCATGAAGAAATACGAAGAGGTCATCAAACAACTTAAAAACAACAAAGCTCGTGGACCGAAATCCATTTCCAATGAGTTATTAAAACATATCAAAAATTCTTTGGATACTTCTTACCTTCGTTTTTACACAATTTTTTTCGAGACTGATCATTCTTACCAGAATACCAGTAGCATACACTAGTAACATCTACAAAAAAAAGCTACATGAAAAAATGTGAAAACAGAATAAATCGAAGATCAAAATGGCTTCAGAGTGGAAAGATCTTGTACCTATGGATAACATTTTTACCATAAAACCAGTAGTAGAAAAAAGATTAAAATACGATCTCTAGACTCACTTTCTTAACTGCGGATCGTTATTGAAAATTAAGGCGTGGACCCCAAAAAGATAGTAGAGAAGAAGCTGTAAATAAACTTTAAAAAGGTATTATGGCGTAAAATAAAATATGGCGCAAATTAAGCAGTAAAAGTACTATTATCCAGGGGCTAAAGCTAGGCTACTGAATAGTTCCTACTTTGTTGAAAATTTACCCCAATAAAGCTTTGACGACTTTGGCGAAAAAAGTGCAGTAGTATGAGTATTAAACAGCAGAGGCTATTTACACTGTACTTTGTTGACAACCAGTTAATTCTCGCAGAGTATGAAGTAGATATTGATTATATGTTTTGAGAAGTAAATAAAGAATATACCAAATAAGGCCTCACTTTACCGAAGCAAATTATCTTAACATAAAGGCACACGTAATAAAAGGAACAAAAACTTTTAAATTACTGTTAGTAAAATGTACATCTGCTGGGGAAAGGTCAAGCGGGAGCTTGACAGATTTAGGACTTTACAAATACAGCTCATGCTCAGGTCCAAACGTTAACGAGTTACTTAACCACCACACAAAAAAGAAAAGGTATAATAATACAATTGTTGTTAATTGGTAAAAATATAAATACAAAATTTATTATTTTAAAGTTATAATACAACGGATCTTTGGAAAAAGATTAGGCAAATCCAAGGAAACAACACCAACCTCAAAATCTCTAGCATTGCTGTAAATAACACTACAATCACTGACAATCAAGAAATCGGCGAAACCCTAGCAAAGCACTTCGACATTAAATTCAAAAGTAAAATAGATACCTCCTTACGAAAACCCTTACCTAATGACTCACCCTGTTCCTCACCCGATACAATAATGGACATCACACATCCTAATTCTCCCTTTCTTTTTGAAGAACTAGTATCAGTTATTCAAACCTGTAAAAACAATGCCGCTGGTCCTGACGACATTCCTTACATATTTATCAAAAAGCTCTCCAACTGTAGCCTACTCAAAATACTTGAGATGTATAATTTAATCTGGTCATCTTATCAATTTTCCCAAACAATAGCAAACCTCTATCGTAATACCCATTAAAAAGCCTAACCTAGATAGTTCCTTGGCCAACTCTTATAGGCCTATATCACTAACTTGTACGATGTGCAAAATATTTGAAAAAATTATTAATAGAAGACTTCTATAGTTCATTGAAAAAATAAGATATTTGCTAGTGAACAGTCAGAATTTCGTCGAAACCGTTCAACCCAAGACAACCTTGTAATCCTCCAAACTCATATATCAGAAGCATTAAACAAAAAACAAGAAGTCGTAGCTGCCACATTTGATATTGAAGGTACTTTTGATACTATAAGTAGGCAATATTTATTAAACAAACTTATCCTTCTCAATATTAATGGTAATATATTTAACTTTATACGAAATTTTCTATCTTCTAGATCGTTCAGAGTCTCTGTCAACGGTATTTTATCTTCTACTCATACTCAAACTGATGGCGTACCTCAGGGATCGGTACTAAGTCCTACACTTTTTAATCTAGCAATAAGTGATTTATGCTCTCATCTCATTTCCCCTATTAAACAAATCATGTATGCTGATGACCTAGTAATTTACTGTCATGGACAAAACTCTTTTAACACCTCGAAGCTTATTCAAACTGCTGTTGACACACTTTTTAAAAAAACTAGTGACATGGGGTTATCTTTATCCTATGTAAAATCTAAAATTATAAACTTTAGTAGACGTCCCGCTTCTCCATCTCCACTTATTTTGATTAACAATGTCCCTCTTCCTGTTGTTAAACAATGCAAAATTCTCGGAGTAACGTTTGACTCACGACTAACTTGGAAGCAACATATATTTGTCATAAAAGGAGAAACGTGCAAAAGACTTAACATAATAAAAACTCTATCACATCATTATTGGGATCTGACGAAAACTCACTTCTTAAAATATACAGATCACTAATACGTTCCAAGCTAGATTATGGTTGTCACACACATATATATATATATATATATATATATATATATATATATATATATATATATATATATATATATATATATATATATATCCGCCTCCAAAACATATATTAACCTTCTACACTCAATTCACAACACAGCCCTTCGCCTTTGTATTGGCGCTTTTCGATCTAGTCCTGTAGATAATCTTTATTGCGAAGCTAACAAACCTCCTCTTTGTATAAGACGAAAACAACTGCTACTCTCTTATGCAGCATCGGTTCATCCGATGAACCCAGTGCATCCCTTATTTTTAATGTCCACGTATAATTTACACAATACCAATTTCTTACCACCAATAAAACCTATTCCACTAATTTTAGCACAGACACTTAATGATATATCTCTTACACATACCCTTCCTCTTTATCCCCCTATATCTCCTCCTTGGATCATCTCCACGCCCAAATTTAACACCTTGCTCACCAACTTCGATAAAAATAAACATCCGAAAGAGATCATTATAAATGCATTTAAAGACATTATAAATACAAATAGTTACGACCTAATATTATACACGGATGCCTCAAAAAATGACACAGAAGTAGGCTGCTCTGTTACAACCTCTCATTCACTAATTAAGTCATCACTTATACCATCCCTCAGCAGCGTTCATACTGGTGAATTATTTAGTATATTGCAAGCTTTTAACCATATATATCCACCTAATAAGCAGGTTGCCATATGCACAGACCCTTTAGCATCAATCCATTCTATCAAAAATATATTTACCGATCATCCAATCGTCCAAAAGATCCTAGACTCTTACCAAATTATCTTGTCACAAAACATAACAGTTACCATAATTTGGCTGCCATCTCACATTGGTATAGAAGGCAACGAAACTGCAGATCACTATGCTAAACTTGCTACAGCATCACCTGAAATCACCGATAAAATTCAAATTTGTAAGGACCTAAAATCATATACTAAAAGAAGAACCAGACTCCTTTGGCAGCAGCATTGGAACTCTAACCGTTCGATCTTACACGAAATACAACCGTCAATAATCAGTCAGCCTACATTTGACTATTCAGCCCTGTCAAGACGAGATCTCATTGTGATAAGACGACTACGGATAGGACATTCAAAACTCACACACGGCTACCTAATGTCCTCTAGCATCCGTCCCTCCTGTCAAAGCTGCCAATCATATTTGACAATCAAACATATCCTCACTGAATGCCATCAATATTCGGCCAGAAGATTACAATACAAACTCAAAAGTGAAGTACGAGATATCCTAAACGACCCTGACCAAATAAAAGCTGTGCTACATTTCCTTAGAGATGAACACTTATATCAAAAAATATAATTAGATTTTAATTTAGACATTGTGTAACATATTATTATCATTCCGTATTATTGTAACATATTCTTAATGTAACACTTATTGTTTGTGTAATGAAAACTCATGTTATAGTACCTGTGTAAGTGGCCATAGTAGCCGAGCACGTTAACGTCGAAATAAAAAAAAAAGTTAAAAAATATTTTTTAAACACATTTTGTAACTAAATTCATATCTGCAGGATTAAAACTAATAAATAATTTAAACGTGGCTCGTAATTGTATGTAATATTTACGGTTATTGATTTAATGAATATTCATCATTTATATGAAAATGTGAGAAAACATTGCTCATTCACAAATTCCGGTTAACATATTATATTATTTTAAAAATCCTGTAACACTACATTTTAATAACAATTTGTAAAATTGCAAAAGGATGTAAAATATTTTATATCAAACAAACGTGTGAATTATGTACAAATACAAAAATTATAAATCATCCAGAAAGCTGTGTAATGGAGTCTTTTTTTTGTGTGTTGTGGCTTGGACAATTGTCATTCAGCCAGTCTCAATCAAGATACGTTTATTAATGTAGTGTGTGTGTGTTTGTGTGTGTAGAGTAATTGTCTTGTTACTTAGCAAAGTCGACGTCATTGTCTTTGCCAAGAGACGCTAATTGTATCCGAACGTCTGCGGTCCCTCCGGTGAGTACCGATCACACAAGGATAGAAATTATTTTCGTTTATTAATTTTTTTAATAAACGAAAATTTCCACCCAGGTGAGATTCGAACTCACGACCTTTAGGTTTAAAGGCAGGCGCTCTTACCACTGAGCCACAGAGAGGGTTGTGTAATGGAGTCAACCGTAAAGGTCTATATTTTTAATGTGAAAATTTTGAAACTGGTTATTAAAAGAATTTAAAGATTATTAAAGAGTTTATTTGGAATTTGGTTCAAGAGTGTCACTAAAACATGACTGTGCTTCTCATCTAGATTGTTAAGATTTCTATAGGAAGCTTGTCAGGTCCAGGGCTTTTCCCACTCTTCATTGTTTTTAATGCGTGTAATATTTCATCTTTTGTAACATATGGACCTATTTCTTCTGACGTAAGTTCTATGTACTCCAGATCTCCTCTTTCATCATCAAACAATTCGTCGATATATGCTGCCCATCTTTGTACTTTCTCTAGGTCATTTAAATTTAAAAAATACATTTTTATAATATTCCTCGGTTTGTATAGTAAATCTATCTATCTAATTAGCCTTCTTCGGTCCATCTTTGGACATAGGCCTCCCAATCCTTTTCCATTCTTCTCTGTCTGTCGCTACAGTCATCCATCTAGAGCCCACGTGCTTCTTGATATCATCTGCCCATCTCACTTGGGGCCTTCTTCTGCTTCGTTTATATTCCCACGGTCTCCAACTTATAAGAATTTTGTTCCATCGGTCTTCTTTTTGTCTTATATTGTGTCCGGCAAACTCCATTTCAATTTTGCAACTTCTCGTCTAACATCCCTCACTTTTGTTTTCTCTCTTATCCACTCGTTTCTCTTCTTATCCATTAGTCTTATGTGCAACATTTGTCTTTCCATTGCTCTTTGGGTTTTTATGATTTTGTCCATGTATGCTTTTGTAAATGTCCACGTTTGGGAACCATAAGTAAGAACAGGGAGTACGCATTGATTATATACTTTGGTCTTAAGATGCTGTGGATATCTTTTGTTTTTAAGAATGTAGCTTAGTTTGCCAAATGCCGCCCATGCCAGTCTAACTCGTCTCTTGATCTCTGCTGTTTGGTTCTCTTTGTTAAGTTTTATAGTTTGACCAAGATATATATAATCCTTAACTTGTTCTATTTCATCTTGTCCGATTCTCATTGTGATGTCTTCATCTCTATTTGTTATAGTTTTGGTCTTGCTGTAATTTATATTAAGGCCTATCATTCCAGCTTCTACGTCCAGTTCTTTCATCATTTCAAATAATTCTCCTTTTTTATCGGTTATCAATACGATGTCATCAGCGTACCTTAGATGGTTCAAGCGTTGTCCACAAATTTTTATACCTTTTTTTTTCCCATTCTAATCTTTTAAAAGTATCTTCAAGAGCCTGATTGAAAAGTTTCGGTGATATTGTATCACCCTGTCTTATGCCTCTACTTATTTGTAATGATTTTGTTCCTTCATATATTTTAATTGTTGTTTTGGCTTCCTTATATATATTGGTTATTAGTTCCGTATATCTGTGGTCAATTCGGCTGTTAATCAAAGAACTTTTCACTGCCCAATGTTCGACACTGTCGAAAGCCTTTTCGAAATCTATGAACGCCATATATAGAGGAATGTGGCATTCATTTGCTCGTTCTATAAGTATTTTCATACTTAGTAAATGGTCACTTGTGCTGAATCCCTTTCTAAAACCAGCTTGTTCTTTTTGTCGTCAATCTATTGGTTAAAATTTTTGTTAGGGAGTTTATACATTACATTAAGGAGTGTTATAGGACGGTAGTTTTTTATATCTGCTTTATCCCCTTTCTTGTGTAGGATAATGGTTACTGATTCCTTCCAGTTGTTTGGGATTCTTTTTTCTTTTAATATCCTGTTAAAAAGGGAATGTAGAGTATTAATTACCACTTTTCCACCATATTTCAGCATTTCTGCAGTTATTCCATCTTTTCCAGGCAATTTGTTGTTTTTCATTTCTTTCAATGCCTTCTTTATTTCTAATTTGCTTATTTCGGGCTGCAGCTCTGAGTTGACATTTTTTATTTTGACCTTAAGTTAGTTTTTAATTTCTTCTGGTGGTTCCTTTTTTGTTTTATATAATTCTGAGTAGAAATGGTGGATTTTATTTATGATGTCATCTTTAACGTTTGTTTGTATTCCATTTACATCTTTTATTTTGTTTATTTCAAACTTACCTAATTTCGGCCTTAAGCATTTCATATTTTTGTTGTTTTGTATTACTTCTTCTATTTTTATTTCTTGTTCTTGTAGTAAATTATAAAAAAAAAATACATAAAAACACTTTAGTTCTTAATAGTAATGAAGATAAAAAGTTTTTACCTCTATTGTGAAGTTGAAGAAAAAAAGTGGAGGTGGGCCCTTTTCAAAATTACCGATCCAATTTCTAATTATGTAGTTAATTTGAAACATCGTAAGAGAATATTTTAAAAACAATATTTCATATCATACTCTAAGATGTAAAGTTTTTTATGAATAATGAAAATATATGAAAATATAAGAATATATGAAAATTCACCATGTTTTACATAAACTGATGTCACTATCTTGGCGATAGTCAAAAACAACCCTTTTTATTACTTTTGCAGAGAGTAAAAGAGCTCCTTTCGCCGAGCCTGACTCGCTATTACGATAAAAATCCCAAGAGAATGGAAAAGTTTGAAATGAGGGAATAAATAAGGCAGTTATATTTAAAATGTATTCAAGGGAAGTGTCTGGAGGACAAGTTAAAAGTGACAATGATTGCATTACAAAAAAGGAATTAGGTAGCAGCGGGCATCGATCTGTCAAGCAATAAAAGAAATTAATCATGGTAATAGATAATAAATTAGGCGACTACACAGAGAGGATTCGAAATAAATAAAACTCATGATTGATAAGCAGTCCATCTGAAACTGAATAAATTGGGGAATTGTGAAAAATAATACAATTAATAAGTATTTAAATCTTTTTTATTATTATTATGAATAATTTTTTTTGAAAAATCCCTATCGGTCTATGAATTTTTATTAAATTATGAATCTCTCCAGAGCTATGAGAAATAATTTTATAATTTTTGGTCCGTTATAAAGCTAGATTTAAAAAAAATATAAATAGCATTGAAAAGTTATTCAATTTTTAAGCTGTGTTTAAAATTTTAACTTTCTGTTTCATCGATAACTTGGAAAATAATCTTAAAACACATACAAGGCGCATGTGAGGGTACTATACACCTGGGAAAGCATGCCTTACCCTTAGTTTAAGTACAACTACTTCTAATTAACACCATTTAATCCACTGTTTTCTGAGTTTTAAATTATTCAATCCTTGTCATCTTTGTTTGACAAAGATGACAAACCTATGATAAACATCGAAGGGACAGAGATAGAACACGTAGATGAATATACAGATCTGGGTCAAAATGTTCAAGGTAGGCAAAGAAAATCAGACTACCGAAAAAAGCAGACGAGTAAAAATGGGATGGGCAGCATACATACTTAAAAATAAAAATATACCTGAAAGACTGCGAACCAAAGTGTTCAATTCCTGTATCCTACCTGTGCTTGCATATGGAGCTCAACCCTGGACATTCACTAAAATAAACAAGGAGAAGATCAGAAAAACTCAGAGATCAGTTTAAAAAACCCACACAAAGTGTGGGTTTTGGCAAAGGAACAAACTGTAAAAACTCTTACTGAAAATCTACGTAATGCCCAAGAACTGAATAAAAGTAGCTATAACATTGATCAGAAATGGGAAAATATAAAAGTAGCAATAATTAAAACAGCAAATGAAAACTTAAAACCAAAGAAAAGTAAACATAAAGACTGAATGAATAAAGAAATAATACTATTAATGAATGAAAGAAAATAATTCAAAACAAAAACTCCAATTAAATATAATGAAACTGGTCGATTAATTAAAAAGTGAATAAAAGAAGCTAAGGAGAGAATATTACATGAGCAGTGCCAAGAAAGAAATTGAGAAAAAATATGACATTTTTAACATGCATAAAATAATTAGAGAATTAACAGGAATTAGAAAAACACTTCAAGCTAGGCAACTAGGAGATGAAAGTGGTGCACTTATCAACAGATATAAACCAAAAAATGCAGAGATGGACAAAATATATAGCACAACTTTTTGAAGAAAAAGAGAGAACAGAAGCAACAAAAGAATTTAAGGATGATACTGGGCCTGACATTATACGAGAAGAAATTGAATATGCAATGAAACAAACTAAAGGTGGTAAATCTCCCTGGCCTGATGAAGTTTCTATTGAATTACTCAAAATTGTGAATACTGAATCTATTGATCTTCTTTTAGATATATTCAACACCATAACATATAGAAAAGGTTTAATACCTAAAAAATGGCTCCAATCAACATTCATACTGCTTCCTAAAAAAGCCAATGCAAAGGAGTACAATGAACATCGCACCATAGCCTTAATTAGTCATGTCTTGAAATTGTTTTTAAAAGTAATTCACAACAGAATACATAAGAAATTAGATGAAGGCATAAGTAATACACAATTGGTATTTAGGAAAGGACTGGGAACACAAGATGCACTGTTTGCAGTAAGTTTTCTTTCGCAGAGATGCTTAGATATAAATCAGGAAGTACATGCCTTTTTCATTGCTTTTGAGAAGGCATTTGACAGAGTGCAGCATAATCGGCTTAAAGAAATTTTATTAAATTAAAACATAGATAGTAGAGACATTAGAATCATATGTAGCCTCTATTGGAACCAAACAGCAAAAGTAAAAGTTGAAAATGAACTGACCGAGGAAATCCAGATTCGTTGTGGGGTCCGCCAAGGGTATATTTGGTCACCCTTGTTATTCAATTTATACAGATTTTTAACCTAATGTGACCTTTTAATAGAATAAGAAAAGTTTTTTGTAATCGCGATATCAATAATCGTTCCGGATAAGAATGCTTCGATGTTATATTTTCTCTACGGTTTTGTATGGGGTTGAAGCTTGAATACTTAAAAAATCCAACATTAAAAACCTAGAAGAATTCGAAATGTGGTGTTACCGACGTATTTTGGAAATGTCATGGGTGGATCGCAAAACAAACGAACAAGTTCTCGAACAACTAGGAAAACAATGCGAAGTTTTAAATTCAGTTTTTAAAATCAGGAAATTGGAATACTTGGGGCACATCATGAGAGGTGAAAAGTACGAACTACTAAGGAATATAATGCAGGGTAAAATCAAAGGTAGAAGAAGCGTAGGAAGACGTAAACTCTCGTGGCTACGCAATTTTCGTGAATGGTTTGGATGCAGTTCAATTGAGTTATTACAATTGTTTATAAGTAAAAAAACATACCCCTTTTTCAAACGTTTATTTTATAAATAATTTCGATATAAACGCAATATGCATTTAACTTCTGAGATAGTTTAAGTCTTAAAGAATCCTATGAAATTTGCTAAATGTGCCTATCATCATTAATAGTGCAAGTTCAATAGTTTAAATATTTAGCCTCAGTGATAAATAAATTAAATAACTTTTAAATTATGTGACCGATCGGGGGGAAATTTCGCACAAATTTAAACGACGGTAATTCCTCGATGTTTAAATGTGTTAATAACATTTTATTTTGTTAATGAAAAAATTTTTAAAATTTATAAATTAGTGCAAAAAACTGCTTTTGCAAATATCTCCATTAATTATTTATCAATTTTATTTTAAAAATCGGGAATATAAAGGTATTTTTGATAAAAAAAAATAATATAAATATTGTTTATGTAAAATATAAGGGAAAAATTTATAGACAAAAAAAACAAACTGTTATTGTATGCATGCAAAGATAGGTAATGTTTTTTAATAAAATAATTAATAGGTACACTAATATTATTGACATAAAAAATACCTAAAACCATATAACTATACGTATGTATGTACATATAGTATGTACTATTATTACGTATATTCGCTTCCCTTATTTCTACAAGCCACCAATGATTGGTTATTAGAATATCCCGGTTATAGGAATGTTTTTTCTTTGCACGAATTCTATTCCAATAATACAGTTTGACTGTACTGGATTATATCAAATGTTTAGATATTTCCTTTGATACTAATAAGGATTGAGTATGGTGCAACCTTATAGAGATTCTTTTTAAGTTAAGCCTATATTGATAGAAGCATAAATCAAGAAAATAACGGTCGAGGATTTCAAAAATTTAAAAAGTTAAAAAAGTCAAGCACTTACCAATGTTGTATTCACTTGTGACACACTATATCATATCCTACACTAAGGAACGTTTTACAGCAAAAACCGCGAAACCCTCTTTTTTATAGACTTTAAAACTTTAAGTAAACTTTGAGGCGGTTTTGATTTCAATTGTGTTTATTCCACCTCCATCGCTCATTCCAATTAACAAATAATTTCTGTGAAACGTCACACAACAGGTAAGCAAATAGTTGATCGGTATACCAATTGAATATTACAGAACGGAAGATAAACAATACACAACTGAAACTGATAAGAATACCTACTGTATTTGCTCTACAGGTTGTCATTTAGTAATTGTTGGTTGTTATTGGATTAAGTGTTTTGTTAAAGAAGTATAAAAACTATTGGGCTATTTTCAGGACCGTAACTGTCTCTTTTAAAACCTAATATTAGAATAAAAAAGCACGATTCAATTGATCTAAAAAAAAAATAAAATAGGCTGCCGATGTATTGGAAAAATCAACAAAAAGATAGAGACTTGCGACAAATACAAATATCTAAAATCAATCGATAAAGAATAGGCAACCAAAAAATTATCCCTGGTAACCGATTATACAACTGTAAAACAGGAAAACTAACAGAGCCACAGATAGACCAGGGAAATAAGCAAAAAAAGTACCCTGTTTATGATAATCGTCCGGCCAGGCAACTGACAGTTGTTTTGAGTACTATGGACCTCTATAACAAGAACCTATTTGTTTCCTGCAGAACCATTTTTTGGATTTAATTAATTATTATCAAATTAAAGTCAAAAACGAAAAAGAAAAGAAACTTATAAGTCATATAAAAAAACCTTCTAAATGGCGTTGTCTAAACGTTCCTATCCTTATTTGGATATACAACAGTCTCCCTTTATAACGATTCCCTATATAACGATAATTCCTCTATAGCGATGAAAATAGTAAACGTTGGTTGGTTCGTCATAAGGACAATGTATTAATGCTTTCTCTATACCGATATCATTCTCTCTTTATAGCGATGACTTTTCAGCATTCAATAGTCGATGACAAATGTGTTGTGTGTAAAGTTGAGACTACCTAAGTCACGAGTGGCAAGGTTATCGTCCAGCGGTTGTTTTGTTTTGCGCTTAAGGAATGCAGCCACCCATTCTACTCATTCTTATCGGAGGATTAAGTGACTGGCTTTTATTGTTCTGGAGGCGTGCCTAACTGTTATGACACATATGTTGTCATCTATTGACTACTTTTCGTTTCTAGTTTGAGTTGTGTCTCAGTATGTCAACATGATTTCGAAAAAGCGTAAATTGCTCTCGGGTGGAGGAAAAGCTATCGATAACTCAAGCAATAGAGAAAGGTAAAAAGCAATCAGATGTCGTTCGCCGTACAAGGCTGCCTCAGTCAACTACGATATGGAAGAACAGAAAAAAAAGGGCTTTAAAGCGGAAGAAGTTGTGGAAACCTCAGCACGAAGATTTAGGTCGCGCTATGCTTCAGTGGCTCCAACAGCAGCTTATGAACCATATTCCAATTTCTGGGTCTGTGGCCAGCACAAAAGATGAGTTTTTTTCAACTGAGCCTTGAGTTGAGAATTTCTAGGCATCTTAGGGTTGGCTGAGCAAGTGGAAGCTGCGGCACAAGATTAACCACGGGTAAATCAGCGGAGAGGCTCGGGATGTTGACAAAAACGTAACAGATGATTGGCTAGAAATCGTGTGGCCTGGACTCAAAGCACGATATGCGTCAACGACATTTGTCACAATGTGATGAGACTGGATTGTTTTTTAAAATGACACTAAACCAAACTTTAAAAAATTTAAATCGGAAAAGTGCGTTGGTGGAAAGCTCTCCAAGAAACGCATTACGTTGCTTTAAAAACAGAAAAACCCTAACGGTGACCTATAAGCAAACAAGAGTGTGTGGATGACTTCGAAAATTTCTGAAGATGCGATAAGAAAGTAGGATATCAAGCTCAAAGGAAAAAAATATTCTGTTTGTAGACAATTGTCCTACTCATCCAGTACTGTGCGATCTTTAAAACATTGAACTTTGTTTTATACCAGCAAACACAACAAGTGTCCTTTAGCCCAAGTACCAAAGTGTGATTAAGAGTTTGAAAAACCATTACAGGAGAAGACTTTTGATAGAATTGGTTGAGAAGAATGGCGATCTTAAACTAAACATTCTTGACGTCATCCTAATTATTAGTAAATCCTGGGACGAGGTGACAAGCAATACAATCAAACATTTCTTCAAACACGCAGGATAGCTGGAAGATCAAGGATTGACTGATGATAAAGATGACCTGCCATTAAATGTTTGGGCCAGACAGTTTGAAATTACTATCACCTACGGACCGAAAGAGCTAACAGAATTTGAAAAAGTTGATGAACATGTAGCTACAACATCTGGACTTTCTGACAAGGCCATCCTACAAGCAGTTCGAGTAGAAGAAGAAGAAAACATTGATCCGAAAGTGGAAGCAGAGCCAGAACCAGCTCCGCCCCCATTGGAGGCATTGGATGCGGCAAAAGTATTGCATCGATTCTTCATCCACCAGGAAGACGATATGAGTGCTATGGAAGATTCTATACGTCTTCAGGACAAGGTCAGATCAGTTCTGTGGAAAGGGAAAAGGAAACAGACCATGGTGACAGACTTTTTTGGTATCGTAGGCTAAATGTATTTTACAGTAGCATAGTATTTTGTTATCGTACAGTAAATATGTTTTAATTGTACAGTAATTTTTTTACTGTATTGCTTATATTATTCTTTAATAAATCTATGTGGTGTACAATACTGTGTTCATTCATTTACATATATTCGTTTTGATAATTCTTTTAAATTAAAATAGGTTATTTAGTACAGTATTATTAATATTACAGTACCGAATTTTGTCTCCCTCTGTATAACGATCTCTCCTTACAACGATGAAAATTTCCGGTCCCTTGCATATCGTTATAGAGAGAGAGGACTGTATATCCATACTACTCTGCGGTAGTATTATTTTCAGTGTTAAAAAGCGCTCCCAGGTATACAAATTTGTTCACTGCTTCGATGGCAACTGGTCGTAGGATTTGTGGTTGCGTGCTTATTTTCATATACTTCGTTTTGTTGGTGTTTATTATTAAACCCATTTTTGTAGGTGATTATTTTAATGCTACATACGCCTCTCTTACAGCTTTTCCGTTTTTCCAACAACATTGATATCATCAGCATAGGCAAGATTTTGCACTGATTTGTTGATTTCTAAGATAAAAATGAGAAACTTTGTACCTTGACCTGTGTTAAGCAGCGGTTGAACAAAGGTTTAGAAGATAATTATTGAAGGAACAATAGAAGGAAATAAGAGAAGTGGGAAGATGCAAACATTCGTTATCTAAAACGAGATTGAACTGGTTTGGACTCACATTCACTGTGTTGAGCTGTACAAGATAGACATTACATCGCTGAGATGGTAACATAAGAATAACATATTATGAAACATCACCATTACTTCATAAAATTGATTGCTAAATATTTAATAATAAAATTATGGTAACTGCATCAATTACCGGTTGATTTTGAGAACAATTTCCGAAGTGGAAATTAAAACATCAATAAACTTAGTTTAAACTTTAATTGTAGCTTATAATAGTAATTGCTTTAAGATACCACAAGAAAATAGCTTCAGAACAATACTAAAGTTATTAAATGGATTAATCATTTTTGTGTAGTGTATTTATTGATTCAATCCACTGTTTCAAAGTTAAATCGGATTCATTGTTTATAGAAACTGTCGCTTATTAAATCAGAACCACTTAGGTACAGTATTGTGCCAATTAATGGAATCACTGTGATTTTTTTTCATTTTTTCAATATTCACAGTTGGCAACACTACCTACACAGTTGACAGCTGACCAAGCATTGAAAACATAACCTTACTCTGTGTTCGTGTATTTGAGTGTGTTTTAGGTCATTTCTTACCAAGCTTGTGTTGTTTTGGGGGTTTTTGTACTATTTTGTGTTGTTTTTGGTTTTATTCCAACATGGATATTACGCCTAGGAAGCGTGAAAAGATTGTCACGTTGAGTGAACACACTAGTATGTCACAAAGAGAGATTGCTAGAACGTGTGGAGTGAGTCAGGGGGTAGTAAGCAAAATTTTGAAGCGTAAACGAGAAACGGGATCAGTGGATGTGAAAAGGTTAGGAAAATGTGGAAGAAAGAGAAAAACAACACCAGCAGATGATAGATTTTTACTTCGAAAGAGCAAATTGGACCCAAGAAAATCAAGCCAAGACCTACAACAAGATCTAGCAGCATCAGCTATAGTGATTCATGACTCAACTGTTCGTAGAAGACTTTTGGAGAATGGTAGAAGGGCAATTCGTCCACAGAAAAAACAGCTTCTAACTGAACGAATGAAGAAACAAAGGCTACTGTGGGCCAAAAAATACTCTAATTGGACTGTAGGCGACTGGAAAAAAGTCCTATTTACAGATGAAACCCACTTTATAGTTCAGGGACAGCGGTCGAAATTCGTCAGGAAGTCTGACAATGAAAAGCTTACACCATCTCATATTGATCAAACCGTAAAACATCCAGTCAAGAAAATGTTTTGGGGATGTTTTTCATACATGGGGGTTGGATCTTTGGTGCCAATTGAAGGCATGATGAACAGCCAAAAATACAAATCCATGTTGGAAAAGTATTTGGACAAACAACTCCAAAAATGTCAACCCCAAGGAGGAGCGATTCTTCAACAGGACTCTGCTCCCTGTCACAAATCAAAGGAAATGATGGCATTTTTCAAAAATAAGAAGATTAATGTTTTAGATTGGCCCGGTAATTCGCCCGACCTCAACCCCATTGAAAATTTATGGGCCATTTGCAAAGCTAGACTGCGAAAAATCGACTGTACCACTAAAACAAAAATGATAGAAGCGGCCATTCAGGTTTGGTATCGAGATGAAAGGATATCTGACAACTGCCAGAAACTCATAGAATCTATGCCAAAACGGGTTAAAAGCAGTAATTGCTGCCAAAGGGGGACATATTTCCTACTGAATGATGTAAGTTTACCTTTATAGATTCCATTAATGCGCACAATACTGTACTTCGGACAAGTACTGATTCGTAAAAGATAAGATTTTTTAAATAAAGTTCTCATCTCCTGTCGAATTCACGAACCCTAAGTTTTTACGCTAAGTAAGTTGACGCTTTTTGTACTGTGCCACCAAGGCGTTGCAATATTTTATATCTTATTCGTAACTCTGTTCTTTGTAAAACCTTACAGTTTTGTATTTGATAGGACAGATATCAATGTAATTTATTTATTATAAGCATTTTTTATAACATTAATATCAGATTTTTTAATTATCGTTACTCTTACCACTATTTCAAATCTCGTAACAGTCTTAGCGATGATGATTCACTTATTATGAATGTATCCACTTTAACCAGTTTGCTCGAAATCGGTATACAACTACTAGCAGGAGCGCATAAAAGCAAGGAGTATAAAGTAAACAACTGATCGATACAATTTCCGTTTGTGAGAGGCATTTCCGCATTTGCGAATATTTCGCTGTGATGCATCTGCATCTGATTTTATTAAAATATATGCTTTTTCGCTTTTTGGGGTGTACCTATTTATATCTATTTTTGATAAGTTAACATAACTTTAAGTTACTCTTTCTGATTTATGAGATCCTATTACTTGCAATTGTATTTGGCGAACTCCTGAGATTACAATTGTTTACAAGATTAAAAAGGGACTAAAAAAACTCTGAAGCAGTAGTCAATTAAGTTTTTGTTCAAAGTCCACATTAATCTCGCAACCAGATAGAAAGTAGGGTTAGAAAACTAGTAAAAGCCTGCTTTTTATCTTCTTCTTCTTCGTTGTTCTCCTCCTTCTGCTTGTTTTTTTGTCGTTAGTAGCACGAAAACACTTTTTAAAAACCTTCTTTTGCTTCTTCTTCTTCTTCTTTTACTATTGGCTTTTTATTCTTTTGAACAATCAGCCAGTATATTTGGTCAGTACTTGCCAAATTAACTATAAACTTTAACAATAAAAATATTGATTTCCATAAACTACAACCAAAAATTACTTTTTTATAAGGATGATCTAAATAATCTTTACACAAACTGATTTTCGTGTTGTGCTTGTATTATAATCGTTTCTGTCTTCTTCTTCTTCCTCTTGTGCTTTGTGCTTAGATGTACGTGGACGGTTGTCTGTAGTCTTCAAAACATTGTTAAAGTTCAGTTTTCGGTTATTTGAAATATGGTCCTTCATGTTTATTATCCAGAAATGTTTTTTCTTCCTGGACCTCGGCAACATAAGACTGTATAAATGTCAGACTGCTTTTTTTTAAGCGAAGCTTCTATACTGGCGTTGTATTACCGTTTCTCTGTAGTAAAATGCTTAGGCGAGCGTCACGGAAATAGCGTATCTCGTGGCGCTACTTCTACAACAAAAGCGCCTTTGCAGGTCGCTGTAAACAGTTGAAAGAGTTCATTTTTCTAAATAAAAATTTTTGTTAAAATAAGTAGTTAAAACTTGAAAACCTTACATCGTTAAAACGATGTAAAGGATTTTCCTGGACGGTAAAGACGATTCTGTTAACCATAAAAAAATTTATCAAAAACTACCGTATAGAGGATTTTCCTTTCTCATCCCTCCACTCTGGGGGAGAAGTTGGGGGTGAATGGTTAAAAATAAGACAACCCTGAAAAAAGTTATAAAGGGTAGAGAAAATAATTTTCTCAAACGTAAAATTATCATAACTACTATTTGCAGTATTCCCTTTGATTTTCCCTTCACTTCCATCCTTAAATGGGGGTGAGCAGCTGAAATACTTTAAAGGTGTTCGTGGGTTAGCATTTTACTCCAAAAGATGGAAAAACTCACTACTTATTTCAACCCCTAATTTAGATTCTAATATTCTAATAAATATTTCCTTAATCTATATTGCATTTACCAATAATTATTATAAAGTTATGTGTGATAAAATCGTTTTCGTCATCTACGAAAACACGGAAGAAAGGCTAAACTGCAAAAAATCATTACAATTTTTTTAGGTTTTAGCCACTTACTCCTATTTTTAAACCCTTGATGGGAATAGATGGTAAATAGGAACCCTCTACACAATATACTTTAATGAAAATCCACAAAATCGTTTTCATCACTTACGCCTCCAACGAAAAACCTTAACAAAGTTCTTCTTCAGGATTTTAGTTACTCTCCCCTAATTCCAGAGCTTGAAATGAGGCGTGATAAACGATAACACTGGAAATACGAATTTCCATAATATTATGAAAGAATCTTTCTGGTTTTTAGTTACTAACGCCTCTTTTACACCCCCTGAAGTGGGGTATAAGAACATTAGAAACTCTATACACAATGATCTAGAATAAAAGGATAGTTCACAGAATCATTTTCAACAACCTTTACCTAGTTTTTAGCAAACTTTCCGATTTTCAGAAACTCGCCCCACTTTTCCTACCAATGATGAGAGGAGATGACAACTAGGAACATTCTACACAATAAATTATGATAAATTTATGGTCCACAAAATCGTTTTCATCACCTACGAAAAACCTTAACAAAGTTTTTCACCGAACTTTTTTTATTTCAGCCACTTATCCTCCCAATCCAATGGTGGTAGTGAGAGGTTGTAGGGTAGTGGTTAGTAGTAGGTTAGGGAAGTACTACAAAATCATTTTCAGAAACCATGAAAAGCTTTTACAAAGTTCTTCATCGAGTTTTCTTGTTTTGAACCACTCATCTCACACTTTCACCCCTGGAGTGGAGGGATAATAAAGAAAAACCCTCTACACGGTGATTTTTGTTAAAAAAATGGTTGACCCAATCGTTTTCATCACACAAGAAAGCTGTTTACAAACTTCGTCAGCGAATTTTCGGGTTTTAGCTACTCGCCGCTTATTTCAACCCCTGTTTTAGGGAGTTGATGATAGCGTAATGAATATTTCATTATTCTGTGTTCAGTTTACTATAATTTAAAAAAAATTATACCGATATCATAATTTATTTTTAAGATAAAGCAAAAAGAGAAGCAAAAAGTAATCGATTTATTAAAATTGTTCAAATGCATCCCTATTTCAACACATACACTAAAGGATGATCGACTTCTCACATATTTTTCTTTAATTAGTTTAACTTAAACTTTTTAACCTTAAGAGATCAAGTACCTGCGCTATAAAATAAAATAGATTATATAGGGAAGTACCTATATAATCATCAATCATAATATATAATCATTTTCAGAAACCATGAAAAGCTTTTACAAAGTTCTTCATCGAATTTTCTTATTTTGAACCACTCATATCACACTTTTACCCCTGGAGTGGAGGGATAATAAAGAAAAACCCTCTACACGGTGATTTTTGTTAAAAAAATGGTTGACCCAATCGTTTTCATCACACAAGGAAACTGTTTACAAACTTTGTCAGCGAATTTTCGGGTTTTAGCTACTCGCCGCTTATTTCAACCCCTGTTTTAGGGAGTTGATGATAGCTTAATGAATATTTCATTATTCTGTGTTCAGTTTACTATAATTTAAAAAATATATATACCGATATCATAATTTATTTTTAAGATAAAGCAAAAAGAGAAGCAAAAAGTAATCGATTTATTAAAATTGTTCAAATGCACCCCTATTTCAACACATACACTAAAGGATGATCGACTTCTCACATATTTTTCTTTAATTAGTTTAACTTAAACTTTTTAACCTTAAGAGATCAAGTACCTGCGCTATAAAATAAAATAGATTATATAGCACTTTACAACATATAGTCCAAGTAAAAGTGGGACACTTGTATGCTTCTGATAGCTTTGATGTCTACTTCTATCTTGAGTAGTCTATTTAGTAGGATATCGTGTTTAACGTTGTCGAAGGTTTTCTGATAATCTATGACCCATACAAAAACATCTTGGCGTTAGTCATCACATTTTTGAATAAATAGTATGATTGAAAACAAAGCCATATTGTTATTCGCTATTATTTTCTTCACATTTCAACTACCTATATTCAAGCACGGTGACTTTATTACTATTTTTATTGGGAATAAGCAAGTATTGGCTTATTTCAATAAAATAGCATTTGTCTTAAGATGCCAGAAAGAAAATAGCTTCAGAACAATGTTAAAATGTTGTATATTTCCAGTTTTACTGTATGTTGTGGAAACATAGACCACATATATCTCTGAAATGTGATTATCCCGACAAATTCTCCAAATATCCTGGAGAGATCACATTACTGAGGAAATGTTAACAAGCATTGGCAAGCAAAAAGAAATAACGTTTACAGTGAAGAAGAGAAAGCTGGTCATTTAATGAGACATAATAAGTATTTTAGAAAGTTGGTCTTCAAAGAATGATGGATGATAAAGGGGTCCAGGAAGAACAAGAAACTCATGGATACAAAACCTACGCAAGTGATTTGGTTTGAGAACCTGAAGGAAATTATTATTTCTTGTTTTTTGGTTAATATAGTATTTTTCACATGATTTCGTAAATCGTATCGTCGAACAGGTCGTATCTATTTCTGAGAACCTAGCTGACTGGAATTAACTGAAAACGTTTGTTGTAGGTTTGACATTGAAATCCAAACGTTGATTTTTGCTTGCAAGTTAGCGTTCCATTGATTGAAACAAAGCATGTGGTAAATATGGGCTAAAACCTAATACTTCTAAGACCAAACTTATGGTTGTCAGCAAAACGGAGTTACAACGAACGAACATTAGAGCGTATTAAAGAGAGTTAGAAAGAGTCCACAATATTACCTATTTGGGTCCAACTTTTTTAAAAATTGCTTTGTAAATTAATTTTGGTCACTGCATTATTTAAAACTGCATGTATTTTGTAAATGAGTAAAAACAGAATTGATAGAGCCTTTATACTTGCAAATACTATCTTCCTGTCTCTAATCCTTTATTTTGTGCTTCTCTTTACTGATGAACTTAAAATTTCAAACACCAAAACTTTTCAATACATTACAATGTTATGAAAACAACATTTTTGTTATTCTTAATTTGGTATTTTAGAAATAACCATATTTAAATCCATATTTAACCAAAGTTAAATTATTTATTCTAAAACAAGTTGGATCCATAATTAATTGGTGTGAATTAGAGCTTAGAATTTATTTTATTTATACATTAACTATAGATAAAAGAATGAATTAAATTAATTGCAAATTATTAATGAAAAATTATTAAACGTAAAAGTTCTATGTTAAAGACAAAAATATCAAAAGAATAACAGAAAAAATTTCAGTAATTTCCAAAAAACCAATATATTCACATAGAGCCCCTGTGCGATTGCTAAAATCAAGTCTAAAAAGAGTATCGCAGTATCAACCTATATTATATAAAGTGTCAGAATCTTTCGATGTTAGCCAAATATCTATAACGATATTTAGATTTTAAATGCCGAATATGACATAAAAGTTCATAAATTAGAATTTAGTTTTTTAGTTTTTTAAATTATAAACGAAAATTAACAATTTTTGGTGTGCATGTCATTATAATATTTTAACGTATGTACTTCATATGAATCTATATTGTACATTATCTATCAAATATTAATATTTATGGTTAGTCAATATGTTAATCTAAAAATGGAAATTATCTCAAATTTAAAAACTAACTCTACTAGCTAGGCAACTTGCATTTGACTTCCATAAAGAGAGATGTATGCGTATTTGGACGAGACTCAACTTTGTTAAGTAGATGAGGAGATGTTTTTGTTTTTATGTCAAACAGCCCAACAGCCGTCAATTTCCATCAGTTCAGCTTGTGTCAGTCAGTTTATAATATATTATTACATGACCGTTATAAAATAAAATAAATGCTAATATCGGTGAATAAATTATCAATGTGGTGAATCTTAAATCAAAACCAACAGAGTCCTATGTGAACTCAAGAATTATCTCCATTCAAAATCATTTACATATGCTGTGTTGCTGCAGTTCCCATTGTGCAAGAGCACAATAGATAATACTATCAATTTCATAAACAATCAAAGAACTTAGGAAATAATGGCTACTGCCTATAGAAGAGATTATTATAGACGTCAACCTACTAGTAATTTTACATATGTGAGCCCCTGTGTGAAATACCTCATTTTCATACTCAACTTTATATTCTGGGTGAGTCACAAATTGTTGTATTTTTAAATAGGATCTATTGAGTTAATTGCCATTGCAATTGATTCGTTGCATGATGCAGTACATTTATCTTAATATCATTTATCTATAACAATAGGTTTTAAAGTGAATCATGTATGATTCATAATAATAGGTGATACTGATAGATTAGAAATGTTAAAAAATATTACTTAAAGAAAAGTAGTAATTTTGATGACTAATAATTTTGGAATTTTAGTTAGAGCATTGACAATATTCAAATTGATATTTTGGGCATTAAGTATATCTGCATTCAATATAAGTGTAAACTTTTAATCCCTACATCCCTACATGATGTGCTTTTTTACTTTTTTTTAGTGTGGTTGGGATAAAATAATGCTAAATATTGTGCAAACATTTTTCTTTGTAAGAATCTTAGTAAAATTAATATTTTTTTCTTTTTATAAACTAAATGGATGCCACACATTAGTTTTACTTCAAAATTTATGACAAAACTGGGAAATTGAATGGGAAACCTTTTCTAATAGTAGCAACAACATGTTGCAACAAATACTCTCCTCTTTCATGCACTCCATTAACTGAGAAAATTTCTTAGTCTATAAAAATATATATTACATATGTTAGGTACTTCTTTGAGCATGTTAACGAATATCTATTAAAATAAAAACACTCTGAAGCATATGCATGTGACTGTGAATGTTGATAATCCAGTGGTTAACCTTATCAACTAATGTTGATAAGGTTAACATTGTTTAACATAGATTTAATCATGAAGCCACTAAATATTTACTACAATCTATTTTTAAAGATATAGTCGCTTTGCAGAAATATATCGTTTCCCTCTCTACACGAGTGGTAAATCAAAATCTTATCAATAGGTCCACAACCAGTTTCTTCAAATGTACCAAATGCAAATTATAAGTGTATTTAGATCACTTAATAGGCTGTATGATTGTAATATTGTGAACATATGCAATTACGTATCAGCTGTTGTTATTCCTCTGTTTTCCCTAGTATAATATATCCTTCATCTTTGCCTATTTTGTTTGTTTTTAATAAAGCCCCTACATAAGATACCCTACAATATTTCTTTTATCTGAAAAATCAATGTGATAAAGAAGGTTGAGAAAGTGTTACCTTATTAGCTACATTATATTGCATTGTTATATTGATTATTAGGTAGATAAGCACATGACAAATTTTACATTGGACAGCCATGCACTAATAGAGCTGAAGTACAGTGGAAAACAAGCAGTTATAACATACAACAGGGCTATTTCAGGGAGAGTAAATCTGCAAATTCACTGGTAGAGAACTGGAAACATTCAACCGCATACTTTGAGGCACTAGACCACAGGCAGATATTTTTGGACACTACCAAGCACATGTGGCACTTGTCTGCTAGACCTGTACAAACTGGTACAGGGTTTTAGAATTCTGGAATGTATATTATGAAGGAATGGAACATGTACAAAAAGTCAGTTTTCTGCACTTCAACTGGTTTATCATACCGGAGGAATTTTTAGTGTTAATGTCCCACTAGCAAATAGTGTTTTACAAAAATATCATTTGTTAATTATCTGTGAACATTTATTGTTGTATTTAAACTGTTGATGTTTTTTAATGTTACATATTGCGAAAGTTATGATCCCAATATTGTCTAATTTGTCCTTTTGCTTCTAGTCCTTGTAGGAACTTGTCCCTGAATCTTCTTCCTATTGAATGAGTAATGTTTAGGAGTTTAATGTTCTAGAACAATACTAAACTGTTGCTTTATGATTTTTATCATCAATTGGCATCACATTTCCTAGATTTCCTGTAATTAATTTTTTTTTCATTTCATCCTTTCTAGTTGCTCCACCAATATCTAAACAATCTAATGTTTGCAACATTTTTCTTTCAGGGAGCACACACTTGCTTGCTTCAATATTTATTTATTTATTTAATACATGGGATAACCCCATTAATTAACAGTTTAAATTACAATATACAATATCACAGTTAGGATTCAAAACTTGAAATTACTTATAATATAAAATCAATATCTACATACTAAAAATATAACAAGAACAAAATTTAACAATACCAATATACATATCACAAAGCACAAGATCTTTTTAACTGAGTTAAAGTTATATTGAAAATATCAAAATCGTTAACATTTAATAGCCCCATGTATCTATCCAATGGGTTCTGAATACCATAGGTTGTTCTGTGGAAACGAATATTAAAACATTGTGGTAATGTAGAGCTTAATGGGGAACATTAAAGTTAATCTGGCTTTAACAGGTTTGGACAATCAATAAATCCATGTATGATCTTATATAAATATAGCTCATGACATATCACGATGGTTCTTGAGTGAGGGTAAAGATAATTGTTGTTCGATACAGGAATAATCATGATTTTCATTAGTACTGTGGACATGGTAAGCACAATATCTCAAAAATTTATGCTGGACTCTTTCTATGGTATCAATATTGTTCTGAAAATATGGTGACCAAATAACTGAACAGTATTCCAAAATAGTTCTAACTAAGCAACAATACACTAATCTTGTTGAATTAATGGAAAAATACTTGCATTCCTAGTAACGAAACCAAGGACTTTAGAAGCCTTTATTGAAATAGAGTTTATGTGGTCACAGAAAGTAAGCTTCTCATAAAAAATTACGCCCAAATCCTGAATAGAAGAAACATCACTCAGTGGCTGATTATTATAGTATAGCTTGTTTCAATTCTATTGACTTTACGAGAAAAACTTATAAAACAACATTTTTTTACATTTAAGTAAGTGGAATTTGTTCTGATTGCACAAATTTTGTAGTCTGTCTAAGGCATCTTGCAACACAGTTTGATCTTTTAAGCTATCTATCACTTTCCAAAATTTCAAGCCATCTGCCAATATTAGACATTTCCTATTTAGGAAACAGGAAGTAAAAGAAGTGGAGAACAATGGCCTCCTCGAGGAACTCCTTGAGGAACAGTTCACATCACCCCCATGTGTCTACGTGAATATGATCTACATATCAAGATAATATGGTTTTTGTTTATTTTAGTGGGTTAATCTAGATCAATATGATAAAAAAGAACTTTAATACATATATGTTTGACGACTTAATAAATGACGAAATAAAAAAAATGTTTTTGTAAAAAATTAATATTAAATGTTATTAGCGTTATAACCACATCCGTCCAAATCATGGTGTAGACAATAAATTTATCAAATATTGCCAAAAATGAAAAATAAATATATAATATTTATGATTTATGTATGACTAAATACACCCGCAGATTAAAACCATAGTGTTGTATTATCTAGTTTTGTTTTATAACATGGTATATTGTTGCTAAAATTGGAATGTGTCATTAACATTGTTTACATATTCTATATAATTACGTAAATATAATTTACATATCCAAGCTGCAGAACAAGTTATACGAGGGATTTTATTAGATAAGCTAATTTTAGTCATGGGTTTAATGATTTAAGCAACATTTTGACTGTACTTTTGTTATAATTGTCTTAAAATATCAAAGTATTTCTTTAACTGTGGCAAAACCTCAAGTAAATAAAGAAATAGTTTGTTAATCTTTTCACTCATACATGTTTGAAGGTCAGTTAAAAAAATTTGGAGTATAAAACATGTACATATATATGTAAAACAAGACAAACACACACTTATTCATACATCCTTACATGTGCACCTATTTACCTGTAAAGATTCTACAAATCTTTTAAAATTGTTTTTAAAATTGCGCGATATATACAGGGTGATTAATTACTACGTGGTAAAGCAAGCAAAATTAACACAGAAAAAAAAACAAAAATAATGATACAGACGAGAAGAAAGATAGTCCCACAAAACATTATACATGAAGATGACATTGAAACGGTTGGAAAGTTTACATACCTGAGAGTAGAAATATATGCCGACGGAACAGAAGATGGAGAAATGCGGAAGAGAATAGCGCAGTCAAACAGAGATTATTTTGCCCTCTCTATAAAAGAACTGTAAAGTTTTCACAGGGCATCATGGTGTGGGGTTGTATGTCGGCCAAAGGGTTGGGAACTTTACATTTTATTGAGGCCATAGTAAACGCAGCCAAATATCAAGATATCCTTGAATATTCGTTTCTACCAAGTGCGGCAAAGTTATATCCATCCGGAGATTTTATCTTTCAGCAGGACGGAGCCTCATGCCATACGGCTAAATCTACAAAAAAATGGATGGGATAACATGACATTAAAGTTTTGTCACATCCTTCTAGCAGACCGGATCTTAATTCAATAGAGACACTTTGGCACAAAATGAAACAACGCCTAAGAAATAACCCTCAGCGTACTTTGCCACAACTACGTGCTAAATTACAAGAAATATGGATAGTTTCACCCCTGAATTCTGTGAAGAGCTAGTTGATACAATCTCTAATAGAGTTCAGGCTGTTATTCACGCTAAGGCGACGTTACGCCTTATTAATTTGTATTTTAATTTGTTAAAATCCTCTTGTTCCAATATTTAGTTGTCAGCATTTTTTGTCTATCAATCAATTAATTAAATAGTAATCAACATAAAATATATAATTAAACTGTAAAAATAATTCCATACATCATAAAAATGTTGTTAATTTCATATTTACAATTAAAAAAAATTAAAAAAAAGAATTTCGGTAAATTGGCATTTTATTCGCAAAATAACTGCTTGTTCCTAACATATAGTTGTTAGGGCCCGTATATTGTTAATTTAGGTAGATTTTAAGTTCAGACATAAGTCAGAACCTGTTTATTAAAATAAAATAAACTAAAATAGAATAAAATGAAATACAGTAGAATAAAGTATAATAATAAATACTCAAATAAAATAAAATATAAAGTAAAGTAAAATTGAGTTAAATAGAGTAGAATAAAACTAAAATAAATTAGAATAAAATGAAATAAAGTAGAGTAAAATTTACAAAATAAAATTAAATAAAATAAATTAATTAGAGTAAAGTGGAATAGAGTAGAATAAAATAGAACAAAAGGAATAAAAAAAATTAAATTAAATTAAAATTAAATAATATAAAATAGAATAAAATCGAATAAAATAAAATAAAATAAAGTTAAATAGATTAAAATAGAATAAAATACAATACAATGTAATTAAAATAAAATAAAGTAGAATAAAATGTGTAAAATAAAATAGAATAGAATAAAATGGAATGAAATAGGATAAAAAAAATTGTTTAAAATCCTTTATAAAAGGTATATAAAAAATGCCCCAAACGGGCTATCAGAAACACATTGCAAAACGTTTTCGGATTGATAAATCCATCATCAGTGCAAACGGTTGTACATGCTAGTAGCCACCAAAATATATGGGTCAAAACCCTTTAAATGTTTTAAATTTGTAGTTGTTTTACATTATTAATAGTTATAATTTGTGATGTTTAAGTTACTAATATATAATATATATTAATATTATAACTATTAATAATGTAAAACAACTACAAATTTAAAACATTTAAAGGGTTTTGACCCATATATTTTGGTGGCTACTAGCATGTACAACCGTTTGCACTGATGATGGATTTATCAATCCGAAAACGTTTTGCAATGTGTTTGTGATAGCCCGTTTGGGGCATTTTTTATATACCTTTTATAAAGGATTTTAAACAATTTTTTGTGATATATGGTATACAGCCAGCTACAGGAACTTAGTTTCCTAGTGGAAATAGGATAAATTATTGTTTGACAAATTTGACGAATATTACCAGACCCCCAATATGCTAAATTCAACTGTTTGGTATGTCTCATATTTTATTTGGGGCAATATTTAATGTTTAGTAACTGTTTTCGAAGCAATTGTTAGTTAATGCAAGGTAAAGTGGCTATTAATACCTCAAATGGATTCATTTTATTAGCCAGAGATTTCCGTTTCTTACAGACTCTAAAGAGAATCGTATTGAACTTTGATTGATACATTATTTAATTCTAAGGCGATACGAAGTTCGGCGGATCAGCTAGTTATTATATAATATAAATAATATGTTCAAAAGTAATAATTGTATTTATATGAAATTATTTTAAAACGAAAATTATAAAAATTTTAACATATGATTCAATGTTGTTATTAATCGAATGACATTTATGACTTTTATTAAATTTTGACAATCGTTACGAATCAATCTTTTAGTGACAGATATTCTTTTAATTTTTTACTTCTCATTTAATATCTATATTTTGTTAGTTATTTTTCATGCAGTTTTTAATTTAAACCTGCTTAGAGTAAATATATGATGACTAGAAACGAATTGATCGAGAGTAGTGAATCGATGTGAAGAACCGCTATTATATGACGCTACCCGTGACGACGCCATCTTGTGGCGCTAGTTCCGTGACGCTCGTCTCAGCATTTTACTGCAGAGAAAAAAAAGTACTACAACGCCACTATAGAAATTTCGCTTTCAAAAAATCAATGCAAACTCAGCAAGCAATTTAACATTATACGGAAGCAAATTGACAATTACATCAACTGTAAAGATTTATTATACGTTCCTAACAGAAGGAGTACACAAAAATCAAACCTTGGATGTAGTTAGTCATTGCAAATTACATAATTATATTGTATCAAAAGCTGGTTTTGTAAATAATAAGTTAATATAAAGTCTCAATTGATACTGTTTCCGTTAGCTTGAAAAAATATCAGAATATATTTGCATGGACATGTAAACACTCACCATAATAAAATCCGCTAGTCACAATCACTTAACATGCCGCCTCTCTACTGTGACTGGATTTTACATATAGTGTTCCTTGTTAAATTTCTTGATACATATATTATAATAATTATAATGGTACCTCCTAAACATGTACTTTTGTATTAAAACGGTTCCTGTAAACAAGAACCTGTTTCAATATTTGTATACAATGGTAAGAATGCGGCATTTTTGGACACCAAAGTAAGATATACTCATGTTGATGAATTGTTCTAGTTTTAATTCGAATAATGTGGTTAAAACGCGGAAGACCTTGATATTTACATAAACAGTCTGATTCATAATCAATGTTTAAAAAAATTGCGAAAGATTATACTTATGCTGATTTTTTAAAAAAAATCCCCACCCAGATATATAGGTTATCTAGTTCTTATGAAATTTTCGATGCCATTCTGTGCACATTTAATAAGAAATTAAATAAATTAATTATTTATTTATTTCAAAGGCTTGCGCCCAATCACAGAAAATATAGAAACAACCATCAATAATAACTGAACAGGAAATATGTTTTCTAATATAACAAAAACAACTTATTAACATCCTCAGCGCCAGTGCATTTGTTTAGGGGCGCCTACGAACTCCCCCACGTTATATAGTAGGATTAAAAGCGACTACGAACTGCCCCACGCTGCCTAGGTACTTAGATAATATTTTTGTGAACATATATAGTTTTTATTTTACTTTATTGTATTCAAAAAGGAACCCAATTCCCAAAGTATAGGCGAAAATTTTAAATGATTAAATAATGAAACTATAACAGTTTATTTATAAATCTACATTAACTTATATACAATAACAAAAACTACAGCTAAACAATATCAATGCTTGATTCTGATGTCTGATTAGTGATTAAAATAAGTAAGAGTGAACACTATATTTTAGATTTTAAAAGTTAGCTGCATAATAATTTCAAACTGAATTAATGAAGTCTAATTTAGTAACTTTGATTAACGTAATATTCATTTAGCCTATTCTTCAATAAAATCAACTTTTCTTTTTGCCGTTTTATCAAGTTTATTTTCGAATCTATGTGCAGTTCTAATTTTCACATATACTTCTGCTTGAAAATGTGACAAAATATTTTTAAATTTAAATATGTCAGCATGTGATTTAAAAACACATTCGTTAAATTTCGAGTGAAATGATTCACATGCGTTTGTAGTAAATATAAGAGATAATGAATTTGAAGCCCGCATGTAAGGTGAAAATGTTGAATCTTCCGTTAAATAATTATCAACTAGGTAATCACAAAATTGCAAAACTCTGTCATCTTCTGGCATAATATTTAAAAGTTCATCAGAAAAAAGTCGCCAACATCATTTGGATCTAAATAAGGAATGCCGAAAAACAATTTTAAATATTTTCCAATAACAGTTTGATTTTTATATTCCGAGGACAAACCTAAATTTGAATGTTTTGGTACCAATTTTGTGTTAATGAAATTTGCATCAAAAATCAGAAATTATTCGCTTCGATTTGAAATTTAAATTCAAATCTGTACATATTGTTATTAAAGTATCAAAAGTACTTTTGTACGATTGCTGTGATTTATTTGTTAACAAACAAAATACTAGAGCCGAAAATTTTTATAGCCGTGTATAGTAAACATCTGACAAAAATATTTAGAACAGTATTGAAAAGTTCCATCTACATACAAAGAATCTACATTACACAAAAAGTAAAGATTTGTGAAACAACTAAAAATTGCGGAATTATTTTTCGTAGATAATAAAAAGTTTTCACCTGTATTTGTTTTTAAATTTAATTTCACTAACTACTTCTCTGTGACTGGCAATGATGTGTGATTTTCTTGCAGCATGATATTTTCGAACGCAGATTTCGTCGTCAGCGGTAAATTGCTGAAATTTTCCTTCCTCAATTCCTTGTGGACAATCTTTAAAGGTCTTTCACATATTATATCTTCTACAGCTTTCCTCTTTGTAGAATTACTAAAAATTTGCCGGTCAACGTGGATATCTGGAGCGATGCTTTTTCAAGAATAACGTAATTTTCATCACCTTCCTTTGTGTACACTTTTTGAAAACGTAAATTTCCATACAAATTATTTAATTGGCGCTGCTAACAGGATAAGTCAGAGATTTCAAATTTTCATAGATTTCTAGCTAGCATATGATTCCATAAAAAGAAGCAAATTGTGGATAGCAATATTAGATATGGGAATACCAAGAAAATTAGTTGAATTAACGTAAATGTGCGTGACACATGCTATAAAGCTATAGAGTTTTTTGACTGATCCATCGCATTATTGTCAGATACCTGAAATTGCATGTCTACATATTGTGGGATCATTTCCACAATAACAACGGCATTACTATAACCAGGCTGTGTAAAAGAAGTTGATATGGATTCTTCCGTAGAATGACTTACCATTTTCGTTTCTATTTCTATCACCAACTTGTCCAGAGTCTTTAAATTAAAGACAAGAGCATTTTTATTTCGATTTTAATACATTTTTTGCTTCACTTGCAGTAAACTCACTTAAACTAAACCATAGAAAGGCTTCACCAGTCATTACAACAGCAATTTTTTAAGGTTATGTTTTTGTAAAGGCCAATGACAAGAATAAAAAGGACAAAGTCCAATGCTCACTGGATATTGGGCCTTTAGTTAAGTAGAGTGAGTAGTTCTATGTGCACTTTGGGTGTTTTAATTTAAACTGATTTGGGGATAAGCCCGAACTTAAAATTAAAAAACTATTCATACAAAAAGATTGGCGTTTTTTTATTGATAGTTTTCAATATTAGAATTTTTGTGGTGATACTAAATAAACGCAAAATTGGAGTTTTTTATAATTAAGTAATTATTTAATTATATCATTGTTGTATTGTAGCAAAGCTCTGAAGATGTCTTTGTAAGCAGAAAGCACTCAGCTAGAAAATAACTGTTTACACACTTCAAAAATACTTTTCTTTTCCATTATTTGATAAATACCAATATTTTAAACATTTATAAGATTAAAGACCAATACATATTTATTACTTTGCAGCTATTTGGAGGTCTGCTGATTGGTATCGGTCTCTACGCTTTCGTTGACAAATGGCAGTTGACAGGCTGGGTAAGACTGGAAAATGTCTATGATGTGATACTAAATATATCGTTAGTCATGGTTATTATGGGAGGAGTCGTTTTTATCGTTAGCTTCGCCGGTTGTGTGGGAGCGCTCAGAGAAAATACATGCTTGCTCAAATTTGTAAGTAGAAACCATTTATTATATTTTAGAGTAAATTATAAGAGGTTATATAACTTAATATGTCTTCATAACAGTATAATTTGAGTTTTATTTTAGTTTCATAGATGGCTTGATAGATTTTTCAAGTCAATTAGTATTTCATATCACCACGTTACTAAATATGTGCTGTAATTAGTACATAGTCAAAATAATACTAAAAAAGAGGCTCTCAGTGATCAGATCAAGTACCTTCCTACCTGGGTTCTGATCTGAGAGCGATCCTAGATAAGGCAAGAAGAAAAATCAACCTCCTCAAAGTCCTATGGGGCAAATTTGACCATTGACAAGCTAAAACACTAATACGCACATACAAAACGTACATACATACGTCCTCTGCTTGAGTGTAGAGCAAACGTCTACTCACTACTCAGTCACATAGACTTCACACACAAACTGCGTACTTTAGAAAGGAAGTAAATAAAAGGAAATAGAGTAAATTAAAAACTAATAATCTTCCCCTCCGTTCAAATCCATCAATCATCGAACAACCCAACCATACTTGAGAGGTTCTGATCTCTAAAAAGAAGTTATACCCAAAAATGATCCATGGTCAAAATATTATAAAAACATATTTCGACAATATATTCAAGACACCCAAAAGTGAAGTTTCCTTACCTCCCTACCAAATTACTGACCTTTGCTTGCGACAAACTCCCTGAAAAATGCATGGGCATCGTGGAGCAATCTTCACTCTTTTATTGTCATTAGTAAATAGCTTACTTGGAGCTTTGCAAACGGCAGGGGAGGATCAGTTTTCTGTGATTTTCCGATCCCATTACCTGTCCATTGGGAAGTATGTACCAATCTTCTTTTGATATGATGGTTTTAAGGAGATACCATCATTTGGCAACTATGCGCCATTGCTGTATTGATCGTTCGTATGAACATCGTGGGTTCTCGCACGGTGTAACTCTGGCGCGTTATTTACCTATTTATCGAAGGGACACTTTCTTATTAGCTAATATTTATGTCGCGCCTTGAGTACGAGAACTTCCCTACCTAGTCTATCTGCGTGCAGTAGTACAGACGCCCCCTCAAACCGGTGAGATGTTTAAACTTTTTCCTCGCTGCGCCTGTGACCTGCTGACCTCCATCGCGAACTTTGTTTATTTGTTCCCGATCTTTTTGTTTCACGAGAAGGATAGTCACTCCCGGTAAAGTTCCGCATGCTGGGAGACTGCTTATGAGAACTGACAAGATCCAGTTGCCTGTCCTTAGCAATTTAAACGCAATAACTATCCTCTTTAACAACATAAACAAACCTGGTAAGATACCTGCAACATGGCTAATATCGATCTTTGTTCCGCTATAAAAAAATAAGAACCTCAAACCCTGTAATGACTATTGATGTATTTGTTTAATGTCATAATTTTTGAAAACATTTTTAAAGGTCACACATGTAAGAATATTCACGGATATGACTACTAGACAGTATAGCTTTCGTAATCATTTCGGAATAGTAGAAGCTCTGTACAGTTTCACAACTCCTGCTGAAAAATGTCGAAACCAACAAAAAGATCTTTTCGTCGCATTTACAGACCATGAGAAAGCTTTCGACAAAGTTAATAACACTTTCATGGACTGTCTAAAGCGAAAAGAACTCGTCAAAAGCGACAAAAATGATATTAACGAAATAGCACGGATGCGCAGCAGATACGTAGAGGAGTGAGACTAGACTGTGTAATTTCACCATTACCTTTTAATACATATTCCAAGAGTTATTTACCCAAGCACTTAAAAACTGTCTTCTTCTTTTTTATATAGACATGACTCTGTCGGAGTTTTAATGTGCTCCCAGTAAGTTGTCCTTCCATCGTTTTCATCGTCTTCCTATTGGCGAACCGTCTTGCTCTTTACTCTATTTGTTGTCATTTTGCTTATATGATCGTTCCATTCTACTCTTCTACTTCTTACCCAGTTCTTGATCTTCTACACCTTGCATCTACGTCATATATCTGTACTTCTAGCTCTGTCCCATAGTGTCTTGCCATCAACTTTTCATCTCTTCTGTTTCTAACATCCTTTTGCTCCTTTCTGTCTTGTTTCTGCCGCGTATGTCATTATTGGTCTGATGACTGTTTTCTAACTTCTGCCTTTCGTTTCTTTCTCAATAAAGTTAAAAACTGTAAAGAAGAGATAAATATAAATGGTGAAAATATAAATAACATTCGTTATGCCGACGATACAGTCATTATCGCTGAAAGTGAGAAAGACCTGCAGATGCTACTAAACACAATTTGTGATACTGAGGAACAGTTTGGTTTAACAATAAACGCAAAGAAAACAAAAACCATTATTATCAGTAAGAGGGGTAAAGTCATAAAAAGGATCTAGATAAAAAAAATGAAAAAGATATTGATCAAAAGATATTTGAACAAAATGAAATACTTCTGAGTCTGTGTTACTGAAGAGCAGCCAAATACTCAATCTGCAAATCCAATATCGGATGATAAATTGTTATATTCATTCTATTCTTCTTTATGGTGTCGAAATTTGGACTCTTAATGTTGACTTAATGAGAAAGCTGGAAGCTTTTAAGATGTGGTTTTCTAGAATTTTGAAAATGCCATGGCCAATCATATTACGATTACAAATGCGGGTACAATTCCAAAAGACTGGAACAATGCAGTAATAGTCTTGTTACACAAAAAAGGCGATATTACTAAATTAGAAAATTATAGACCCATCAGCCTCTTGACACATATGTACAAACTCTTTATGAAAATCTTAACAAAGAGGCTAACACCTAAACTTGATTTCTATCAGCCCAAAGAACAGGCAGGCTTCAGGGCAGGATATGGCACAAATGACCATTTGCATACCATAAAGATCTTAATAGAAAAGTGCATCGAGTACAACATACCACTGGTTCTTGCATTTGTCGATTACGAGAAGGCTTTTGATTCTGTAGAGTTTGAAACAATACTGGAAGCCCTAAATCAAAGCCGAATAGATTACAGGTACACGACACTAATCAAAAACATCTATCAGAACGCTACATCAAGTATACGACTGCACGAAGACACAGAAAAATTCAGCTTAGGACGAGGAGTTAGACAAGGAGACAATATTTCACCAAAATTGTTCACGGCAGCTCTAGAGTCAATATTTAAGGGTACTCAATGGCAAGATATGGGCATCAATATAGATGGAGAAAGATTAAATCACCTAAGGTTTGCAGATGATGTTGTATTAATCGCAGATAACTTACATGATACAGTTACTATGATGCATTCGCTTAAAAGTCTGTCTGAAAGAGCAGGATTAAAGATAAACTTTGAGAAAACTAAAATTATAACAAATCTCGTAATGAGTGGAAATATAACTATTGACAATAATACCATACAACAAACAGACACTTACAAATATCTGGGACACGAAATCAAAATAAGCAGAGACAATCAAACACATGAAATACAGAGGCGAATAGGTCTAACATGGGCAGCATTTGGCAAATTAAGCCATATTCTAAAAAGTTCAATTCCCATGTGTCTCAAGCGAAAGGTTTATAACCAATGTGTTTTACCTGTACAAACTTATGGAGCAGAGACTTTAACACTCACGCAAAAATCTGCGAATAAACTTAGAGTTACACAACGAGCCATGGAACGTGCAATGCTGAACGTGAGCCTTCGAGACCACATAACAAACCAACAAATCAGACGAAGATCAGGAGTTCAAGACGTCATCGAAAGAACCACGACGCTTAAGTGGAACTGGGCAGGGCACTTAGCCAGAACACAAGATGGACGGTGGACAAGACGTATTATGGAATGGAGGCCCAGAAATTATAAAAGAAGCCGAGGACGACCACCGACTAGATGGACCGATGACATTAAACGTGTAGCGGGAAACTGGCTACAAGCGGCCCAGTGTAGAGAACACTGGAAAGAATTGAGGGAGGCCTATGTCCAGCAGTGGACGCGATTGGCTGATTGATGAATCATATTACGAACGAAATGGTGTAGTATCGAATGGAAATAGAGAGAGAACTTTTAACCACTATTAAAAGGAGAAAGACACCATATTTAGGGCACAGACGTAGAACTGATAAGTACGAGTTGTTGTAGCTGATTATGAAGGATAAAATCGACGGAAAAAGGGGTCCTAGCAGTCGTCAAATATCCTGGCTGAAAAACATTCGCGACTGGACCGGTTTAAACACACAGACGCTTCTAAGAAAAGCAGAAGATAGAGATGAATTTGCAGTGGTTATAGCTAACCCCTTTAAGTGAAGTCAACACTAGAAGAAGAAGATCGTATTCTTAAATTTTGTCTATTTATTTTTAGACGTATTTTTGGGCTGGTGTTTGCAACTTTTTAATAGTTGACTTGATTTACCTTCTGAATTCTTGGAAATGATGTTTCACATACTTCTACAAAATTAACATTACAGATAACTGCAAAATATTACAAATTCTGATATCTGAGGTCGAAAATCGACTGCTAATAAAATCACGCTAATCGATAGCAAAATAAATTATAAAAATTTGTTTTATTCATTAAAACCGTCAATACCCATTAATACATTTAAATAAATTGTTTACTTTATTATTTTTAAAGATATATCAAATTGGCTCACCGACGTCCTTTAACTTAAATGTGTACATATTTTAAGCACGTGTTTAAATACCATTAATGACTTTTATGTAAATAAGAGACATTAGAACATTTTCTGACGTATCCTAAAATGGATTTTTTTTTGTAAAAAGTCTGTTTTTGTTTTGAAAAATAATTTGACTGGAAAAGAAAAGGTAGTAAATTTTATTTGTTTTATAACTTTATATCTAAGTTTCGTCCTCTCTTAGTCCAGGCTGTGAGGCCGCTCCCGTTGGGAAAATGTTTCTGATTCGGTTTCTTCGCGGATTCCGGTTCAAAAATGTCCCCTTTAAACAAATCTGAAGGGTGCCGGGCGAAATTTTTGGGCAGAAATTGTTCAAACAATTTTTTTAAACAAAGTCCAAAAATAATTTTTTTTTAATCTGGAAAACGTTTTTTTAGGTTTTTTGGGCCATTTTAAACAAAAAAAGTCTCTTGTCATTTTTCTCTAAAGTTGATAGTTTTCGAGTTATAAGCGATTTAAAGTCTGAAAAACGCGAAAATACGCATTTTTGAGGCTTGAAAACACATATGTAAATTATTATTTTTGAGGTTACCAAGTGTCTAAATTAAAGTTTAAACATTCAACTTCAAGATTGTGAAGAGTAATTGAGTGCATAAGTACGATAGAGGCGCTACCGTGCACCTCTATCGTACTTATGCATAGTTTACATATACTTACAAATAATTATTATTTATTGAGTACATATTTATTTATATCAATTGAGTTATAATATAAATTTCGTCTAAAGTCTAATAATAGTTACATAAAATAATTGTACAAAAGATTGTTAAATAACATACTAATATCACTCAGTAAAAGTATCTTTGTTTTCACAAAAATCTAAATCACATCCACATAATGGTACACAGTTGACATGATTTTTCTTGCAGTTGCAAGCATTAGTTTTGCAAGTCTTTTTGCATTTGCACGGTTTCCCATCCCACCACTATCAGACATATAATATCCATATTGTGTAAAATCGAGAGTTTGATAGCGGGAATATATGGCATTTCGCCAAATATATGTTTTAGCGAAAGCTCTTAACAAGTGTTGGTAAAGTGCGTCAGAGGTACAAGGTATATTGGCTAGATTAAATTAAATTTTTCAGTCACACTGTCTTTTCGTCGAAGAGCAGCATTTTGTATTGTTATGTAAAAATCTACTTTAGGTTTTTGCACTAACTTAATATTGTTGATGTTATTACAAAAAATACAAACTAAATTTTCTTCGGTAAGTTTTCATTTAAGAAGAGGTACGGAAAAAGACATTTTAAATCCATTCACAATTTTTTTAATAACACATTAATAATATAATACCCTTTTAATGGGCATTAAACAATAGTCTTCCTAATGATCGTTTAAGTAATAACAAATCAAGTATGAGCGCGCGATTGTTAAACAGGTAAAAACTTGCATTTTTGCGATAGTATATTGTTTTTAAACACCGCGCAATTTAAAATTAAGTTTACTAATATTAATATTTACTGCATTGTATTATTTAAATAATAATTTAAAAATATTATTTACAATTGATATAAATAAATATATACTCAATAAATAATAATTATATTGTTCAAATTTGGAAGAAAAAAAAACTATATACGGTTATTACATTGCGATGATTGATTTATTTAATTAGCCCAATGACAATAATTAATACCTACATAAATAAATTATGGAAAAAACTATGTTAATAAACTTCAAGGATTTGTTCGGGTTTTTTTGCGTAAGTGTATATGTAAACTATGCATAAGTACGATAGAAGCGCACTCTAGCGCGCCGCGCCGCGGCGGCTGAAAAATCGAGTGTACGCGCATATTTAACAATTAAAAAACAACGGTCTAAATTAAAATAAGCCCCGATTACTCTTCACAATCTTGAAGTTGAATGTTTAAACTTCAATTTAGACACTTGGTAACCTCAAAAATAATAATTTACATATGTGTTTTCAAGCCTCAAAAATGCGTATTTTCGCGTTTTTCAGACTTTAAATCGCTTATAACTCGAAAACTATCAACTTTAGAGAAAAACGACAAGAGACCTTTTTTGTTTAAAATGACCCAAAAAACCTAAAAAAACGTTTTCCAGATTAAAAAAAATATTTTTGGAATTTGTTTAAAAAAAATTGTTTAAACAATTTCTGCCCAAAAATTTCGCCCGGCACCCTTCAGATTTGTTTAAAGGGGACATTTTTGAACCGGAATCCGCGAAGAAACCGAATCAGAAACATTTTCCCAACGGGAGCGGCCTCACAGCCTGGACTATCTTACAATGTTGTATACGGATTTTTTATGTCCTCCATCGAATTTTGTCAGCTAGTTCTGAATACATGAAACTAGTAATACTAGCTTGCTAGTTTAAAAGCGCTGGCTTGCTATTCTAGCTTGAAAAACTAGCCTCGTGTAATCCGGGCATTAAGCACATATTAAAAACCCAATACATAACAATCGAGAGTCTGACTTCACTCAAACCCGATTCCACACCCGTACACTAAAAGCGCTCGTCCGCTCGACTATTCTAGATATGTACGTGATATAGTATTATTTTTATGTGTGTAAATTACTAATTGTTCGATATTTTTTAGTACTCACTCTGTCTATTAATATTCTTCCTCTTGGAAATGGGAATAGCCATCGTTGGATTTGTCTTCCCCCATTCTATGCAGTCGGTCTTGGAAGAAAATTTCACCGACAAGATCATTCACACCTATCGAGATGATCCAGACCTACAGAATTTCGTCGATTTTGCTCAACAAGAGGTAACAGTATATTCTATAATAGGAGTTTAAACTGACATACAATCATCTTAGTGTAGCTACACCTTGTGTATGCTAAAATCTTCCTTCTTTATATACGTAATAAACTTTTTATTATTTTTAGTTCCGATGTTGTGGACTCAGCTCAGAAGGATATATGGACTGGTCAAAGAATGAGTACTTTAACTGCAGCTCACCCAGTGTCGAACATTGTGGTGTGCCATTTTCTTGCTGCATAAATGCGACTGATCTTAGCTCAAGACTGGTTAATATAATGTGTGGATATGGAGTGCAAACCCTGTCGGTAAGTTTTTAATATCTCTTAACATCCCATTAACTATCTTACTTAACTACGTAACAAGAAACAGAAGTCTTCGATACCCTTGGAAAATTATTTATCTTCAGGAGGTCAGGTATGTTAATTTGATGAAACTAGGTTTTTGAGTCCTCATGGTTTGAAGCTAGGTCCGTTTAAAATATCTTCTCCATGTGCCATCTCCTCTAACAAGGTTGGTAACCATCATGGCAATTCGCACTTTCGATACCGCTGCTCTAAAGAGGTCAGCAGAAGTGCAGTTAAACCAAGCTCTCAAATTGTTTAACCAGGAGATGCGTCTTCTTTCGCGACTCCTTCTACCCTGTATTCTTCCTTGAATTATCAATTGCAACAAGTTATAACGCTCGCCCCTCATGACATGTCAAATATATTGCAGTTTTCTGCCTTTAATTGTATTTAAAACATCTTTATCTTTTCCATTCTTCTTAACACCTCGACATTCGTGACTCTATCCTCCCAACTTATTCTTAATATCCTTCTCTAGGCCCATAACTCGAAGGCTTCTAATCTGTCCGAAACATCTTTCTTTAATGTCCAAGCCTCCAACCCATAAAATAATACAAAGAACATGTAGCATCTCAGAAGTATTATCTTTAAAGAAATTGAAATGTCCTTGCTACTTGATCTTCTAACCAATATATTACAAAATCTAATCAAAAATGTAACATCAACGGGTTTTAGCCGAAGTGGGATATTAATCGAGCCAGAGAGCACCTTGACTCTATTATTCGTGACTGGGAGCACGTACATGGTACAATTTTGTCAAGCGGAGGAGTTAGTAGTTGCTAACACTCTTTTTAAGTTACCTAACAGACGACTGTACACATGGAAATCTCCGAGTGACACCAAAGGTAGAGTAGTCAGAAACCAAATTGACTTTGTCCTTATTAGTCAAAGATTCCGCAACTCTATACTCTCAGCTAAAACCTACCCAGGAGCAGATATAGGCTCGGATCATAATCCTGTAGTAGTCACATTAAGAATTAAACTAAAGATCATTAAAAAACACATACAGAAACAAATTGACGTGAGAAGACTGAATGAACAACATATAAAAGAGAAAACAATAGTGAACATCAAAGAAAATTTACAAAATATAGAGAAACTGAATAGAAATACTGATAACATAGACCAAAAATGGGAGAATATTAAACATGCCGTAATGTTGGCAGGGAGAGAAAATTTAACACCGAAAGAAAGGAAACATAAAGAATGGATTAATGAGGAAATACTACAGTTGATGCGTGAAAGAAGGGTACACAAAACAAATAATCCGATAAGATACAAAGAAACAGATAAACTGATAAAAAAGAAAATAAGAGAAGCTAGAGAAAGATGGCTAAGTGAGCAATGCCATGAGTTGGAACAATTGGAGCGAAAATATGACTTTTTTAATGTACACAAAAAGATTAAAGAAATGACAGGAAGGAGAAGAACAACACAGACAGGACAGATCAAAGATACAGATGGTATAATTATAACAGATTTACAACAAAAAATGAACCGATGGACAGAATACATATCACAACTGTTTGATGACAAAGATAGACAAGAAATCTCAAACGAATATACAGATGATACAGGGCCTGATATAATCAGAGAAGAAATAGAATATGCAATCAAACAAGCAAAAAGTGGTAAGGCCCCCGGTCCTGATGAAATTCCCGTAGAACTGCTCAAACTTATGGACGATGAATCTATTAAAATACTCCTAGATCTATTTAACACAATATATAGAACTGGAATAATACCTAGGGAATGGCTCCGTTCGACCTTTATACTACTGCCAAAAAAGGCAAATACAAAGGAATGCAACGAATATCGTACGATAGCTTTGATGAGTCATGCTCTAAAACTGTTCTTAAAAATAATCCATAATAGGATCTATAGGAAATTAGACGTAGACATCAGTAACACTCAGATGGGATTCAGAAAAGGGCTGGGTACAAGGGAGGCTCTGTTTGCAATGAACGTTCTCTCACAGAGATGCTTAGACATGAACCAAGAAATTTACGCCTGCTTTATTGATTTCGAAAAGGCCTTTGACAAAGTACAACATGAACCACTAAGACAAGTTCTAATAAAGAAAAATATAGACAGCCGAGATATTCGAATTATATGCAATCTATATTGGAATCAAACAGCAAATGTCAAGGTTGAGGGCAGACTAACAGAAGAAATTCAAATCCGTCGAGGAGTCCGGCAGGGATGTATCTTATCGCCACTTTTATTTAATCTGTATAGTGAAGCTATCTGTGAACAAGCACTCGAGGAAGAAGATCTTGGTCTGATAATAAATGGTGAGACGATCAACAATATAAGGTATGCTGACGATACAGTTCTCCTAACGGGAACGCTAGTAGAACTACAACATCTCGTTCAAAGTCTCAATATATACTGTAACAGTTACGGCTTGAAAATTAATTTGAAAAAAACTAAATTTATGGTAATCACGAAATCAAAGAACATCAGAGCTAATCTTGTAATAGACAATACAACGATTGAGCGTGTGCCCTGTTATAAATATCTAGGTGCTTGGATCACAGACGATACTGATCAAACAAAAGAGATTAGATGTAGAATAGAAATCGCTAGATCAGTCTTTAATAGAATGCGCAAACTCTTTTGCAATCGTGATATCAATATAAAGTTACGAATACGAATGCTGCGGTGTTATGTCTTTTCTACCCTGTTATATGGAGTTGAGGCTTGGACACTAAAACAGTTGACCATAAAAAACATCGAAGCTTTCGAGATGTGGTGCTATAGGCGCATTCTCAGAATATCATGGATGGACCGCGTCACTAACACGCAAGTACTCCAAACTTTAGACAAAAGATGCGAAATTCTAAATGAGATAAAAACTAGAAAGATGGAATACTTGGGGCACATTGTGAGAGGTGAAAAGTACGAACTTTTAAGAAACATCATGCAGGGCAAAATTAAGGGCAAAAGAAGTGTGGGAAGAAGAAAAATATCGTGGCTTCGTAATCTACGTGAATGGTTCGGGTGTAGTTCGATTGAACTTTTCAGGCGCGCTGCTAACAAAGTCGCAGTGGCCATGATGATTTCCAATCTCCGCTAGGAGTGGCACGAGAAGAAGAAGAAGAAGTTCAACATACGACTTATTACTTTATTACATGGAGGATCTGAAATGGTTTGGGGAGGAATATCTCCTACAGCGCGAACGGACCTTGTTGCTTTACGAAGAGGTTTCTTATTAAATGAAAGGTATATACTACAGACATTTTGTCTAACCATGTAGTTCCATTTGCTCCTTACATAGGAAATAATTTTCTTTTAATGCATGATAACGCTTGACTACAAATATGTTGCACGTGTGGTCCGTGATTATTTGGACGCGGTTGTAATACAAACCATGAACTGGCCACCCTGCAGCCCTGATCTAAATTCCATAGAGAATGTTTGGGATAATATTGATCGGCATCTCAGGAGCCGCCAACCACCACCTGTCTCTATTGATGATATAGAAGTTATGGTGAGAGAAGTTTGGGATGCAATTGATCAAGACCAAATACACCGCTTGATTTTAAGTATGCCTCTTCGCTGTGAAGAAGTTATTAGATTTAAAGGTGAAACTACTCGTTATTAAGTGTTTTTGGGAGAAGAAATTGTTAAATATTATTTAGGTTATGTTTAATTGTTATGTTAGGTAGTGCTTGTGAAATGTAACAAGTTAACTTTGTTATGGGTGCCAGGACAGAAAGGAATTATTAGTAATGAGATGATTGATATTTTTGTTAAAAAAGGAGCTAATATTCCTTATAAGATATAAATTATATGAATCGAAAATTATTTGAGGAATATGCCAAATAAAACATAAGCAAAACAGAATATTTAAAAATTGGAGGAAATACCACAGATCTGAGGCTTGAAAACGCAGTCATAAAAGGCTGCAACCAGTATAAATATCTAGGAAGCATCATGTCAGCAGATGGCAGAGTTAAGATAGATGTACAAAACCGAATAACCCAAGGGAAAAAGTGCATCCGAATACTGAATTAATTACTGGGGTCTAATAAAATAAAGATGCATACCAAACTTCGCGTATACAGAGCAATTGTAGAACCAATTACCACATATGGTGCCGAATATTGGACGATGACAAAGAATGAACGAGATAAAGTAGACGTTGTGGAAATGGATTATCTTAGAAGGTCATGTCGAGTATCGAGAATGGAAAGAATCAGGAATGAGGAAATACGAAACCGTACAGGAATTAGAGATACTCTTCCAGATAGAATACAAGGAAGGCAATTACAATGGTATGGTCAGTGATGAGAATGGAGGAGGAGCGGTGGCCAAAGAAAGCCTTAATGTATGTTCCGCCAGAAAGAAGGAAAAGGGGAAGACCACCAAATTCCTGGAGAAGAGAAATTACAAAAACAATGCAATCTAGAGGCTTAGAAGAGGGAGATTGGGGAGATAGGAAAAGATGGAGGCTGAAATGCGGGAAGCGGCAATCGCCGTAGGACCCCCGTTATATGATGATGATGATAATATTCCTTTTATCGGACCAGAGCCATTCTGTGGTATATTAAAAAGCCGCTTAGTGGCGGATGTCCGAAAATATTAAAAAGTCAGATACTGGCGGATGTCCGAAAATGAGAAAAGAAAATTTAGTATAGCCTGCTGGAAAATATTTCAAGCCAAAAGCATGTAAAAAAGGATAACACAACTCCCTGCTCGAAACCCAGAAATACTCTTAGAGTTTAGACTGAACTCGAAAGTAATGACCATTGTACTCACTACCCACTGCTCACTCGGTTATTATCTGTAAAATTGTCAGAGTGTACAAACGCTACCGAACCATCAGCTTGATGAGTCATTTTTTAAAAACATTTCTACGAATTTTGCACTCTAGGATGTACCAAAAAATAGAACAACAACTTGGTGACACACAGTTTGGATTCCGCAATAACCTTGAAACAAGAGTAGCACTATTTAGTATTCAGGTTATGGTACAGAGATACAGAAATGTCGGACATCCAGTTTATGTGTTTTATTGACTTTGAGAAGGCCTTTGATCGAGTAAAACATACTGAAATGATAGCCATTCTTCAGCAGGTAGGTATTGATGATAAAGACCTACGCATTATTAAAAATCTTTACTGGCATCAACGTGCAAAGATCAAGATTGGCCGGGACACTTCTGAAGAGTTTCAAATACGAAGAGGAGTAAGGCAGGACTGCATTTTGTCCCCGCTACTATTTAACATCTATTCTGAGTTCGTTTTCAATAAAGCAGTGGATAATGTTCAATGAGGTATAAAAATGAATGGCGTCAATATTAATAATTTGAGATATGCGGATGACACAGTGTTAATTGCAAGCAATTACGAAGAATTCCAACATCTAATTAATAGGATTACCACAACGTGTGATAAATATGGCCTTAAGCTAAACACCGCAAAGCCAAAGGTGATGGTCGTCAGTAAAACGCCAATACAACCGGAAGTGGTAACAGCTTATGGTGAACAACTGGAGAGAACTAACAGTATCACTTACCTTGGTTGTAATCTAAATGAGAACTGGGACATCAGCAAAGAAATTAGAATACGGATAGAGAAGGCCAGAGCTGCATTCTTTAAGATGAAGAAACTGTTATGTATAAACAATATTACTTTAAGTTTGAAAATTAGATTAGTGAGATGTTATGTGTTCTCTACTCTTTTGTATGGTGTCGAAGGTTGGACTTTGACAGATACACTTCTCATGAAACTGGAAGCCTTTGAAATCTGGGTGTATCGGAGAATCATACGAATAAGTTGGGTGGATAGAGTTCGTAACGAAGTTGTTTTGCATCGGATGGGAAAAGTTACGGAAGTCGTCAAAACAGTTAAAAATCGCAAACTTGAATATTTTCGCCATGTTATGCGCCACCCAGAGAGATATAATATACTCCATTTAATAATACAAGGCAAGGTAGACGGAAAAAGCGGGCCAGGTCGAAGAAGAACGTCATGGCTTAGAAACCTGAGAGATTGGTTTAACAGATCCTCTGCATCTCTTTTCCGAGCTGCCGTCAACAAAATTACTATAGCCAATTTGATAGCCAATGCTCGATAATCGAGCACGGCACATGAAGAGAACAAACGCTAGAACTATATTTCAAGTAACTTGAGAAAGGCAATCAGCCGAAACAGCTGTAGTGATAAGAGTTTAAAATAAATTGTGTGGGAGTTTAAAATAAATTTTGTGATAATACTTTTACATTGCTAAAATGTACAAAACTCTCGTGTTATTGGAAAAACATATTCACGCCTTGAAGACTTCTCATGTTTTTCTTAATTTTCAGGTTGCTGAAGCTGGAAAGAAGGTCTGGACTTCCGGCTGTATAGAGATCGTCAGATCTTGGGCCGAAAGGAATTTGTACACGATCGCCGGAATCGCTCTAGGTGTAGCCTTATCACAATTATTCGTTATCTATCTGGCTAAAACTCTCGAAGGTCAAATCGATCTACAAAAATCCAGGTGGGCTAGTTGAAATATAGGGATTGTTTGTAAATATGAGGTCCAAACTTTCTAAAACAATGTGTTTATGTAATGTGTAAGTCTGTAATAATGCTTTGGTGGTTGTTCGAAACGCTGTGTTTATTTTTTGAAAAAAATGTATATACTTCGTAAAATGAGTACGTTGTGTTATATAATAGATATTCTTAAATTCCATAAATGTTCTCACAGATTTTATACCACATAAAAATCGTTATTACATAATGGTGCCGTTAATTTTTAAAGATTTAACCGATGACTGAAAATTAAATTTATCTCATAAATCACCACAAATTACTTAAAAAATTACTACACGATATTCAGGTGTTTTGATGCTAACGTTGTAAATAATCTCATTTGTCTCGAATCAATTTAACAATCATATCCATTTTTTTTTCAATTGATTGATTTTCTTTGTAGTTAGGTTAAGAGTCTAGTTTTATTTTTAAAAGACTTATTAATGTTTTAAAGATTTTAGGGAAAATTTATCAGTGACTATTTTTGTCAGTATTATATATTAAGCTTGTGACATTTCCACATATTTAAAAGTAAATAAAAAAATTATATTATAAAAGTGATGTTTGAACGTCTCCTCCAATATGATGGTAATTTAAAGGTAGGCATTCGAATATGAACCACAATCTTACGGTAGCTCTACCAGGATGGTCCGATAAGTATTTAGTCTATAAAAGTAAAATGAACATTTTGGAAAAGTGGCAATTTTTCCTCAACATAGTCTCTTTTTAGCTCGATACACTTGACACAGCGATGCTCCAACTTCTTTAATCCGTCCTAAAAAATAAGTTTTCTCGACTTCTGCAATATAGACTTTCGTGGCAGCGGTGATCTCTTCATTCGTCCCAAATTTCTGTCCGGCGAGTGACAAGTGAAAACAAAAAGGAGTTGCTCGGGACCAAATCTGGAGAATAAAGTGGATGAGCAGTTCGTAGACCAATTTGGCTGTGGCGACACCATAGGTGTGTTTTCTTTACCAAATGTTACCATTTTACCTGAATCCTTGTTATCTGGTGTGTATCAGTGGATCTAAGTTTCTTCGACAGCCACAAAAACCCCTTTTAACACGTTGCCTGCCGTAGAGGATTTTGTAATACTTTCTGGCACCACAGTTACATTAAAAGTTTTGCAGGGCAATTTTTTTCTCGATCACATAGACTGAGACAGCAGGCAATGTGTTAATTGCACTTAAATAGCATCAAACACTGCTCTCAAGTGGTCTCACGGTTATCACACTGCTGCTATGAACTTCCTATTATCTTTTACTCACGTGATTTTTAATCGACGGTCTGCCATAAAGGGATCGTAGATTTTTGATTTGATATTTTTTATTTTTATAGTTTGTTAGGGATATGCCTGAGGAAGGTAAGTTCTGAATGTCAGTATTGAATCATTTTTTTTTTAAATCTTACCTTAAGCTTACCTAGAACTTCAATTAAAATAAATTTATCCAATTTTTTGTATAATTTTCAATATAAACCAATGTTTTTAGTTAACCTCTACTGATCGATATTGCATAAGAGTTATTTCATATTAAAGACTAGAGTGTAGACTTTCATAAAAAGTTTTCACAAACTAAAATACAAAGAATATATCATCAGAGTAGTACACACTGATAAATTTGTTATGTAATATAAAAGTTTAAATGTAAATATTGAGTACTTACCTTGCTCTGACATATCCAGAACTGCTTTTTTCACAAAAATTACTTTAATTATAAAAATAAAAAAATCGAAAATCTTACGAAAAGTCTAAAATCTCACATTTAAACAGTCAGCCAAAACGGTATTTGTTTAGTAAGGCTATTTGGGGGGTTTCACATGACGTCACATACGGCTGCCTAGTTCAGGAACAAAAATCTGCCCGAAATGCCAGTTTTTGAAATTTCCATTTTTGACCAACCAAAATTTTGAAATTTCCAATCACTATGTGGAAGTCCGATCACACTCAAGTACAGTACATTCAAACTCAAACAGTATAAAAATGAATTTATAATTCTATACCTTTTTCACAATTCTAGAGTTATATAGCTATATATAAATACCTCTCACATGCTACTGGGTAAAATAAAATAACGAGCTAGAGACAGATGAAGGAAGCAAGTTGAGGTACTTGTTGGCATTGGAAACTGCAGATTTTCTCAGTCAATGAATTTAACCTTAAATAGTGGCGCCATCCGCCGGTGGGGCCTAGTACTTATTGGACTGTCATTTTAAGTCTCCACAAATTACTCTAAAAAAAGTTTTGTCGATGTTAACGTAAAGAGAGTAAATTGTAAAGAGATATATTTGTCATTAATCATTAACAAGAATATTTGTTTTTTTCTTTATAGTTATTATATAAGTTAGGAATCTTATTTTATTTTTAAAAACTTATTAATGTTTCAAGTTTTTAGGGAAAATTTATCAGTGACTACTATTGTCAGTATTATTTATTAAGTATATAAATATGTCCACATATTTAAAATTATAACATAAAAACAACATTTACTCTGTGTAAAAGAAACTTCTAGTTAAATTTACAAAATGAGGTTTCAACCTCACCCGTGCCCTATAATTGAGATTTTCGTAAAGGTTTTGAGTGGTAATGTAAAGGTAGGCGTTCGATTATGAAGCAGAATCTTACGGTAGTTCTATAAAGGTCGATTCAAACACATCAGCCGAACAATCCGTCATACAAAATATTCTTTAATAGAAATATGCCGCCGGTATTCACATTCATCAGTTGACGAACAGTTTCCCACCTGTCAGATAATTAATAGTTCGGCGCCGGGACTGTGACGGGACTGATGTGTTTGAATCGACCTTATTAATGACGTGAGCGACATTATTAATGAAGTCATTCTGGCGCATCAAGCAACACATCGTCACTCATGGACACATGAATATTTATTGTATACCCCAGTTTAGAAAAAGAAATAAATGAAAAGAATATTACAGGTGTTTGATCGTTTTAAATTATAGAGGGACATAGGTACGGTCAGATCGGCCCTATTTTTTTATAAACAAAAAGCCAAAGTTCTAAATTGTCGTTTTTTACCTCTAGCATTTTTGTATTAAGATATTATCGTGTTATGAAGAAACTTTTAATTTAAATGTTTATAAGTTCAAATCTATTAACACTTTGCTGAGATAATTACAAAATGTCAAGCAGATTGGTTTAATAGTTAAGGAGTGATTGTTAAATGTTTATTCCAGGTATCAAAAGTTTTAAACACTCATTGCTGCCTACGATATGCTTCTGCAGTTATTTAACAGAGAGCACTGAACTCTTGAATATTAAACCTACAAAGAATCATGAAGAAACTAACTATTTTTGAAAATGTCGTTAAATAAGCAGTTAAAAAAAGTAATTTTTTTTGCTAATATACAAATAGAATAAATTCTTATGGTATATCTCTTGAAAATACTGATTAAAAGCCACACGTTTAATGGAAAAAAGAACTTTCTATGACTAAAACTAAGTTTAAAAAAATACTAACTCTGCAAGTATTTTTTTAAACATCATTTCTCTTTTGTTTATAAATAAATATTAAAGAGTTTAAAGTTTCGGAGATTGTCAATGAATAGCTATATTTTATAACACAATTGATAAGGATTTGAGATTGTAGCGCGTTGAAAGCGCGTTGAAAAATTTGCAATATCTCCGGTTCTACAAAGCGTAGACTTCCTTTTTTTAAACTGGGGTAACTTGACGAAATATTAACAAATATCATTTGCTTTAATAAATTAAATATCTGTGAAAATGGTTTATTATATTCCTATGTAGAATATTTATAAGTAATTATAAACTGCTGGACAAATTAATGCACCACTTTAATTAATCTAAATATTTACAATATGAACACAAAATAAACAAAGTTACATTGAAATAATAATAAACACCTACAAATAAGTCCGACATGACTGAATCATGACGTTAATTTGCCTTATTGTTTCTTTAAAAATTTGTTTTTGCCGGAAATGCGTAAATAAACTAGCATAACTCCAAATTGCAAAAAGAAAGTAACACAATAAAATGCATCTGGGTCAACACTAATACCGTGTAGGCCCTCCTCTACTCCTTATGACTGCATTTATGCTTCGACGCATGCTTGATATCAAATGTTCAACAAAAGCTTGCGGAATATTTTCCCATTTTTTAATAACGGCCTCAATGAGTTGGTTGTGATTGGCAATAGGGGGTCTACGACTTCGAATCTTTTTTTTTTTTTGAGATAGTCCCATAGATGCTCTATAGGATTCATGTCCGGACTGTTAGGTGGCCACGCTAATAATGGAATATCAACATTATTTAGGTAGCCAATAACCTGTCGAGCCATAAGGACGAGCGTTGTCTTGCATGAATAAAAAATTAGGTCCAATAATCGGATCAACAGGCATTACATGTTCTACAATAATGTTGTCCAAGTAATAATGGGCATTCATAGACCTCGTACGTATGGGGACTTACTCCGTACGAGCTTCAAAACAAATTTCTTCCCAAAACATTTTAGAGCCACCACCAAAAGGTACTTTAGGAGGGATATTTCAGCTGGCAAACCTTTCTTCTTGCCTTCGCCAGACACGCTCACGACCATCTGAAGTTTTTAGGCTTATTCTAGTCTTATCGGCGAAAAGAACTCGTTTCCAATCATCGATGGTCCAATTTTGATACAATCTTGCATAATTCAATCTCTGAACCCTGTGTTGTCTGGTAAGCAAGGGTTTTTTTTTCCGGTTTCCTGTTGCTCAATTCTGCTTCATGTAAACGTCTTCTAACTGTTCGAGACGATATCGCGACATTTCGAACATCTGCTAGTTCATTTTTTAGCAAATTGCTGGTGACTCTCCTATCTCTGATAGCACATTGTCTCAAAAAACGATCATTAATTTGATTAGTGCAACGTTTTTGCCCTTGTTCTAGTCTTTGATGGTACGACCCCGTTTTATTATATCGCCTCACCTTACGACTGATGCTGGAATGATGTCTTCTTAACAAACCTGCAACGTATCCTATTAATATCCTTCATCTAGGAGAGTCAATGCTCACACTGCCTCCTCCATTAATAAATGTCTTTGGCGGTTCATTTTTTTATATGATTTTTATACAAATGAATTTCTAAACATGCATGTGATCAAAAATAGCACAATAAAAAGCTTGTTTCTCACAAGCACTTTACTTTAATCGGCACTTTTTATGAAAAGTTTAACTCACTTTTAGTCTAAAACGAAGCTTAATACAAATTCTTGTTAAAACAAGACTATTATTGGTTACATAACAACAGTCACTGTCAAACAAGGTCCTTAGGCAACTTGTCGTACAGCAAATTATCAATAAATAAAGATTATTGAGAAAAATATGAGTGGTGCGTTAATTTTGTCCAGGAGTTTATTTCATCGTCGTCAGTACTTGAACCCGAGTATAAGATTCGGTTTCCATATCACTATTAATAATTTCTAAAAGATCTCATCTACTTCCACTTCACATTCTTCATATTGCTGTGTTGCTAAACAATTTTGAAAAATATAACTTCTTGTAAATTTTTCTATTGAAATTCGGTGTTGGGTTTTTTACGAGCAACTGGCACGGTAGGTGTAAGTTTGACGCATCATCTCTATTCTCTATTATTGAGACTACCTTGTTCTTCTATTTCTAAATTTTCTTACATACAAGCAAGAAGTCTCAACAATATAGATAACGTCATAAACCTACACTTAGCGGAAGCCGCTAAGAGTTCCCGTCCAGGGGTAAAGAAAGCTATGCAGTAATGTGAAGTATTTTATAAAATTGGTAGTAGATGTAAATAGTACTTGATTTCGTGTACTTATATTATAAAAAGCATCTAACAAACGGTTTCTTATTGTGGTTCTGTCAGAAGAGAATGGAATTTTAACAAATAGTGTTAATACAGGTACTCACTACAAAAAAAATATCATTGGAGAATAAATAAAGGCGTCTACAACAATCACTAAATCTGTTTCCGTAATATATTAGTCGTGTTTTATGTGTTTTTTTAATTGACAAATAAATATATGTATTTATATAAACGCTTTTGTTTTGTCGTATGCCTTAGCCAAAAACTTGGGATTTTGTTTTATTATTTAAGTCCATTTCCAACACAGCTTTATATCTTACATTCGCCTACGGCACCCCTTCCTTAACTGCTCGAAGCATAAAGATACATTACTTCTGTAATTCTACAGAATTAGATGGTTTCTCGATTATTCAACGCATAGTTAATCTACGTTTCTGCAAAATATCTAAACGATTTGTTTGCAAACTCTTTCTAAAGCAATCAATCGATTTAAAAATATATATTAAGGTTTGGTTACTTGTTCTTTGTACATTTATGACATTATTGACGAATAATTTTTATACTACGACTCTTTTCTACTCATAAACATAACACAAAGACAACAATATAATGAAGGACTGTGATTGGTATTGGTAATTTCGAGTTTTGGCAATGTAATAATTATGGCGTTTTTGTTTATAACTAGTTTTGTATTTTTTAAATTCATTCTGGTGCCTTGGAGTTATAATTTTTTTCAAAAACAATTATTACAAGATTAACCATTACCTTTGTGTTCAATTTCGTTGGGTAAGTACGTATATATGTTACTAATGACCATAATATTATATATATATATATATATATTATATATATATATATATATATTATATATATATATATATATATATATATATATATATATTCTAACCTGTAATTAATATTCTAACATCTGGTTTATTTTACATATCGTAATTCTCACATCGATGATATACGTTAAACTTAAACAGTTTAATTTGTATATATTGAATGATGATATTTAAATAATCCACACGGAGGAAATATGTGATATTTGTAGTTTTTGCTGCCTAATTTTTCATAATAAAACAAACAAAATTTTGCTGCCTAATTTTTCTAAAAACTTTTCCAGTTTTAAAAGCATATTAAAATAAATATTGTGCGTACATACTAGTTAATTCGGATATTGCTTTTATATTTTATAAATAATAGACTGCAAAAAGTCAAAAATTGCTGAAATATTTTAAGATAAAATTTTGAGGTTATAATTTATAATGACCAACAATATTGTGGCGCTTGTTCCCAAGATCTCGGTACTTATGAAGAAAAGCAAATATAGTATGCGACAGTTGCCGTCGCATATTACAATATGCAAATTGTAGAAAGCGAAACCGGGTCGTCTAGATAGTTAAATTAAACTGCTTGTGAGTAAGTCTTATTTATTATTTCTTTTACATATTTTATATGTAATACTAACACGGCAAAATTGGCTCTTAAGTCTAAGAAGAAATTAAGGAATTACTTGACAAAAATATAATACCCAGCAGTTTTGGTAAAACTTGCTATATGGGTCTGACCACAGCCACCTTTACTTCCAAGCCATGAAGTAGAAATTTGGCAACAATGTGTGGTAGTCCGACCGTGGTTTGTTTTGTTTAACATTTCATATAGGAAGGCTTGTAAAGTTTGTTGAATTTATTGTTTTTTTTAACTTTATTCGAATGTTTTATTTGTTAATTGTGTTTAAATCAATTAGAAAATATTAATATAAGTGAAATTTCATTAAATTTGGAACTTTTAGAAGATTCTTAACGACAATTTAAAAGGCAAGTATAAATATAACCTACAAAACAAACTGAAAATAATAATACTTTTGCTTCTTGTTACAAAATATGTAAACTAAAAACAACAATAATAATACTTTTGTTTTTTGTTACAGATGCTCTGGCATTGTTGTGTACCTGGTTGCAAAACCAATTATGCCAGTACTTTAAAAACGAAACAGGCAGAAAGTACGTTTTTCGTTTCCCAAAGATCCCCAAAGAAGGTATACTGGGTTATGCCTATTCATAGAGAAGGCTATACAATTAATAAATCTTCCTTAATATGTGCCAAACATTTTCATGAAGATGATGTTCAGCGGACTGAACAATGAGAAGATAAAGATGGAAATGTACACATTGAAAAGTTAATATTTCTCAAATTAAAAGGCAATGCAGTTCCTAATATATTTCCTGAAGTACCATCATATGTAACTGTTCATCGTACTAAAGAAAGAAGGAATCCCGAAGACAGAAGAAACTTTTTGCATAAAAAGAGGGAACAAGAGATAACATAATTATGACAATTAGACTTAGACAATAATATCCCATTGAAAAACTGGACAAGTAAAATTACAAGTGACTGTGTATATTTCTATGTATTAAACATTAATCAGTTGGGACACAAGTGTGATAATATTTGTGTAATACATAGTGTAATAGTTAGCAGTAATTTTAGTGTAATCGTCAATGTAGGTAAGAATAGATTAAGTAGTAATGATTTGAAATGGATTTTACAATATAGTAAATTTAACAAGATGGTCACAATTAGAGAACTTACTTTCTCATTTAGATCTGCTTTTTAGATAAGTGATAACAAATTTGAGTATTACATTCAAAAATCTTTTGATAATATAGGCTATTTTAAATCGATATACAAGTTATAAATGGTATGTTACATTCAACACATTTTTCATGTATACCTCTCTTAACTTGGTCTATATGACAAAAAACCTATTCATATTTAAAATTGCTACTTTCGTATACCTAAGTATGAAAATTCAACAAAATTGTAAGTAAATAGTAAAATATTTAATTTTCAATTAGATTAATTTAGAACCATATTTATATTGTGTCTGATTTCTTAGGATGAATTTTTTAATCATAATAGTTACACTAAGTTTTTACTGAACAAATTTTATGTCTTTTGTATTTTTAATAATCTTTTTAAATCTCGTGTTAATATATTGTGTTATTTATATGCTTAAGTACTTAATATTTAAAATAGGTAACTTTACAGCTGATTATCGGACTACCGACGTCATAGAACGCGGTGTTGCCTTTTTTACTTCATGGCTTGGAAGTAAAGGTGGCTGTGATCTGACGGATCAAAAATTTATATTGTTATCAGTAATAATTGATTTTTAGACTGATTCAAACTAAGTTTAAATAATTTTTTTAAGTATGTCCTTTTAATTGACTACAAATTACTTAAATATGACTAGACTTTGTGTTTTTTTTTGAAGATCTATTTTGTTAAATATATAGATTATTAAGGACAAAATGTTCAAGAATACTGTATTTTGTTATCTATATCTAAATTTGTTTGATTAAAATATAAGCGTAATTAAAACCAGTCTTGATTAATTTATTAATTAAAAAAAACAATCCCCGGTAATTGTTAATGTTTAATACAATATCTTTAGATCCAATGTTAACAAATACCAGTTCCCAAAATTGTTGTAAATCCAAAAACTAACGTAAACCGCAGAAAAAATAGTGAAATAAATTGTAGTAACACAAAATATTTCATAAATAATGTCATAACTAAAAATAATATTTCATTTCGAACATTTTGCTTAGAGCAATACAGTGTTAACTCAAAATTTTTAAATAATTTTATTGTCAGTATTTTTATTTAACTAAGAGTACAAAGAAACTTCCTTTAGTATTAATTAGAAACATATTACGCATTAATTTTGTTTTAACTGCAATAGGAAATGATTAATGAGTTTTTCGTTTATTCTGAAAAATCATCTTTTTTGAGTTACGACACTATTGTATTATTAGTGAGATATGATAAAATAATATAATTAATAACAAATTAATTATATAAAATCGCAGAAAAACATAGCCGTTTTAAAGCAAGTGGATTTCAGAACTAAGTAGTTTTAGAAACATACGAGCAGTCTGGAAAATTAATCTTCACTGATTATAAAAGACACATTTTTGCATCGACATCAGCTATAAACATGGCTCCGCATTTGCTGCCCTGAGACAGTCATTGGCAACGTATAAAAAAAATCTGGAGAATTTAACATTGACTTTACGCGAACTGTACACGTACAACGTATCTTATGTAAAACAGGGTAAATTATTACTGTTTATGTAGAACTATATTATTCAATGTTTATGTAGAACTAATTCTGGGAAATTGGAAACTGCCCTGTTAAGGTATGCGCATTTCTTCACCTTGAATTTTGCAGACGACCAGGCAGTGCTGACCCAAGATTCTTTTGATATGAAGTGTATGATGAAAACAAGGGTAAAAGTGTAAGTATCTTGGTGTTGTAGATGATGAAGTGGGTATAGATAGAAAAAATATGAAATTGATGCTCCAAGAGTCAGGAGAGGTCATAGGTGAACTCAACTCTATTTGGTGGGCCAAATACATTAGCAAAAGCAATAAAAAGCGAATTTCTTGAACCATGGATGATTCAGTTCTTACATATAGCTGCGAAATTTGGACAATAAAAGACGATTTACAGTAGTCGAAATTGACTACTTACAACTATCTGCCAGATTTTCTAGAATAGATCGGATTCCCAACGAAGAAATGAGAGACAGAATATTAGCACCAGAAACAATATTGTTGAGCGTATCGAGAAAAAGTCTTAGTTAGATTGATCATTTACTTAGAAATAACGAACCTACTTTTGTAGGGTTTTAACCCTAAAGTATTATAACGCAAAAAGGCTTACAATATAACATAAATAATTAAGATTTTGTATATTATTTTTAAGTATAAATGTTAATTGTCCACACGATAATAACCTAAGTGAACTTATTCTTATCCTTTTCCATCGAAAGGGGTCGCTGTATATAAATATAAACATTAAGTTGACATTGAGAAGTCACAGGTATTTGGAAATTTATAATTATAAATATACGTACATAATATGTAGAATTATGGTCATTGTAGTTTAGAATATATTTAAGTAAGCTATTAATCACGCTAGCAAAGAGTTTTTTATTGCGTATACTTATCGTGCGTTATCTGTCGATATGTTAAACAAGTCAGTAAACTGATATAATGAAATAAATCTAAGGTGATAATTAGTAAAAGTCTAAAGTCAGTTTTTGTTGGTTCTGAGGATTTTTCACCATCTGATCTGTCATTTGGCTTTTTCATACCTTCTACCAGAGTAGCCTTCTGTTCATGCCATAATTTTTGTTCCTCATACATTGAACTCACATTGTTCCTATGAATATAAGTCCAACATCTGGTTATTTTATGAAGAATAAACGGTATCAGTACACTTTCTGGAAAACACAATTATTTGACTTATACTCTTACTACTTATCACCTTAGAAATATGGTTTTTAAGATGTAATTAGTGCGAGTAATTACAACAACCCTTACTGACAATATTTTATAATACACTTCTTCGTAAGTCATGGAGCGAGAGAATAAATGGTGTTCTGAGGGCTCATGATTTAGAAGAAAACCTGGCACAAGATCGGCCAACTTGGATGCGGAGACGGAACGAAAACGCAGCGACTAGCTGTATGATTGTTTTTTAATATAAGTGTATTGTAAATAATTAATCCGTATTATATCCGATATTTGTATTGTGCCATTCTCGACAGCAAGCTCAAGGATGCTGCACAGGTAAAGGCAGCTTTACATCTAGGCTATGCAAGTCTCATGCTATGCAAGTCCGTCTTGCATGGCACATCTCTTGCCTAGCTTGACCTTTTTACATCAGAGATATTTCTGTGCAATTTTAGATCCCACTTTCATTGTTGCCAACAGAGAAAATATTTATCAATTTGAGGTTATTTTATTTTAAATAAATATAATTAAGTACTAAAATAAATATACACTATTTATGGTTATTAAAACGGTGAAGGATGTCAACCAAAGAAAAGAAAACATTGTTATTGTTGAATATTGCTATTGTAGCAACAATCATCCATAGTCAACGACTCACCCAGTCGTTTTTACATTAACTTTAGACATAGTATATCTATTTATCACCACTTAATAAACTTAATTTAAATCAAAACACAACAATACACACGTGGGCTAAGGGACGCTAAAGACAGAGATAAGGTTATGTTTTATTCTGTAATCTATTATAAATTCTTATCTTGGCAACATGAATTTTAAAGATAAATTGCAAGAAAATAGCATGAAAAATAGAACATGTTCTAATTTTTCGTCTAGCACAGGAATTGCATGGAAATAGCCCGTGGGCATGCGCAGTTCCATGATCTGTCTTGCATGGCTCTTGCCTAGCATGAAAATAGCATAATGTAAAACTGTCTTAAAAGAAAACAAGTCCTCATAACGGAAAGGAGTGTCCATAAAATTGATCCGAACATTTACTTGAAATTGAAGATGATGAAATAAGTGCTGGCTTTGATAAGCAAAAGTGCAACATATTCCGCGCAAGAGCAGGCTGGGCATGGCTCTACAGAAATAGCTGCAGCACTGCTAAGCTATTTTACGACCCTTGATTTTATTGGAAAAAATATTAAATTTTTTTGCTGTCAGTTCCTCTGGGTAAAATCAGAACAACCAGTTCACGCTCTTATTAGCCAAAAACGAGGAAAGTTTGCAAAAAATTACTTTAACATTGCCATTACAGGACTTTTCTGCAGATCGAATATTTACGAGGATCGAGAAAACTCAACGAAAGAAGCTCAGAATAATTGAGAAGAACGAGTAATACACGGAATATGAAAAAGTGGGCGAAGTTGTTGAAATTAATACCTACTCTGCCTGAAGTATGTTGTAGAATGTCACATTACACAAATTTATTGGAAAATTACGTCGTATTTGATATAGTAATACGCTTATCATACGACGTATTACCATTAAAATCTTTAGATTACATCTATATTAGTCTATCAATATATTAGAATATATTGTTCTGAACCTATTTTCTTGTGGCATTTTAAAGTAATTGCTATTTAAATGGGAATAAGCCACAATTACAGGTTAAAGTAATTAAGTATTGACGTTTCAACTTCCACTTCGGAAATTCACGATTTCCGAAGTGGAAATGGAAATGTCAATAAACTTGCTTTAACCTGTAATTGTGGCTTATTCCCATTTAAATGGTAGTAACAAAATATATCTAAAAAATTTCCGAGTGCAAAAGCATCTACTTAATAATGTATGCTTGCTAGCAAAAAACTGTGTTAGATTTATCAATGTGCTTTATAAAAGACTATAAGTACTTTAAATAAAAAATATTTTATTATTTTTTCAGTTATTACAGTGTACAATATTTTGAATTCGAGAGATTCAACTAGAAATAAGTTTCAACATCCAATAATAACATATATATTGTACAGAATCGAAGATTTCCTTATTGCAAAAAAATATGAAACTGAATAATCTTAACCAACCAAACCTACAAAACAGAAGAACGGAAGAATGTCAGTTTGGCAATTACGTCTCTCATGGCTGTTTTACACGTATTAATTTCAGTTTATGGGGTGAACAAATAATGTATATTTTGTATAATAAAGAATTTAAATATTGACCGATACACATGTACAGTTTACACATAGTCAATGTACAGTTTGAAATAAAAAACTAAATGTAAAAGATTCCAAAAACCAAAAGTTTGTCATGGCATTTGTATACGGCAATCGGACTTGTGTAAAGCCGCTTTTAAGAAGGCTAACTTCACTCAATTCAAATTTGTGACTTATGACATAATTTTAAATATTTGGCTTTTGTTTTGTTTAATATGGTTTTATTTATTTAATTTATTTTAAAAAATTGTTATATTGCTCTTATCTATATTTTAAAGACTTCTATGTATTTTAATAAATGAATACAGAAACAATTGAAAACTTTTTTGGAGTATATTTACTTTATTGCTTAAATCCCCGGTACAAAGGCAGAACCTATATTGGATACACAGTGGACCCTAATCGTAGATTAAAGCAGCATAATAAAGGAAAACAATTCGGAGGAGCCTGGAAAACTAGTAATAGGGGACCATGGTAAAATATAATACATATTTTAGGTTAAGTTCTTAATTTTGAATGTTTTCTAAAAAATAGGTAAAAGTAAACCTGATCATATTTTTTTAGTATATTAGGAGCAAAGAATATAGACGCTTAAGCGTCTATATTCTTTGTTAGGAGCTTCAAAGTTTCGACAGGAATATTAAAACTACACGTTACATATTTTATCAACTTATAACCGATTTTTGTGTACATTCAAAATTGCAGAGTTGAGTTAGTAAGTTTATACATTTTATTCCACAATATAACTACCCAGTTTTTTAGGTCAATGGTTATGATTATACATGGATTTCCAAATGACATATCTGCTCTAAGAGTAAGTATTCATAGGCTGTATATGCATATATTAATCATGGGCTGTGTGAATTATACATTGCTTTTAGTTTGAATGGGCATGGCAGCATCCACATGTATCGAGGAGACTGAAACATGTAGGTAAGAAGAAAAGGAATGAAAAAACTTTTAACTTCTGCTTACGAGTTCTTTCTGAGATGTTGAAAATTGGGCCTTGGTGTAGATTACCTCTCACAATTAGATGGCTTAATTCTACATTTGCCACAGACTTTGCTGTAAGTATAACATCTGATTGATGCAAAGTAGTAGAAAAATTAACATAGTCAAAAATTGTGAGTAAATAAAATAATTCGTAAAATTGTTTATTTCACTATTCTTCTTTTGTATCAAGTTATTGTGGTAAAATTAACAGAAATGCTATGTATTTATATCCACAAGAAACTATATACTAAGTAACTGAAAGTGGTAACCCCAAAGTAAATAGGGTTCTTCCTTGGACCAAGAGGAACCTGAGTACCAACTTTCAAGAAATTAGGACTTCTCCTTTCAACCTGTCTTGTCACCTAGACAGATTGACTGTCAAATAACAAACCTGTGGGGCCTTAATCAATGCTGATATGAATGGTAAACCCAAGACCCCATTTAATAGCTTACTAGAAGATACCACTATTTACTGTAACTAAGTATAAGAAACGGCATGACTCAATAGGAAAAATACTTTACCAAGAGCTGTAATTGTGATATGTTTGAGAATGACAACTACATACTAATATTCTGTTAAAAGACCATCTAGTGACATAATTATTCTGATAAGCCTCTTAGAAACCATCAAACAGCTAGAATGTGATGAATATCTATAAATGAATTAACAAAACTTTCTGCATGCAATGTTCAGCTGTGCTAGAAAGTTTTTAGAAGAAATACTTCAGCATGTCAGCCTATTTAGGGCCCGATAATAGAGCTTGAGAACTTTTGATATCCTGAAATACAGGAGGTATTTAAGGAGCAAGCAAAAATGAAAGTTTTTATTAGGGTACTTTAAAACTGGGAAGGGTACTTTAAAATAAAATAAGTGATTTTTACAGAGGGGCGAATACAAAGTAAATAACCAGAAGAGGAGTACCAAACAAAGACAATGTCAAAAGAATATTACAACTTGAAATGAAGTCAAAGAAGTAATTACAAAGAAATTGTTGAATTCTATGAAAAATTTATCCAATTTCTAACACCATTGAACAAAATTGTAACCTGTCCCATATTTTAGTATATTTTGTATCAAATTTAGGACACACTTTAAGAGATTTAACCAATTTTCAGTTTTTTTCTTTAATACCTAGTATCAACGTAAACATCATACATTTTAGTTACTGTGTTATATTTGTAGGTACCACCACTTCATATGCCAATTTGTCATGGATTAGTAATTAGTAAGAAGATCGAAAAAAGTTCAACCACACAAAATAGCTCCAATTCATCTTATAAAATCTGTGATATTTGTTCTTTGACCATAACAGGGCAAATTTTGAAATGTATTAACTACAGTTGTGATCTCAATAGTCACGTAACTTGCTTATCAAAGAAATTTTTGAAGCTGGGTGAATATGTTCCAGTTGAAGGAAAGTGTCCAAAATGTGAGAAGATATTTTTGTGGGGTGATTTAGTGAGAAAGTTTAAGGGATGTTATAATAATATGGATCTGGAAGTTACAGTAGAAGACGCTGCAGAATTTTATATGTCTGATTCAGACTGATTCTATATTTTTATTGTCCCTATGTATAAGTGTATATTTTATATTTTTTCACGTGAAGTTTGTCATGGAGATAATTTAAAGAATTATTTTACTGTTTTGAACATTTATTGTGATGTGATTTTAGTATAAAAATAAAGAAAACTTAATTTTAAACTCAAAGATTATATATTCATCATGATCATGTCCTTTATCCTTATCCGTTAGAGGGATGGTTTCCTTAATTATATCTTTCCCCTCCCAAACCTACCAGGAATATGCCACTAAATGATCCTTCATATTGGATGGGTCTTATTCTGATGTTGAATATGCTCTTATCACATCTAGATACTGTGAAAACCTCTACTTCGTCTGTAAAAATATTCCTATTTTTTATATTGTGTAGATATTTTCTTATAAAAAATATAGAAAAAAAATATCAAGGAGTATAAACGGAGAGAACATGAAGAAAAGATAGAGATAGAGAAAACAATTGAAAAAAATAGAAACAAAGCAGAACCTGGGAAACTCAGAACAAAAACCAACCCAAGAAATCCGTAATCAGTTACAACTGAAAATAAAGAATGTTAACTCTGACCTACAACCAAAAATTAGTAATAATGAAATAAAAAAGGCACTCAAATTAATGAAGAATAACAAATCTCCTGGGAAAGATGGAGTAACTGTGGAAATGCTAAAAAATGAGGGGAAAACTACAGTGGAAGTTCTTTATGTATTAATGAATAAAATATTGAACACAAAACAAATACCCACCACATCGAACGAGGCAATAACACTATGATAGAATAGATAAGCCGATAGAAAAGATATGAAAAACTATAGGCGCATAACGCTACTTATCCTTCCATAGTGACAACCTTCCATAGAGGTATTAATCCGCCCATGAACAAGCAGAATTGCTTATAAAGAGGAAGAAGAAGCGAAGAATACATACATTGTGCGCCGTCAATAAATCCATCTTCGTTATCAGCATGGGAAGAAAATATGATTGACAACTACAACAGGTATCAAATTGTAATTAATGATTCTATCGATAGTTACTACGTTACAAGTGGCTAACGGCAACACTGTTTCTCCCAGACCTTTTCCCATAACTATTGGTAACAGTAGCGCACCTAGAATTTTCCTCTGGGGGGGTTTTGGTTGGGCACCGAAATTTTTTTATGCTACCTCCACCATTAAATCCTTAAAATTTATGAATAACAGTGTCGGAATAGGGTCCTGGGGGGTTTTTAACCCTCAAAACCCCCTGGGGCGCCACTGATTGGTAAGCAAGGTAATTTCTCCACAACTGTTCAATACCCTCGAGCAGCAAGGTCCTGAGACAAGCCACTTAGCGTCTTGAGCTACGATCGACTGCCTTGCTAATTTTTTTATTGTGTTAAAGAAGCGCTAAACTCATCTTACGACGAAAATGAAAGGTGTCACATAGGCGTGACCAGTTTTTAAATTCGATATTAAAAATTTATTATAACATCTCATTTTAATACCATTGATCGCTGGAACGATACTTTATCTATGTTTACAGTAAGTTCTTGTCAAACAAAAGCTACCATTCGATGTATCAAACGGTCAAGCATTGTCGATCGAAGTTTCGATTTTATTATGCTCAGCTTAGAAAAAGTTCTCTCACAAGTACAACTTTTTAAGGAGTTGTGACACTTTTCTTTGGTGGGTGCATTGATTATACTCAGATTAAAGATTTTTCCGTAATTGTAGAATGGATCTTGGTGCCTTCTTTGTTGTATTCCTTGTCCAATCTACAAACATCTTCGGAATCACTGTAATATTGTTATCACTTTACAAACTATCCTCAACTTTTCCTTTGATATTTTTAGGTCAGTTTTCTTGTTTCGTAGTTTTGGTAATTTCCGTTCAAATCCTGTATATTGAGCTTCAGATTTCGTCATATGTTTTTACCGAATAAGGGCGTAAGCCTCATGCCAAACCCCAACCTAACTTAATTTAGCTTTTATAAATTTGATTTTTATTCATATACTTTATATATCAAGATTTATCAATAATTTTTGAGCCGTCAGTTTCCATCTTTTACCGTACTACTAATCCATAAGTTGACTTCACATTGCTTGTGCCTTTCTATTCAAAGCAGTAGACTCTTTAACCATTATACCGCATTTTAACTGCTTTATACCGTATTCCAACTAGAGTCGGAACTCGAATCATGAACCTCATCAGATAAGCAGTTTAAAGCGTTTATGTCAGCACAATTAACTATCGAAGCCGAATACCTACAGTTCAAATACTCGTGTAAAGATAAAATAAGAGGTTACAGAACAAATAATTAACCATAAAAATAGAGAAATATATTTTAATCGAATAAGTACTTAAAAAATTATTATTGCACACTTCATTTAAAAGCTTCTAAAACAATCATTCATCTTGAACTCCTGACAAGGGACACACATCTAGCATACAAAAAGTAGCTCTACACATAGGACAGGTACATTTGGAAGAAAGCCAAGTGTTGACTCTATCAGCTTCTTGTCGAGAGGCAAACCATTTTGCCATACAGTCGCTGCACCACATCGGCCTGCAGTAACAGTTTGTGCATTTGTTTTCGACGTTTGGTGAATCCTCGCAAAGTTTTTGAAGTTTGACGTTTGGTTGAGCTTGCATACATCCATTGCATTGCTCTGAAATCTAAAGTGAATATATAAATCATCAAAAACCTAGGAGAAAACAAAAAATATGCCATGAAATTTATTGTAAATCACCATAATACGCTCAAGATATTATGTGTACTTTCTACGATATTAAGTGTGATATAAATGTGCATTATCCGTTAAAAATAAATAATTCTTTTGTGTTGCCAACTTACCTCATTTGTTTCATACTTGGGATTCATCTTAATAGTCTCATTAAATACATCTACAAATTTTTCTACTACCGTTTGATGAAACTTAACGTTAGGTAAAATTCTTATCGTCCTGGCTACTTTATCTTTAAGATCTCTAAAATCTGTCGCGTTTATCCTAATTATAAACGGATCTACTCCTTGTCTCTCAGATTTTACTTCTATGTTTAGGTACTGAACAGTTGTATTGTCTGGTGACAACTCAAAAGTATCTGCTTCTTTTACTACTAGAGATGCGTCACTTTGATGGACTACATTCATTGTTAAAGGCGACACCTTAATGATCCAATTTTCAGTGACGATGACAGTTACTACGGCACTGGTTTGCAAACGAATTTTTTCAATGCTAAAAATAATTATATTTAATTTACAAAAAGTACAAACAGAATTTCGCATTAAGTTACACAGTAAACCAATCACAAATAAAAGACAAAAATTGATTCCAAAACACCCAGAAAAGTATAGAGAAGCATTAGCAGAAGCTGGCCTACCAGTGACTACCGGAGACTCTGACAAAACGTGGGAATACACAAAGAAATGGATCACTGAAGCCATCAACAATACTAATTCCAAAGACAAAACAGCTAGGAAAGAACATTGGATGACTGAAGAGACTCTCAATCTTGTAGAATAAAGACGAAAACTTAGAAACGACCCATCAAATTCTAAACAAAAAGAAATGGAGATATGCACCATAAATACAACTATAAAACACTTGTGAAGAAGGGACAAAAATAATTATATTAAAAACATATGTGTACAACTATAGGAACATGCTGACCGCCAAGAATCTAGGGAACTTTTCTCAAAATTCAAGTATCTATTTTCAAATTAAGCTTACCCTTAACTTCAAAAGTTATATACGCTAGGTGCGCCTTTTGTTTTTAAGGGGTGAAAACTACCCCTTATTGAAGAAACTGGGAAAAACACGGATTTAATTATTTTATGCACTTAAATCCTGTTTATTCGCATAAGGTAAATATTGTAATGTGTTCTCTAATATGAAAATTAATTATTCACAATTTTCAACCCTTGAAGCCCTTTAAAAACCCTTAAAAGCTAATACTTTTTATAAAAATAATATGAAAAAAAGTCGTAGCAGCTTGAGACATTTCAATTATGTATTTAAATACAAATAAAAATTAATACCCTAGCTATACAATAATATTTTATGACAAAAATGAATTAAAAAATATTTTTATCGGTTTGAAACATTTCTTAAGTGCATTTTGTTTAACGAAAATTAATTTTTTGCATATAAAATAACTTTTTATTATACTTTCAACATTTCAACCCTCACAACCAACCTATTTTTTAAAAAATTAATTTAATATATTTTTATTGGTCTGAAACATTTCTTGAGTGCATTTTATTAAACAATAATTAATTTCTTGCTTATAAAATATCATTTAATTATAATTTTAACATTTCAACCCTCACAACCACCCCCTTTGTCAAAAATGAATTAAAAAATATTTTTAACGATTTGAAACATTTTTAGAGAGCATTGTTTGTAGACAAAAATTAATTTTTTACTTATTAAATGATTAAATGAGCCTACTTTTTTCAACCCTTACAAGCACCCCTTTTGATGAAAATAAAATCTTTAACCCTTAACTTAGACATGGACATAAATAGAAAAAATTTAGTTTATAATATATTACAATTTTTTATTTTCTTAAAAACTAAAAATAAATAATATTTATATAAAACTTGTTTATAGTTTATATATGTTCATATATATATATATATATATATATATATATATATATATAGAGAGAGAGAGAGAGAGAGAGAGAGAGATACATAGATGCACATATTATGTATATATAATCTTCCAATGGTCCAAATTGTAAAATTTTTCCATGCTCCAAAATTTATTCTAAAAAGTACTATTGTTTTTTTTCTGCAATAACTCGCTTAATTTTGATGGTACAACATGGATAAAAACGATTTTACAGGTAATTTAACGGGCTATAAGTATAGGAATGTTAAAACATTCTAAAGTCCTTCATGTTTAAATGACGAAGGGTCATTAAAAAGCCAATCTTTTTGTTTTTTTTTATGAGCTTTAAATTTAGTCGTTACACTTTTTTTGATAAAACCCTTAGTTTCAGAACTATTCTTAAAAAACCTTTGAAAAACACGTTTTTTTTTAACGAAAAATGACACTTTTCAACAGCGAATCACTCAAAAAGTATTGATCTAGCGAAAAAAATGTTTACTACATTTTTTGTTTGAAATTTGTCCTTCTATTGAATAGCGTGGTTATTTTGAGTGAAAAAATTTCCATCCTCGAAAAGGGGTGGCAAACACCCCCAGGGTGGAAGCGCACATCGGCACTATATAACTTTTGTTCCTTGAATAATTATTTACCAACACACAAAATTTTAAATTAATCGATTCAATGATGGAAATACCATAACAAACCCAGACAGTATCGCAGAGGTGTGGAAACAATATTGTGAAAGACTATTCTTTAACAACGACCCAAACAATAATACAGAGAAAAGAAGTTATGAAAAAAACCTTAAATTATTTCATATCGTCGATCGAGAACTTCGGACACAGGACAATCGCATTTATATTCTATTTTATACAATTCTAATTAGTTCCCTTTTTAGAAAAGTAATTAATCGTAATTATTTTTAAAGTACACACAAATATCGTATGTATCTTTGTTTTGATAATTACCTGCGAAATTCCATATCGATGTTGCTAGCCACCGACCTCCAATTTACGTTATTATTGCAGAATTTGGTCAGATTAATAACTATGGGGTGTTTTTCATAACGGTCCGTTGTCCACTTCCATGCTTCGAAAACGCTAATAATCGGAAGAATCACTGCAAATGTAAAAAAACAGCTTGGCAAAAGTGGTATCGAAAGAGATAAGTCAGTAATCTAAAAAATAAAACCATAATTATTTTTACTAGTACTTCAGTCATTCCAAGCAGCGACGCAGATTTTGTAAATAACTATACAATTTTATTTATTTAATTTTAACTAAATACTAAAATTTTTATCATTTAAGTATTTTATTATTATTATTATTTATTATAATAATAAATACTCATTATTATCTACCACATAATTGTATTACCAAGCTTTCGTACATTCTCCCAATTTTCCGTCTTGAAACAATACCTTATTTCCAGGTCCAAAATTACAGGTTTCATGAATATGTCTTCATTGCAGATATTAAATCCATGTTTACGCAAATTCTCATTGCTCCTGATCAACAAAGGTTTTAAAGAATACTTTGGCGTTTTTCGGAACATGAATCTATTGCTGAATACGAACCCACTGGGGTTACTTTCGGTGTATCTAGCTCACCATTTTTTGCAATTTGTACCCTGCACAAGCTGGCACGCGTTGAACCAGACTTACCTGTATCCTCATTTACACTCATGACTGATACGTAGATCATGTGGTGACAAGAAGAGATTCTTTACAAAATAGTATTATCGCTATACAAAAAATTGTAATTATTCTTTCTTGTTCATATTCCTTTGGATAATATTCTGCAACAGTCTTTTCAATTTGACTTAGATCACTCTTCTAGATCACACTAATCAATTCAAGTAATGCATTATTACAATTTATCATTCACATAAATTTCGAGGAGTTAAAAAATGGATAAAATAACCTTCAGCTTAAATATTCGTTAAGGAGGGATTCCTGTTAAATTGCTTGTTAGATAATCTTAATATTTAATTTTATTACATTTCAAACTGCTTACAATTATGTAGATAATATTAATAACTTGAGATAAGCACATACAAAATGCTTAGTTTGTACAAAAAAGTTCTAAGTTGATTTCTTAAATCAAATTTTGTTCAACAATGAAGGTAAGTGTTATTTTTAAAACAAAAATGATCTTTTTTTCTAAATATAAGAGGCAGATATACAGCTCATATTTTTCCTTGTCTTTTCTGTGATTTTAATTCCATTAATATAAAACACACTTCTCAAGTGGCACCTTTTTATTTGGGATTTTCTTTCAATCCCAATCAATTTCACAAAATTTCAATCCCTATAAAAGTATTCTACAAGTTACTAAAATGAAAAATATGTTACAATTAATCTTGTTTGTTTATTAATATATTATTGTACTTATAGTTTAACTCTTTGAAGCCCGATTTTTATTAAATTTAAAAAAAGATAGGATTTTTTGAAATTTATTTATTTTAGTATGTTCTTAAAACCAATTCAGTCAAAATAAACACTGTTGATCCTGAAGTATATCCTGCAGGATGTAGTATTCCCAAGATACCAGTAGGAACATACCGTAACAAAGAATTAAATGAGAAATAAAAACCAGGTAGCACTTCTTTCGTCCTATTCTTCCTATTGTTTTGCATGGAATGTTGCAAAACAATTTTTGTCGTGTTTGAGACAATGTCTGACATTGCAAAATCACAGAATAACAAACAATCAAAATTCCGACTCTCAGATGCCGCCTTTGAAGTTTGTCAGCATGTAAACGTCATGTTTTAGACGGAAACATAGAGCTACGACAGAACTGTAATTTAAATTTTTAGAGATTAATAATTTAGTACATTTAAAATAATTTAATCTATTCTTCAACTGCAAGTACGAATAAAATAGTGCATATTATGTCTGTAGTTGCCGTAAATAAATTAAACCGAGTTAATTTGTCTATGCACACCAGATAAAATGTCACTGAACAGCAATGTTTCCGTTTAAAACAAGGCTGATTCTGTCTGCGCGTACTTATTTTTTAAAGCAGAGTGGGCATTCTGATTGTTTAGTATTCTGTGGCCAGATGAACATTTCCACTGTGTTCGGCTAACATTTGCTATCGTGCTGCAGTTGGCACATCCCAAAGAAGTAATTCCTTGGGACGTATGAGACTTTGAATGGCGCAGTTTTAAGGGAATATGCCTTTTGAATTTACTCACTGGTTTTTCTGCTGATGGTCTTGCCCTTTTTAATTGTTCTGGAGTTCCAATACGGCCTCTAATCACAGAGAGCCAGAATTATTTTAAATACATACTTTTGGATTGGCTTGTAAGTTGAAATAGAATGGATGCGTTTACTACGAAAGCATGCACAAAATAAAAAAATATTCTATCCCACCACTTATGCGATTTACGATTCATCTCATAAAGACTTTTCAGCATGTCAAATTTGTTAACATATCCCATATGTGAGTTGTAGAGCACTACCATTTGTGGACTTGAAACCTCATTCAAAGTAGCGTCTTTTTGTCTTATCAATCTAATCACACTTCTACAATCCATCCACTTCAACTCAGACAGTCCATCTGTTGAAGTATGGTAATATGAATCTCTTCAATTCATTTGTTTGTCAGTTTTGAATTCTCGTAAATCTTCAATAAAATTTGTAACAGGAGTTATTCATTTAATTATGATTATAAACAGAAAAAAATATTAAATTTGAGAAACAAATATAGTTTCAAATAGACATAACCTAGAGAGAGTAGCTCGATACAAGTGCTTGGAAAATTGATTAGATGAATACTGAAAGCCAGACTAAGTATAGAAATGACTCACAACTTTCTTTACCTATTCAAAAAACACTTAAAAGTCAAGATATATAAAAATTTATATCTCAACTATTACTCCAGATACATTTGGGTTTGATTTTGAGTCAGACCTTAAATTTTTCTTAAATGAAATAAAGTTTTTCTAAAAAAAAAAATATAAGATGGATGAAAAAAGTCTAAGAAAGAATAAAATCTGGAAACCTATGCTATTTATTTTTATGTTCAAAATATTTATTATTTGTATTTATAATTTTTCTGTTTAAACATTGATATAAACATTTCAAATTGTTAAAAAGTGTTGGACAAATTATAAATTAAATTTTTGTCTCCTATAAAAACTTGCCTCTAAATTCTTGACTAAAACAGAACAAAGAAGTTTTTTTTTCAACCCAAGTGGCTGAGTTTCCTAAGTGTAAACAAGTTGTAGCCCTGGAATGTTTCAGGGTTTTCTAACATACAAATTGTTAAGTTAACTTTACCTATTCTAACTTGCTTGCACACAAAAAGATCAACAAGTCACATGCTCCAAGTGTTTTTAAAAAATATGTGGATAAAATGGTACATTTGTTAAAAAGAGTTCCTTGTAATACATTATCTATATTATAAATTTTATTAAACTATTTAATTGGGTAATTCATACCTTAAACAAATGTTATAAAACAGCCAAAACAGAGGAAACCCATTAGTGAATTATTATAAAAGTTCATAAGTATATGGTCAATACACAGCTTCTAAAAAATACATAACTAAAAGAATTAAGAACAATAAGTAGGTAGTTTCTTTACATTAAAGTACATTAAATTACTTGATTATAGATATATTAAGGTTTTAATATTTAAGATGTACGAAAATTGTCACTTCTCAGTCTACAAACTTTGCAGTATATAAATAGATATGACCCTGAGAGTTTGTTTCAGAAATTCACTCAAAGTGAAACTTTTGATGTTCTTTAAATGGATGCACATTTTATTATTTAGCATTATTTTATCTCAAACAGACACATATGTTTACTCTTAAATTACATGCATTGTTTATTACTTGATAAAACCATTAAATACACTTGTATTAACTTTTATTATTGGAAAGTTGTTTTCAGATCATGTAGGAAATACTTTAAAAAACCCTTTCAATTATTTGTATTATTTAAAAGAAACACCTAATATATACTTACGACATTGTTAAATCCAAGGAAAAAAGATAATATTAAATATCCTATCGGTAAAACGGAATAAAAAATAAGATACAAACAAGTCTTGTTTATGTGATATCCTATAAAACCTTCATGCTCATTTCCTAAAAGAAAACTAAAAATATTTGGTATAGTGACACCTGCAGTTATAAATTCTGTCGGCGGATAAATTAAACAAATACTTATAAGGAAGTATATCACAGTAAAAACAAAATCTGAAGACATTTTAGAGGAAAGAAAATTGAAAAATAGGAACAAGGTTATGTATTATGTAGGTATTGTTTTGTTACCAGTTGATTTGACGTTTACTTAAGTCACAGTACATAGCCCTCTAGTAAGGTAAGTTCTATAGAAAGATTTGGGGAAAGTTCCTGGCGCCACATGCGGACGGGCCAAAGCTAATTTCATTTGCCGGCAAATTTAAAATGTAGCTTCCGACTACAGTTGTTGGGTGACATTATAGCCATAAAATAAGAAATAAAAACTTACTCTATGCCAAAAAATATAATCTCTGTCCAAAAATATAGTATACACTTATATATTTTTATATATAAATGTATAACGATATAGACAGAGAGAGTACTTATATATTGTACATATTGTATATATGGTACAGGAAAGTTTTTATTTACTATTTGATGACTATATCTGTTTTCCATTACATAACAAACCAAAGTCCTGAAAACAACAAAATAATACACAGATATCCTGACATTTCTTTATTTGTATAATTTTCTTTAGTTTCATTTAATCTTCCCATCCTTTTGGAGATCTTAATATCGATAAACAAATATACATGCATCTATATTCATTACTACTGGTTTGTTAAAGTTAGATGGAACTACATAGATACATTATTAGATAATAAAGTGTAAACTCTAGCATTTCTGCGATTTTGCTTTTCAGGATCATAATCAGAAGTAGAAGGTCCATGAAAATCTATAATAATGAAATATTATTAAAATACATAATGTAGGACTTTTTTTTATAAGATAACAAAACTTTTAGGAATGTAATTACAAGAGTAAAAAGTTTTAATGATTTTAAAATAATTATGCTGTTAAGATAAAGGCGTGGATTACAGTGTTGCCTATAGCCCATTTTTTTTTTCAGTGGATACTCAAAATTCTTTAGAAAAAAGTTATTGTAAATTTAAGTTATGATTTAAGTAAAATTATTGCTACAATCATTGTTTTTTGAAAAACATTTTATAGTTTAATTATTATTTTGGTAAATATGCAAATCTAAAGAATAAAGAAACCATGGCAACTATGCCTCCTGTTATGTCATACTTCTCTAATGTGTCTAGTAGCGCCGTCGCCATTATGGACGGTTGGGCCCATACAATTCACTCTCCTCACCTGTTCTATTCTAAATACACTAGTATTTGTGGTTTATACTGTGACTTAAGTGACGCCTTCGAAGTAGACGTTGCGTCAAATTTAAAAGTAATATGAGGCGGGAAGTTTTAAAATCTTAGTAAAATGATTAACTTCGTTTGGATACCGGCGTGGTTACAATATCACACAAGCAGTTAGTTATGAGTTGAGTTTAGTTGATAAGGTATTACCGAACTGTAAACTTATAAATAAATATATTTATATACATTCGAACCGCTCGTTTTATTTAAAAACGCTACATTATTTTTATTTTATAATAAACCAATATGTCAAGAGTTTACATACAAAGCATACAAAGTTGATTTTTGATAACCTTTTATTTACCGCTACGGAAATTTCGTGACGGAAGTATAATAACCGTGATTCATTCGCTAGTGGCCTACCCGAAACTATTGCTGTAATCGATTCGGTCAGCTTATAAATATTTTGACAGATTCATTCTCAGAAATATAGGTACAACCATGATACTATGACTATAAGATAAGATATTGCGCATGTTTTTGTGACGTCATTGGAGACTTGCACGTTCGAAATGACAGTTTTTGTATATATCAATAAATAATCTTTAATAAATAGTTTGGAGATATCCTTATGTGTACGATTATTGTAATTATTAAACCTCTTAACTTATTTTCGTCTAGTAATTTCATCACAGAATCCATACAAATCTCATTTAACTTTAACAAGAATTCAAATTCTAGTCTCCAATGACGGCATGCGCGAACCCGACCGATTTTGAGCTACGGGAAGATCCTATCTTGTTATTCATAGTATCATGGGTACAACATTAAAAATTCATAACTGTCACTATTATCTCACTACTTACCAGTGGCGGCTCGTGACATCTGCTATAGGGTGTGCTGCATGAACCACGGTCAATATAAAATAATAGAAATAGAATAACATACGAAAACAAAAACAATAAAATTAGCTTTAATACTAATTAATAGTAACTAATAACGACATGCTATAAAAATCTGATTAACTTACATTTATTGCATTTTTCTAAATTGGAAATTAATACGCCGGTCCTTTTTTGTCGCAAACTTTTCGATTACTTTATCGTTAAAGTTCGGTATTGAAGCGATGAACTTTTTTTTCTATCGAGAGTGTGGAAAGGGCTGTTAATCTGTCTTCGCACATTGAATTTCTTAAAAATGTTTTGATCCGTTTTAAAGTTGAAAAACTACGTTCAGCTTCTGCTGTGGTCATTGGCGTAGTCACCAGAATTTGTATCAACTTTTTGGTTTCTGTTAATGTGTCCTCTAAATTATTAGAAATTATAAATTTTAGTAAAGGCACTGCACCTTTTAATGTTCTACACTCGATATTGGAATACAAAACTGACAGTTCTGTTCGCAAACGGTTTTTATCAAAGAAGTTATAAGCTGTACAAGTTAAATCCAATTCATTTTCAGGAAACTTATTATTATATTTTTCGAAATGTTCTGAAGATAAAAGTGTTGCGGCAACTAGATGATTTGTATATGCAAACCGTTCTTTTGCATTGTTTATAATAACATCACAAACTTCTAGACAGGCAATACGGTGATCCTGTTGGCTGTTATTTGGGCGTTTCCTTTTTTGGACACTAGGCGCCGCATTTAAATTTGAAGCTTGATGTATGATAGGGTCTATTTTATTTCGGACATTGTTAATACTTTGCTCAAAAACATGTATAGCTTTCTGTGCTTCGGTTGGGTCCATGTTCTTTTTTTGAAGATTATTGTACAAAACGTCAACATGTGGCATAATATAATGAAAAACAGTCAGCCAGAAAGTAAAATTTTGATCTTCCAGAATACGTCTAAGTCCTCTTGCTTCCTTGGAAGTAATAGCATTTGACTCTTCTTCTAGTTGCTCCATACACTCAATAATAAAGTCTCTATATTCGTAAACGACATTTACTGTACGAATATTGAAATTCCAGCGTGTAGGGATTGAACGAGGAATATTTTTTCCAACTATTTGATTTAAGACAGCTATTCTTTGAGGTGAATGACTAAAAAATCCAGGTATATCATGTAAATCTCCAAAAAATACGCGTACTTGGGAATTAATAGAACATGCTCTTGACATTATTAGATTCAATTGATGGGCGTAACAGTGCACAAAATGAGCAGTTTCATATTTTCTCTTAATTATTGTTTGCACTCCGCCATGTATCCCACTCATAACAGCTGCTCCGTCATAACTTTGTGCAATGAGCTTATTTTTGTTATTCTTTAATATTGGGTCTAAAACATTCAAAATTGTGTTAGCTAAGGTTTCAGCATCATGTTTTTCTGGAAGCAAAAAAGTCCAAAACCTTTCAACTGGAGCACCGTTTTTTACATAACGAAAAACAATGACCATTTGAAATTTCATAGAAACATCCGTTGTCTCATCAGCTATCACTGCTAAAAATGGGGCTTCATTGATTTCGTTTAAAATCTCCTCAGCGTATACTTCTAGCATGCAATCCAAAATATCATTTTGTATTGTTTTTGAGGTACCTTTGAAAATTGTCGCATTTGTAAGGTGTTCACTAAGTGTTTTATCAAGTTCAGCAGAAAAATTCACTAAACCACGAAAAATTCCAGGGTTATCTGATGTTTCAGATTCATCGTGTCCTCGTAAGGCGAGCTCAAAAGCCCCACAGAATTTTATACAGTCAATTATTTTTGACAAAACATACCTGTTTTTCGTCACCTCTTCATTGTGTTTTTGTATATTTATCCAATAAGCAGAGTCAAGTTGGGCCTGTATATTAAGTTTCCCAAATAATGCAAATCGCATTTCATTGTTCATATGAGTTTGCGTGTTTTCATGCTTCTTTATTTTTTCACTTAAATGCACTAGATCCCGCACTCCTGTCTCGCGCCACAATTTTTCCTCTTTATCTGCGCCGAATAATGCACACGGAAAACAGAAAAAAGCATTTTTTTCGGAACATCCACAAATCCACTGATTTCGTAGATACATGTCTTTATTAAATTTACGCGTATATGTTTTTCCACGGCTTTTACCGGACACTTCAATATTAAGATCAGGCATAGGACGGCCACGTTCTTTTATAATCAACTGTTGTTGATAGTGAAGTTTTTGAAATTTATTTACACCTAATTTAAATTGAAACTCCATTGTTTTAAACACGCTCGAACAAAACAAATTAAACAAAATTGTAACCTAAGAATTTCTAAACACGGCACAGATGCAACGGTCACGAATAACTGTCGTGAATTGCAGCTCGCAAACACATTTCCGAGGCCGTTAATCAGCCGATTGCCGAAGCACATCGGCTAAGATCGCCGTTTGCCTAATAAATGCATTTTACCGCTGCCAGTGTTTCGGTTGTTATCGACGCGGCTTCACTGGAGCAGCAAATACGTAAAAAGATTGCTTCACTGGAGCACCAAATACGTAAAAAAATTATACGGTTTCACTAGAGGAGTAAATACGTAAAAAAAATAATATTAATCATCGTTGTTGGTGAATTATTATTAACAGTTTATGTTTAATATGATAATATGGCAGATTTGAAATAAAACTATATTAATTATTCTTTAATAATTAAGATTTGCTATGGTTTTTTGGTAGTTCTGCAGCTCAGCAGCACATAAAGAAAAGCCGCCACTGCTACTTACTGTTGTAGATGTCTTTTTTTACTGGAAGTAGATTATACTGGTACTACTGCAAGATGTATCTGATATTTATTTATTTATTGGAGTTAAAGCCGTGTAGATTTAGGTGACAATCAAACATACAATAGTGAATCGTGTTATTCAATAGTGCCATAAAATTATTTATTAAATTATATTAAATTGTTATTGTTAAGAATAAAAACATGAATAAAACAAGTTTTATTAATATTTTTTATTAAACAAATTTTTAATCTTGACATGAGTTATCTTCTAGCAGACATCTCGTTTTAATAACATGCTCGTAATAATAAGACGACATTTTTCTTACTCTTTTTCTTTCGGGATCATTGAAATCGATATAGGCCAATCCAAATTTAGCTCTGAAAAGGAAAAACTCAGCAATTATAAAATGTTTGGTACGTGCAAATTAGGTACATAAAAAAATGTTGTGTCATGTAATAATCATGTACCTTATTGGTGCTCAAGATTTATCATAGATGATTTTGATATTATTTAAAGAATAGATCTGAGAAAAGAGCTTATTAGCTATTAAAATTATCTGTTGTAAATATTAAAATTGATAATATACATATTAAGAGCTCAGAATTTATGTCTGGGACGTGTTCAGTCTTTTTTACAGATATTTCAGACAGTAATCGAGAATCAAAATTATAGACAGTAAATTCTTAGAACTAATAGTGACGTTTCAGCGCTAATATAGTTCTTCCAATAGCGTACAAACATTTTTATAAGAAGTTACTTGTATTGAATAAATACTTATTTATAATATGTATCACGTTAATGTCCAAATATGATTATTATTGACATTTAGGTTAATTAAAATAATTATTTACATAAACACTCCGCTACTGTAAGTAGGCTTGCTGGACTGTTGGACAGTAGTATGAAGGTAAGAGAGACAATAATAATTATGTAAAAAACAGTAGGCATATCTACTTTAAGAAAAAAAAATACATTTTTTTAAGAAGTATAAAAGAGTGCTTAAACTTTCTTGTGAAATATTAATATGGTATTTATTTATTGTTTAATATAAGTTCAATACTTACGTGTAGCCTGATGTCCATTCAAAGTTGTCGATCAAACTCCAGTAACCATACCCAATAACATTAGCTCCATCTTTATCCATGGCATCTCTAATGTAGCTAAGGTAATCCTGAAACAATCAAAGCTCGTCAAATTACTAAAAAAATTAAAAAATGTAATATTCATTGTTCATTCATCATCATTCCCAAGTATTTAAATGTTTTGACTTGATCGATTGGAGCATTATCTACTTGCAGTTGTATTCTTAAAATTGCGTTTTTTCTTATTGCCATGCATTTAGTTTTTACAGCATTTATCTTCAAGACATATATTTTTTCTACGGTGTTTATTTTATTTAACGTCAACTGCATATCATGCTCGTTGTCTGTTTTTATCGCGGTGTCGTCGGCGTAACGAATATTATTTATCGGGAACCCGTTTACCTTTATTCCACACTCAGAGTCTTCCATTGCCTCTGAAAAATGTTCTCCACATAGATATTGAAGAGCATAGGGGACAGAATACACCCTGTCGCACCCCTCATAAAATTTCAAATTCTTCCGTGTTGGTTGATTCGTTCAGTCTCACTCGTGCGTTTTGATTCCAATAGAGATTCTGGATAACTCTTATATCTTTCTCGTCAATGTTAGCGTTTTGTAGCATTTTTATCATTGCGTCATGTTTTACGGTGTTAAATGCTTTTTTTAATCAAGGAATGTTATGACTATATCCTTTCTTTGATCCATGCAGTTTTGTACAAGCGTATTCAAGCAGAAAGTTGCTTCACGTGTACCCAGTCCGGTCTTGAAACCAAATTGTGTCTCACCGCTTAGATCTTCCAGCTTTCTGAATATTCTTGTGTGAAGGATGCGAAGAAACACCTTAAGTAAATGGCAAAAGGCAAACGGCAAAAAACAAACTTATCAGTCTGCGATCTTTGCATTTTGTCGCTGTTTGTAATTTAGGGATCATTATAAAGGTTGTGTGTTGATATTTAATTTTAAAACGGTTTATTAGGGGATATTATTATACATTTAAAATAATTGATTAAACGATTTTAAATCGGATAATTATAGAGGGCAAAGTATTACATCAGAAGGGATAAGGTTTTTTTTCTAAAAGTTTGTTATTGATTTATACTGTGCCTTATAGTAAATATAGTCAAAAATTCGAAATATATATTAAATTTATTATTTTTTATCTATTTTGTCTAAAGAGCTATGTATTACCTTGATATAGTCATATCTTATGGTGTCGTTTAAAGTTCCTGTTCCATCAGCATAACCATTTTCAGTTATAATCATTTCAGGGTTACCATACTCGTTTGCTATCCATCTAAGTAGCTTTTGGATTCCCCACGGACACACCTTAAAGGTAAATAAAAAATGAAGCAGCATATACTAAATAATAAAGGTAAAGTATAAAGTAAATGTTTGGTCTGTACTTTTGTATAGTGCAGAAGTGTGGACGCTAAAAGTATCGATCATGAACAAAATTGAAGCACTGGAAATGTGGGTTCATAGACGAATGTTGAAGATACCTTGGACAGCAAGAAAAACTAATGAAGAAGTACTAAGGAGCGTCAACAAAGACAGAGAACTGCTAAAGACTTAAATATCGAAAAATATCTTATCTGGGACATATAGTAGGAGGAAGTCGATAGAAAATTTTACAACTGATCCTTAAACGAAAAAGAGGGCCGTAGAGGTTAAGGAAGAAAACAAGTTTCTTTACAAACAAATATTATAACGCCAAAATAGAACGCCGCAGCACATTAATCTAGAACTATTAAATTCCAGAACAGAAGCAGAGAAGAAACGACTTGGAGAACGCTATAGATAAGCAAATAAAGTTGTCAAGAAAGCAGCAAAGAAAGAAATTATAGATTTGCATATAATTTACCTTTAACCAGTCTAATGGCGAATCCTGCCAATCAGCCGGTTGATACATAACGACACCTAAATCGGTATTATGACTAGGTTTTCCAATTGGTGGCTCAGGTTGACCTCTAACTATAGCGGTAGTGTAACTGTTAACGCAGAAAAAGTCGTTGGTGCCTTTAATATAATCAATTTCTTCGGGGCTAAGTTCTGTAAGACGTGACTGACTATAACCTTCTAACTTGCTCCTCATAGCAACACGAGTCTTCATTATTTCTGGGTAGTCTCCCTTGTACAACGGATGAGCTAACCATCCCCACTAAAACAAATATAAACACGTTAAAAATAAAAATATTGTTTTTATAACGGTATATAGTTACTATAAATTGCATCGATCGTTCTGATGCTTCCAAATCTTCAGGCTTATCACTTTCAGGTTCAAACCAGTTTGAATTTAATACCATTCCTACTTTTCCTAAAAATTGTACAAAAATATTAATGTATAAATATAATCCGGTTGATAAATTGGAGTGTATAGATTTCTACATGTAAAATATCATACACTGTATTCTTCATAGCCAGGTACCACAAGTACAGCCTTTATTAGTCGATGTATAAATACTCATATCCTCAAGACTCGTACTTGGATCACACCTGATTCGCAATAATGTTGGCTTTCCCATTTTACTCTTCTTCAGTTGTCTTTTATCTTTCTTATTAGCCTTCCATTGCCAACTCTTGTTTTTTTTATCCTGAATGGTTGTTAAGGCCAGGTTATTCTAAACAATTTTCAAACAATCAAATTTTTTTTTCAAAAATTGCCAGAAAATACTCTTAGAAATAGTAAAGAATTAGTCCCGAAGGCCCGTGCGACCTTGAAGTAGGTTTTGGAGAGAAGGGAGAGGGGTTAGAGGGGAGAGTGGGGTGCATTAGGCGGTTAATCCGGTAACTCAGGCTGCCCGGATGACGGCAGTTGTTTACTTTAATGGGCTTTTCTCGAAACCATGTTTTTTCAGCTAAGTTTCACATGTATTTCGAAACTACATATTTCACTTATCAAGATAAACTAAACAGCATTAATGTTACTCTTTAGATATTTCTCTATCGTCGGTTCTACATCCAAAAATATTCATGGTGATTTAAAAAAGTTCAAGAAATTCAAAAGTCCGCCATTTTGTTTTTGTTTTCGGTGAAAAGTGTCATTGTAGTACCGATCATAGCCAATACCGCCTTTTTGCTTTTGGATGATTTGTTTCCAAGAAATGATGACCAACAAATTGGACGAGTTTGGGAAGTCATTTTCCCAAAAAAAAAGTTTGATTTTTAAATATCTTTTATAATATTATGTCCAATGAATTCGACTAATTTTCCTCAGTTATCCGTGAAAACAACTTTAAATACTCACTAACATCCAAGACCAACGTGGTGTTTAAATCCTAAAAACCCAACTTCAAACCAACCTTATTCAAAACGCATCAAAGTCATCAACCTCCCAATTGCACACAAATGCCCAAACACCAGCTCCCGAAGAAGGATACGAGGAACTATAGTTTTGAGCCGCTGAAAAGATGGAATGATCTGATCACGTGAATGGCACGCACTCTTAAATATTCCTTTCCCTATGTTATCACTTTTCCCACGTTTACACCGCTCAACAAAAACGAACTAACACTCTCGCTATAATATATTTATACAGTTTTTTACAGGTTATTGATCTACATCAAATTTAAACCTTTTCACAAAATTCACCAGCCAGCGGAAGTGAAACACAAATCATGATACATAAAACATTTATGTTATAGTATCATGACACAAATAATGACGGTGTAAACAGTTTCTCAGAAGGTCTAGTTTGTACCGCCTGTCGATGCTTGCATTGAATGATCATGCGACCTTGGATTCCATCTTTTAAGCGACCAGGTTATAGAAATGGAATTATCAAAGGTACAATAGAATATTGTAGGTATCTGCCAAGCAAGGATGTAACGATTTGCATCGCCTTGATAACGTCAGCGCTTCGTAGTCACGCATCGCTACCAGAAGTTCCTCCTCCATCGATGTGCGATAGAGGAGATGGAAGGTCTTCGACCATATAAAAGAGCATCCGCCGCAAGAGAAAGCGGTGTGTCTTCGAAGTATTGATCTTACAACAACTCCACTGGCCCTAGGGTATTGACTGAAGGACAACCGATTCTACTAGAGTATTGATATAGTTGCAGTTCCGTACCCGGTCTTGAAGTATTGATCTGAGATATACCTATTCTCTCCTGTGCCCAAGTACTGTTTGAAAACCGTCCGTTCCTCGCCGGACCGAGTGTTGATTGACCCGTTCTATCTCTATTCCATCCATCCATTTAATACCGACTGTCTGTCTTCTTCTTTAAGTTCCATCTTCTATCGAAGGTTGGAAATCATCATGGCTATGCGGACTCTGTTGACTGCCGCTCTAAAAAGTTCTGCACTACTGCATTCAAACCATTCCCTTAAGTTCTTAAGCCAGGATATTCTTCGTCTTCTCACATTTCGCTTTCCTCGGATCTTGCCCTCCATAATAAGTTGTAATAATGCGTATTTTTGCCCTCTCATCACATGTCCCAAGTACTCAAGTTTTCGTCTTTTAATAGTTAATATTATTTTCGCCTCATTTCCTATTCTTTTAGTTACTTCCATGTTTGACATTCTTTGAATCCATGATATTCGTAGGATTCTTCTGTAACACCAAAATTCAAAGGCGGCCAGCTTATTCAGATGAACTTGTTTGAGTGTCCAAGCTTCCAGACCATAAAGAAGAGTAGAGAACACGTAACATCGAAGCATTCTCAGGCGTAGTTCTAACCTTATATCCCGACAACAAAGAAACTTTTTAAGTTTAATAAATGATGTACGTGCTATTTCAATACGTGTCTTAATCTCTTTGGTTTGGTCTACATCTGATGTTATCCATGTTCCTAAATATTTATAGTTATTAACATTCTCAATTGCAGTATCTTCAATAGTCAATTGGATATTTGCATGTGCAGATTTAGTCATGATCATGCATTTAGTTTTCTTTAAATTTATCTTCAGTCCGTACTCATGACAGCGTTAATTAAGACGTTGCATTAGGTTCTGTAAATCATTGTTGTTATCCGTAATTATTACTGTATCGTCTGCAACACGTAAGTTATTCAAAACTTCTCCATTGATAGATATACCTTCTATTGAGTCTGAGAGCGCTTCTTGAAATACCGCTTCACTGTAGACATTGAAAAGTAGTGGGGACAGCACGCAACCCTGGCGGACTCCTCTTTGTATTTTGATATTTTCGGTGTACTGGCTGTCAACTCTTACCTTGGCAGTTTGATTCCAATATAAATTAGATATAATTTTCAGATCACGACTGTCAATATTTTTGCTTTTTAATATATCTACAAGCTTTTTATGTTGAACTTTATCAAATGCCTTTGCAAAGTCTACAAAACATAAGTACATATCCTGATTCATGTCCATACATCTCTGAGCCAGCACATTCAAGCCGAACAAAGCATCTCTTGTACTCATACCATTTCTAAAGCCAAATTGTGTGTCACTAATCTCATATTCAAGAGTTTTAACAATTCTGCTGTGAATTATTTTCAAAAATGTTTTAAGTGTGTGACTCATTAAAGCTATTGTTCTGTGGTCTGAGCAAGTTGTTGAACTTGGTTTTTTGGGAATTGCTACAAAGGTTGATTGCAGCCATTGTCTGGGGATTATGGCAGTCTGATATATTAGATTAAAGAGTTCAACCATTACATCAATAACATCTTCATCGATGAGTTTTAATAATTCGATGGGCACCTCATCTGGTCCAGTAGCTTTACCCTCTTTTGTGTTTTTGATGGCATAGATGACTTCTTCTCTTAATATTGGTGGTCCAGTATCCTCGGTGATTTCTACTGACAGTTCTTCTCTTTCATCATTAAATAGTTGTTGAATGTAATTGGTCCAGTGACATAATCTCTCCTTCATATCAGTAATAATATCCCCTTTATCATTTTTAAGGATATTAGTTTTTGTACGCTTTCTAGAACCTGTCATTTCTTTGATTTTTTTGTGTAAATTAAAGCTATCGTACTTTTTATCCAGATCTTCTATTTCCTTGCATCTATCGGAGAGCCACCTCTCTTTTGCTTCTCGAATTTTCTTTCTGATGTTTCTCTGAATTTCTTTGTACTTATTCAGGTCTTTTGCTTTATGTTTTCTTCGTTCTTCCATGAGTTCAAGAATTTCTACTATCATCCAAGGTTTTGGTTTTTCTTTAAGTGGTTTGAGGGTTTCTTTTCCAACTGACACAAGGGCATGTTGAATTTTTCCCCATTCCCGACTGTCTGTAATGCACCTTAATTACTGTTTGGAAATTTATGTCATTACTTGTATTTTACTTTTCGCAGATATTAAACAGTAAGTCATATCGCCGTGGATGCTGTCGTCACCAGGATTCACGTTTTAATTTTGATGGTATATATTACCTAGAATCTAATTTTATTTTGTTATTTATTTGTTTCAAATATAGTTTTATTTAATTGAAACCTGTGTTTTACTGAGTCTGCTGTCTAAAAGAGCTACCCATCACAAGGAGAAGAGGAGAAAATTTAAACACACTTTAATCAGACAGCTTGTATTCAGCTCAATGACATCTAAACATCCACCAAATTAAAATGTTACAATATACGTAACTAATAAACACCGTGGTAACTTTTTACTAGATGGAGATTTCAACTCCAAAATGAGAATCAAGGAAGACCCATCAGAAACATACGACACAACGATGACACAAACTGATGAGAAACGATAAAAATACCAACAAGGAAACTCAGCATGAAAACCCTAAGAAACAGTGGAATATAACAAGCCTCTTGTTCGAGTATTTATTGATTTTCATTAAGGTTTTGACAGAGTTCAAATAAGCAAAGTACTACTGGCGCTTAAGGAATCCAGGTTATATACATAATTATATAAAAATAAAACGTAATTATTCTTTACTTACCCCCTTGAGTTGGTCTAAAATCCTTATCATAAATATGCCAAGCATTAGCATGTGCCAATAACATATTCTTAATGCAAATATAATCCTCCACTCCGTCCTCATAAGGTAATGATATGAAACCTACTGTACAAGCAACATAAGGTTCATTTATGGTCATCCAGTGTTTCACATCGTTTCCGAATAATTCAAAACACACTCTAGCATACTCAGCGAACCAGTCAGCGAATTGAGGCATCTTTATCCCTCCCAAGTCTTGAAGTGCTTGAGGTAGATCGTTATGGTAAATTGTGATCATCGGTTCAATGTTGTTGTTTTTCAATTCTGCTATGAGGTTTTTGTAGTATTGTACTCCTGCTTGATTAAGACTGTCGCGAAAACCTGTAACATACAGAAATGTATATATAAAAAAAGATTAATCAAAGAATTAAAGAAATACTACATTAATTTCACATTGCGGTCTTGTTAAGCAAGTGATGGTTTTGTTTAGGAAGGTATTGATGATGATTGATGTTGGTTCTTCATTGGAAGTTGACGATGAAGTAAGTGATGTTTATCGAGCTAAACTTAAATCTAAACTTTATTCAAGCTTCCATACCTTCTTCTTCTTAAAGTGCCCTCTCCTCAATGGAGGCTGGCTAGTACAATTTTAAACTCTTCTCTATCTTCAGCTGTTCTTATTAGCTGTTCAAAATTTAGCCCTGTCCATTGTCGGATGTTTCTGAGCCATGATAGTCTTTTCCTTCCTAGGCCTCTCTTTCCCTCGATTTTTCCTTTCACTATAAGTTGGGCATATTGGTACTTATTATTTCTCAGTATGTGGCCTAGGTATGATGTTTTTCTTACTTTAACTGTGTTAAAAAGTTCTCTTTCCTTGCCTATTCTATGCAGCACTTCTTCGTTTCAGGTATGCGATGTCCATGAAATTTTGAGTATTCTCCGGTAGATCCACATTTCAAAGGCCTCCAATTTATTTACGGTTGATGTTTTAATGGTCCACGTTTCAACTGCATATAGAAGAGTCGACCAGACGTAGCATTTTGATAAACGTAGTCGAATTTGAGTTTTATTCGAGAATCACAAAGCAGTTTTTTTTATTTTTTCGAAAGATTTTCTAGCCTGTTCTATTCTCGATCTTATTTCTTGATCAGGATTTAGGCTGCTATCGATCCAACATCCCAGGTACTTAAATCTATTGACCTGTTCTAAGATGTGCTCATTTATTGTGCAAGGTTGAGGTACGTTTTGGTTTTTTCGGATTGACATCACTTTGGTTTTTTTAATGTTTATATTCATACCAAATTGCTCACAGGTCGAGTTGGTCTTGTCGATGAGTCGTTGTAGACCTGAGTCGGAATCCGCAATTAACACTGTATCATCGGCGTATCTGATACTGTTGATATTTACGCCATTCACCTTGACTCCATCCTTGGAATCCTCCAATGCTTCTTTATATAGAAACTCGGAGTAAAGATTAAACAGCAGAGGCGGCAGAACACATCCCTGTCTAACTCCCCTCCTAATTTCTACTTCTGCGGATGTGGAACCTTCGATCCTAACTCTGGCTTTTTGGTTCCAGTACAAGTTTTTAAGAATTTGATGTCTTTTCCATCTAAACCGACTTCTTGCAAACGTTCTAATAGTAGGTCGTGTCTTACTCTATCAAATGCTTTTTCGAAGTCTATAAAGCATATAAATATATCTTTCTGTTGGTCGTAGCATTTTTGGGCGAGAACTAGTAAACTGAACAGGGCTTCTCTCGTTCCCATGCCGGCTCTGAATCCAAACTGATCGTCTCCGATAATTGTTTCGCACTTTCTATAGATACGATTATGTACGATTTTTAGTAGGACTTTTACTGCATGACTCATAAGGCTTATCAGACGGAACTCATTGCAGTGTTGTGGGTTTGGCTTTTTTGGTAGTGGGATGAATATTGACTCCAGCCAATCTTGGGGTATTTTACCTGTATCATAAATGCGATTGAATAAAAGGACAAATAATTCGATATTTTCTTCGCTGATTAATTTGAACGTTTCTGGGTATATTCCGTCTGGACCTGGGCTTTTATTTGTTTTGAGATGATTAATTGCATTTATGATTTCAGATTTCAGAATTGTTGGCCCTTCGTTGTTATTTTCCAATCTTGGTTCTTCTCGTATGTCGTGAAAAAGAATTTTAATATAGTTTTCCCATTCTTTCAGTTTATCTTCCGTTGATTCTAGCAGTTTGTCATTCGTGTTCAGCATGGTGTGAAAAGTCGTTCTCTTGGTAGTCGATGTAAACTCTTTTACCTTTTTATGTAAATTAAAAAAATCGTGCCTTTGTTGCAGTTCTTCTATTTCAACGCATTTTGTTTCCAGCCATTTCTCTTTTGCTTCGGTTATTTTTTTTTCGAATTATTCTATTTAGTCTTTTGTATTCTCCGTCCTTGTCATTTTTTCCTTTAGATTCTCTTCGTTTGTTCATTAATTGTAAAATCTCTTCTGTCATCCATTCCTGTTTGTTATTTCTAGGTGTTACTTTTAGATGATTTTCCGTTACATTGTTCATTTGTTCTTTAATAGTTTTCCACAGAACGTTTATGTCATCGTACTCGCTAATTCTATTGTGGTCGATATTTCCTAAATTTTTGTTTAATTCTTTATTTACTGTCTGTTGTATGGTGTCGTTTTTCAATAATTGGATGTCTAATAGTTGGTGTTGAGGTTTTTGTTTCTTTATTAGTTTCCATCTTGCGCGAACTTTTGCAACAACAGGATTATGATCGGAATTGATGTCAGTTCCAGGATATGTTTTTGCACTGATGATTGCATTGTGATATCTTTTGTTGACCAATATGTAATCTATTTGGTTACGGATTACTCTGTTTTCATTGTGTTGTGGTGAAGTCCAAGTGTACAATCTGCGAGGGTGTAATTTAAACCATGTATTGTGTTGTTGGCAGAATTCGGTCATTCTCTCTCCCCTGTCGTTTCTTGCTCCAAGTCCGAAGTTTCCGATCAATCCAGAAACTTTTCCTCTACCTAACTTAGCATTAAAGTCACCTAAGATAAATGTTAGGTCTCGTTTTTTGGTCATCTTTATTAGTTTTTCTACGTCAACATACCACGCTTCTAGCTCTTCTATGGGTTTATCGGCCGTAGGGGCATAAGTTTGAATGATGTTAATATTGACTGGCTTTCCGGATAGTTGAATAAAAAGACATGGGTCCGAAAATGGCACAAAGTTTGTGACGGCTTCCATAGCGTATAGTAGAAAATTATATAGATAACTTTTTACTATTCTTTTTCTTCTTTCTTCTTCTTCAGTGTGCTCTACTACTGGCGGTTGGCGATTCCTCTCGGTTTTCCTTTGCTCTTAATACAGTAAATTGTTTAATTCAATCTACTATCTAATGTTTTTGAGTTAAGATATCTTTCTTCATCCCATACTACTCTTTGAGTCTTTCCCATTATCAATAACTGTGCTGTATAATATTTTTGATGTCCCATATTATGGCTTGGGTGACTAGTTTTTCTTATCTGCTTGCTCTCAGTACGTACATTTATACATTCCAGGTGTTTTTAACATTCTACACAGAAACCAGATTTTAAATTATTAAACGCCATTAATTTTATTTTGGTACCGGTTTAGGTTTCAGTCAGTTCCATAGGATTACGCGTCCCCTCTCTTTCCTTGTCTAAGAGTTCACCATTGTAGTGGTAAGGTCCAAGAAATTTTGACATAATTTTAATTTTGTTGTCTGTTATATCGAGTTCAAGGTCAACAATGATGTTGGAAAACATCGATGTTTAGGCTCAATGTTGTATTGCCATCGATGGTACAGTTCCGATGTTTAATGGGTACTAACCATTGATGTTTTTTCAACGATGCTTATCTCTATATAGATACGAATAGAAATGGCAAGGGCAGCATTCTTAAAATTCAAACAATTGTTCTGTGACAAAAATCTGAATATTGCGCTGAGACTGAGGTTTGTTGAATGTTACGTCTGGTCGCAATTATTGTACGGAGTAGAAACATGGACACTAAAAGCGCAAATAGTTAAAAAGATTGAAGCCTTTGAACTTTGGATATACCGGAGAATGTTGAGAATCCCATGGACTGCCAGGGTCACCAATGAGGAAGTGCTGAGAAGAATGGGTCGAGTCAAAAAATTATTGAGAACGATAAAAGTACGCAAGACTGCATACCTTGGACACATACTAAGAAATAATAAATATAGTCTTCTGCAGGTCATCATGCAGGGTAGAGCCGATGGCAAAAAGGGAATAGGTAGAAAAAGGAAGTCATGGCTGCGAAATATTCGAGACTGGACAAACATGACTGTAGACGAATTATTCCACGTTGCAAAAGACAGAGAAGCTTTTAAAAATGTGGTCGCCAACCTCCGTTAATGGGGACGGCATAGGAAGAAGAAGAAGCTTATCTCTAGATGTGAGTGTCTTCAAACGCTATCGCAACAAGCGGTAATATGTTGAACTAACGTACGTCTGCATACGATACTGCTTCTTCATTGTGTTGGTCGAATGTTGAACTATTGAAACAGCAGACAAGCGCAGAGCAGAAGTTTTATTCAATGAAAAATAGTCGCTAAAGTTATTATCACGGCAAATTAAAAAGTAAATACTATTAAAAAAGACAGTAAAATTTCGCGGCACACCTACAGGAACTTCAGGGTCGCGGCACATTGGTTTGTAACCTCTGAGACAGACCATATCGACTGAAAAAAAATTACCAGTATTACCAAAGTCAGGAGCGTTAGGAGCAAAATTTATTATCGCATTGTTTATTCAATACTGTCTGAAATTTTTTTTGGCCTCATAACTATATATAATTAGAGCTTTAAGCATTGAAAAACGTAAAAATCTATAGTCAAAACAAGAATAATGAGAGCTAATCATCTCAAACAAATTAAACGTATTATTAATATATAAATAAATCTTACCGTTTGGCATTATTCTCGGCCAGGCTATGGAAAATCTATAAAATTGAGCTCCATGATCTTTTAAAAGTTGAACGTCATCCTTGTATCGATGGTAAGAGTCCGAAGATACATCTGCATTTGTTCCATCTTTTATAAAGTTTGGATTTTTATGAGTGACGTTATCCCAGATGTTTTGTCCTTTTCCATCTGCATCCCAACCACCTTAAAAAATAATAAAATACTTTAATACATTTAGACAGCAAATAGCTTAAATCAATTGTGAATAATAGACAATACAGTTTGAATTCAGGGTTAAACGTGGAAAGCAGAAGTAATATACAAAATAAATCAATTATATAATTATAAATGTGAAATATATCTGTTAATAAATATATATCTAAATTAGACTATGGGACCTTCCAGCTCATCCCCCAATAAAAACCACTTGAAATGCAAAAACACTCGTCTGGTACGGCAAGTACCCGCAATGTAAAAATACGACAATGGCAAACGCAGTTCTGGTGCTGGGGTATATGGTGCCCGCTAGCAAAACTAGCGTAGGCGCCCTTCTTTTTTTTTTAATTTAATTGTATTTATTTAATCTTTTGAAAATATTTTTACGTTAATTAAATGCAGCAGTGTATTCCAACTGATCTTCTGTCTTGCACTTTACTTTCCAATATAATTTGAAGTAATTTATATCAAACACATCTCAACAAAATGTACTATTTTCAAGTTATTTTTGAAAAATTACCCAAAAACATCCATTTTTTTACGTAGCAAATGAACAATATCAGTCGTGAATAACTTGGAAAATATTAACTTACCATGAAAAGTCTGTAAAACATTTTTTGCTGTAAATTGAATTTTCTATCGACTTTCGTAAAGGTTAAATTCTTTCACCCCGAGAAGCGGTGGTACTGACCCCTGGGCTACAAGCACCATCGGCAGTATACATAACTTTTTTTGTTGAGGAGATACAGTATTGTGCGAATTAATGGAATCACTGTGAATTTTTTTTAATTTTTTCAATATTCATAGTTGGCAACACTACCTACACAGTTGACAACTGACCAAGCATTGAAAACATAACCTTACTTTGTGTTGGTGTGTTTGAGTGTGTTTTAGGTCATTTCTTACCAAGCTTGTGTTGTTTTGGGGGTTTTTGTACTATTTTGTGTTGTTTTTGGTTTTATTCCAACATGGATATTACGCCTAGGAAGCGTGAAAAGATTGTCACGTTGAGTGAACACACTAGTATGTCACAAAGTGAGATTGCTAGAACCTGTGGAGTGAGTCAGGGGGTAGTAAGCAAAATTTTGAAGCGTAAACGAGAAACGGGATTAGTGGATGTGAAAAGGTTAGGAAAATGTGGAAGAAAGAAAAAGAAAAACAACACCAGCAGATGATAGATTTTTACTTCGAAAGAGCAAATTGGACCCAAGAAAATCAAGCCAAGACCTACAACAAGATCTAGCAGCATCAGCTATAGTGATTCATGACTCAACTGTTCGTAGAAGACTTTTGGAGAACGGTAGAAGGGCAATTCGGCCACAGAAAAAACAGCTTCTAACTGAACTAGTGAGGAGAAACAAAGGCTACTGTGGGCCAAAAAATACTCTAATTGGACTGTAGGCGACTGGAAAAAAGTGCTATTTACAGATGAAACCCACTTTATAGTTCAGGGACAGCGGTCGAAATTCGTCAGGAAGTCTGACAATGAAAAGCTTACACCATCTCATATTGATCAAACCGTAAAACATCCAGTCAAGAAAATGTTTTGGGGATGTTTTTCGTACATAGGGGTTGGATCTTTGGTGCCAATTGAAGGCATGATGAACAGCCAAAAATACAAATCCATGTTGGAAAAGTATTTGGACAAACAACTCCAAAAATGTCAACCTCAAGGAGGAGCGATTCTTCAACAGGACTCTGCTCCCTGTCACAAATCAAAGGAAATGATGGCATTTTTCAAAAATAAGAAGATTAATGTTTTAGATTGGCCCGGTAATTCGCCCTACCTCAACCCCATTGAAAATGTATGGGCCATTTGCAAAGCTAGACTGCGAAAAATAGACTGTACCACTAAAACAAAAATGATAGAAGCGGCCATTCAGGTTTGGTATCGAGATGAAAGGATATCTGACAACTGCCAGAAACTCATAGAATTTATTCCAAAACGAGTAAAAGCAGTAATTGCTGCCAAAGGGGGACATATTTCCTACTGAATGATGTAAGTTTACTTTATAGTTTTGTCAAAATATAATTTTTTACTAAATAAACTGTTTTTTCATTATAACAGCCTATGATTCCATTAATTCGCACAATACTGTATGTTGTGGAATGCAATTTTAGATTCCCCATGTCTCTAATAACATCTTTATCAACGTCTGTGTTACCTTGCAATTCTTAGAAGGCACAGATTAAAGCAGAAATCTGAATTTTATTTCGAAAATCAGTTTACGAATTTATACCTTTTTTTCTTTGACATGTTTTCTATGTCTATTTCCAATTTCATGTTGTTCGAAGCGGTTCTTTAAAATCCTGAGCAAAAACCGTGAAATAATGGACTAAAAGAACATTTAAAAAATATAGATAAAATTAATTTAGTTGATATACTAATGAATTTTCATCAATTGTTGTAAAATCATAGTGTAAGGCTACTCTATAGGTTCAGGAGTTTAAGATATAGATCTATACATTGATGTTTTTAATAGAATATTTGTTACCTTCTATTTGATACGAAGATGTGGCTGCTCCAAATAAGAAATTCGTAGGAAAACGTTTGTTATTGATTACAATGTCACTAGTATAGCTAAAAAATAAAATCCTAAGTTAACATTAGATGATATCGTCACGGATAACTTTTCCTTCCTTTCTACTCAGATGTGTGCTTGTCTAAATCTCGGAAATAACATTTATTTTTTATATTTATATTAGGAAAACTTATATCATCTTATTAAAAAAAACAGCTTTAATTTTATTTAAAAAATAAATGAACGAAATGACATTTTTGTCAATTTTTTTTATTATTATTGAGTTAATGCCTCGACAACTAAGATCATTGGCATGATACAATCAGCTACCTAGTATAGTGTGTGTGTAGAGTAATTGTCTTGATACTTAGCAAAGTTGACGTCATTGTATCACGTTGACTCTAATTGTATCCGAACGTCTGCGGTTCCTCCGGTGAGTACCGATTGCACAAGGATAGAAATTATTTTCATTCATTATTTTTTAATAAACGAAAATTTCTCCACCCAGATGAGATTCGAACTCACGACCTTTAGGTTTAAAGGTAGGCGCTCTTACCACTGAGCCACAGAGGGGGTTTGTCAAAATTTAATTACTATTAATTGAGTTAAAATTATTTCCGGCTAGTTTTAGACTGGTCACCTATTTGCTATTAATAAAAATATAACTTAAATAGAAAAAGTAATTTAGAATTTATGTATTTATCTATTTTATATATTTTTATTTTAATGTTGCAGAAAAATATCTATTAGATACTTATTAGAGTTGGTAAAAATAAAAACAAAATCTGGCTAAACTAAGCAATATTTTAATTATTCTGTATGGACATATCTATACTGGAGCACTTACCTAGTGCTGATAATACATAAAATAAAGCACAGTACATATTTCATCTTCAAATTACAATGAAGTTAATCTGTACTCAGAGGTTAATTTATAAGCAAATTTTCTGCATATTTGCATTATTTACTGAAAGATAGCCAATTTGATATGAATAATCTGAAAGTACTTACAAGTGTGCCTTTGAGTGCTATTTGTATTCATATAGGTATTCATATATAAGTATATCAATCTTAAAATTTTTGTTATCAATTTTTTATATTTTGATACTACAAAATTGTACTTTGTTGACATTGATTTTTTAAAATTTATTATTACTAATTAAATTACAGATAATTAAGTTACAGTGTTGTGAAAACCATTGTTTTCACTTCCTAAATTTGTATTATACTAAAACAATTTTCAATTGAAGGTGATTACTTGGCAACATCGCACTTAATGAAGCCCTTAACGATAACTTTTCAACGAAATCATATTCCACTTATCAATTTTGTAGAGGCGTACCAAAAAAAAAATTAATTATTTATTTACATACGTAATATAATAACACATAAGTAATTACGTAAAAATTAAATCTAAGACCGATATAATTATTAAATTATCATGTGTCTTTTAACAGGTATTTTATAGTTGTCTAAGAAAATAAAATAAAACGTTATTCTTATTAGAGGGTACCTAATACAGTACTTCAAAAAACAGAAAAATTTGGAAAATACTTATTTTTTTCATTAGACTAAATACAATCTGAAAATTTAATATACGATCTCCTCATTACACATCATTCTCTATTTATAGAATTGTTGTGTGCTGTAAACGTTATATTTGTTTTTTTTTAACTTAATTTGAAAGTTTCTTTGCGTTTGTTTGTTTATATAAATGTAAAAATATATTATGAAGTTCATATAAATTAAAATAAAGTAAGCTAAACTATTATCACGTGAATGCGTTTATATAGTAGTGCATTTGTTTATTTCAGTAAATTCTCGAAATATGAAATGAAGATGACACTAACTACTAAAGAGTTAATAGCTTTGTTAGAAGTAGACTCAGATTGTGAAAATGCTGACTCACTTAATGTGATTTATTTGCGGCCGAGATTAGATTAACTTTCTGATGTAGATCAGTTAATGACGTTAATGATAAATATTTGTGGAGAATCAATAAAATCGGATATTGTACCTAAATATGAAATACAAGTGATTGGGAATTCTGACGATTTTGATTATGATATTCCTCTAAACCACAGATAAAACGTCCAAAGGAAAATCCAGGCAAAAATAGTAAATCCAAATTTGTCTCAAGTTAAAACAACAGATACTCATTCATGCTCAGTAGTAATTTAACATCAGTCTGATTGATATTTAGACAATATAAAAGCCAACCATGGAGGCAAGTCATATATTAAACTTTTTCACTCTTTTTTTATTAAAAAGTAATTAAGAGCATTCTATATTTTACAAATATTTATGTATCCCAGAATAACCGTCACGATTTTAAAATGAATAACATATATTTAAAAAAAATTATTAGCATATGTATATTATCTGGTTTACACTCTACCTCAAGTTGATATGCATTGGTCAAAGAATGAGGATAAAGAAGTGCACAATATAAGAGAAAGCATGAGAAGGCATAGATTTATATTTATAATTTATAATAGTGAAGAAACCGCTACATCAGTGTCAAACTTAGTACATACACGTCAATCTAAATTTGCTTTACCAGATTAAACCAGATTCGACAATATTGGCCACATTACAAAAAGAGACGACAGTGCAAAAATGTACAATGTGCAAAAGTAATACTTATTATTTATTTATGTAAAAGGTGTAGAATGCATCTACACCCCGAATGGTTCGAAAATTTTCACCTTAAAATTTAATTTACATTTAAGATACATGTTCCTTTATTAAAAATTGTATAGTTTTGCTTGAAAATGAGAAAAAAAATCTTCTTGGTTGTAAATTAGTCCTAATTGAGGTGTTTTTAATCCAATCTAATAAATTAATTGTCAAATTGCTCTTTGTATATTGAACGGCCGTTAATGGGTTAATACTATATAAAGAATAAACTTTACTTAAATTTATTTTACTTATCTCAAAACTATTTTAAAGTTAATAATAAAGTCTATTTAATAAATATATTCCCAAGGAAGGAATAAACTAAAATATCATATTTCTCTCATTATCATTCTTTCTAAGAACTTAAATATATATAGACCAGCAAACTTTTGATAAGTTTACCGATGTTTCAAACTATTCAATGAACTTGTCTTGCTATACACTCGTGAATTGCACCAATTTATATTGTTACGGGGGCAAATTTATCTTACTATTTCACTTATTTACATGAGCGAAGAATACACAATTAAAATGACCCCGGTAAGAATTTACTGCTGAAATTTTACATGGTTGCCGCTACCGTTTAGTTTAATTTGTAGATTAGTGACCTTTAATTGAAAATTGTCCTACTATAGGTAATTAGCACAAGTTGATTAGTTAACATCAGAAATTATGATCGGTACCACTGTCATGGTTTAAATATATTTGTAAGTGTTTATCCACTAGTAAGGTGTAACTATCCACTATAGAAAAGTCTTCGCACAATATCCCAATTGTGTCCCAACAAGCAGAATTGCTTATAAAGAGGAAGCAGAAGAAGAAGAGTTGTTAAGACCATTCTCAAGGTCTATAGGGGAGGACATCTTTTTAATAGTCATATATGACCAGTTTACGAAGTTGCGAAAGGAAGGTGAAAAATCAGGAGGGGACTTTTAGGAACATGCCTGTGAAGAGGATTGTTTTTGTTATGACACAAGATAGAAGTTTACGGAAAAATGTAATAAGAGAATTACCCCGCATATTAATAAAGGCAAATAGAATGGTGATGGTGACTTCGTCTAGTCCAAATATTTTTTTTAAAATAATAGAACAAATTTTTGTAATCATTTTTTTATTAAGAAAAGTAAACAAAGTTATATAAATATTTTAACATAACACAATATACAGAAAATCAATATTAAAAATACATAAAATATATATTAATGATAACTTTACAAAACTGTCTTAATAATTTTTCTCTATACTTATATAATAAAAAAATTATATATTAATGTGAAAACAATATTAATCATTATTAAAAATAAATAAATACTGTCATAAAATGCCATATGGACACAGAAATCTCTCCCGAATAATTGGAATATTGAAATACTTTGCACTGTACACATAAAAGAAGATATCTTTGAATACTTTAACCACAGAAGCATTACGCTTCAAATGCAGCGTACAAAATATTTTCCACAGTACTATCTCACCGTATGGCATCATAGTAGAACGAATAGAAGGAAAATAGTAGGCTGGTTTCAGAGGTGGTAAATAGGTAATTCATCAGATCACAACCCTGAGACAAATTTTAGAAAAAACACTGGAATATGGCATAAATACTCATCACATATGTATAGACTATAAGAGAAATATTTAAAGCAATGAAAGAGCTGGCAATATCAAATCAGTTGTTAAATTTAACAAAATTATCTCTTGAAAAAGTTGAATATAGAGTATGAATTCAGGGGAAACTTTCTGAACCTTAAAACAAATAAGGAACTGCATCAGGGAGCCTCTTTCTCCTGTATACTCTTTAATCTGGCTCTGGAAAAACTCATATGTATGTCATAAATCACAATTATTGGTTCAATATATAACAAATCAGTGAAAATCCTTGCCTATGCTGATGATATCAATATTTTTGAGACAACGAAAAACGCTGTACGAGAGGCGAGTCTAATAATATACGCCAACAAAACAAAGTATATGAAAATAAGCACGCAACCGCAAATCCTTCGACCACTTGTTAAAGAAAACGACGTTATTGAAGCATTAAACGAATTTGTATACCTGGGAGCGCTTCTTAACATTGAAAATAATACTACTGCAGAGATATACCGCCGAATTTACACGGCCAACAGATGATATTTTGGGCTCAATCTCTTCCTTACATCCACAATTATATCCAGAAATACAAAAATAAAACCCAGTACTAACATATGGTTTAGAGACTTGGACTTTAACAAAAAGTGATAAAAACATGACGTTAGGATGTTTCAAAAAAAAAGTACTTAGGCAAATATATGGGGTAGTGAATGACAATGGTGTATGGAGAAGACAATACAACTTGTAACTATAGAATATACCAGGAACCAGATATAGTAAAACATATTAAGATAGGACTCAAGGTTTGGTCGAGCGCACAAATCATAATATAGAAAATATGCTAATTTCTTGGTTGGAAATCAATCAAAGATATTAAATGGTTTTATCCCACTGAGAAAGCGAACCTCTGTATTTCAGGTAGATATCTATGAAATCCTGTATTATACAAAAATAATCAATATGAGGACTTATGAAAATAAGCGGATCAATATCTAGACAGTCAGGCAGCCTTGGAAGCTCTAGTCATTCCTAAGAATACATCCAAACTAGGATCGTAATATCGCCACTTGTTTGTACCAGGTCATCAAGGAATCGAGGGCAATGAAGAGGCCGATGAACATGCCAGAAGAGAATCGGAAACCAGATATTTCTGGGTGTATCAAAGAGCACAATCAGAAACCGAATAAAAGGCTGGATTCGCGGAAAGCACAAAGAATACTGGGAATAAATTTCCATATAAACTCATGGTAAGAATTTCATTACTCAGACATGCAAAAGGGAGTTGCAGAATTGCGAAAACTGAATAGAAAGCAGCTCAAAATCATTACAGGGTTACAAACTATACATGAGCCAGTACAAGAACATCTAAATACAATGGGAGTAGGCAATAGAGATCTAAACTGCAGAACTTTGTTAATAAAACCAAGAAATTACAGGTGTATTTAACATTTAACATATGTTTAGAAAAAATACATAACTGTAGGGATACTTTTTTGTAAAGTTATCTTGACAATAAAAAGTTAATTTTTATCTTATTTTTACTAGGTTCATTTCAAAAGTACGATTACATCTAAATATATAAGATATATACAGGGTCATAGATGATAAACGATATCCCGAAAACAGTTAAGTAATATTCATAATAATAAAAAATACTTATTTTCATTTCCTTACTTATAGATATACTCTTTATAAACTCTCAAAACGCTTCTTGTATATGTGTTCACTGTAATATGCATCAATATAATAAAGATTAGCGGGGATAATATGCAACCTTAGCCGACTTATTTCCTTGCATTTTGGTGTCTGGTTGTGATTTCTTAACGTGATAGATTGATTTTAATATAGATGAGAGATCATTTTTATATCACGACTACCAATGTCTTTGATTTCTAGTGTGTCTACAAGCTTTTCATGTTAAACTTTATTAAAAAGTTTCTTCAAACTCTATATTATAGTTCCGTACAATTTAAATATTGTCCCATTAAGATATTGAAAAGGGGGAAAATTCAACAGTGTTTCTTATACCAACCAACCTTTTCTCAATTTATTGGACATCCTCAACCTTAAGGTGCATTTTCACCAAGCGCGCAAAATGTTTGCAAACCATTGCAACTGTTAGCAAACAATTTTATTTAGTTGGTGTAAATAGATTTCAGAACGCTACTAAACAATTGCAGACGTTTGCTATTGTTTGGCACGGTTCCGTAGGCTGTCGGTACTTCAAACGGATTCGTTGTTCGTGCTTGTTTGGTGGAGAAACTAGGTTGTAGTCTGTCATAGAAAGGAGTAGTTTGTTTTCGGTGAGTGATTAGTAATTAGTAGATAAAAAAATAGAATGGGATAATGGGAAATGTTTAGACTTATTTGAATTTTACAAAATAAAACCAGAAATATGGAATGCCAGTCATAAGCTATACTACAGTTCTTCTTCTTCATGTGCCTTGTCCGTTCCGAACGTTGGCAATCAACATGGCTATTCTGACTTTGTTTACGGCAGATCTGAATAGTTCAGCAGATGACAATCCGAACTATTGCCGCAAGTTTTGGAGCCACGAGTGTCTTCATCTTCCTGGACCCCTTCTGCTGTCTATTTTCCCTTGAACGATTAGCTGTAGTACTCTATATTTATTATGTCTCATAACGTGACCCAAGTATTCCAACTTTCTTTTCTTTATATGTACTTATTCCGACCTCTCTCTCTTGACCTATCCGGCATAGTACCTCTTCGTTGGTCACGTGCTCAGTCCAGGATATACGTAATATACGTCTGTAAGCCCACTTTTCGAAGGTCTCTACTTTTTTCATCAATGTTGCGGTCATTGTCCACGCCTCCATTCCATATAACAAAACAGGGAATAAATAAAATTTCAGAAGTCGAATTTTGAAAGGTAGGGTGAGGCTTTTAGAGGTGAAAATTTGCTTCATGCTAGTGAACGATGCTCTTGCCTTTTCTACTCTTATACGTATTTCCTTCACTTGATCCCAATTTGAGTTAACTGTTGTTCCCAGTAGATGTACGAATCCACGTGTTAAATTCTTTCATTGTCTAATATCAGTTGCTGTGGTGGTTATTGGGTTTTGCTTACTAACATCCATTTGGTTTTTGTGATATTTAGTCTGAGTCCGTATTGTGCACTTGTTTTTTATACCTTACTCATTAGGCAACTCAGTTCCTCCATGCTACTTGCTAGAGTCACAGTGTCATCATAATACCTTATGTTATTAATTATTTCTCCATTTATCTTTATGCCTTCTGTGCTTTCCTCCAGCGCTGTCTTAAATACTTCTTCTGAGTATATATTAAAGAGAATAGGAGACAAGATACAGCCCTGTCGTACCCCTTTCTTGATCTCAATGTTATTGGTCAATGTAGATGCTACTTTCAATTTAGCTGTTTGACCCCAATAGAGACTCGCTATTGTTCGAATCTCTTTGTAGTCGACTCCGATCTTATGGAGAACTTCAATTATCTTTGCGTGCTTTACGTTATCGAATGCTCTTGAGTAGTCTATAATGCATATGTACACGTCTTTGTTCATATCTCTGCAGCGCTGGATGAGTACCTGTAGACTAAAAAGTGCTTCCCTAGTCCCAAGAGAATTTCGAAACCCAAACCCAAGGTTTAGTTGTTGTTGGCAAGTACTTATCCGAAAATTTTTGTGTTATTTTGTTTTGCCATATTATTTTTTGCCAATCTATGTCCGTCTGTGATTTTTTATTACTTAGTTGAATATTATTAACTTTAACATAATTGTAATTTTTTTATTTTTACGATTTTTGGGATACGTTAATAATTTCAGAAGATATAGGTAAAACAGTATAATATTAATAAATTTATAATATTAAACAATTAATAAACCAATTTATTACATACATTGTTGTAAGATACACCATTGGAAAAAAATATTAATTTAAATGAACTAAACAATGTTTCAAAATTTAATTTACACTTTTGTTTATAGAAATTAAGCCTTATTTCATGTAAATTATAAAAAGTAAGTGGCTATCTTAGTAAAATATAAGCTCAGTGGGTAGGTACTGCTTTATAGAGCCATCACCGTGCATCGGAGGGCACGTAAGATCGTCGGTCATAGCTATGTAAATATTCGAAAAAAAAGGCTTGAAAATAGTTGTCCTCTGTGTTTGATATTCAAGGTAATGAATTGTTTACTTTGAATTATTTATTTTCGATTACATTAAATTCTTTTTTTTGTTGTGTGTTATGCCCATAACATTTTCCACATTTTTTTAGTTTCGTCCGTAAATTTCCAGGCTTCAACTCCACATAAAATGGCAAAGAATACTTAGCATCTCAATATTCTAGTTCGAATTTCTATTCCCAGTTTTCTATTGCATAATACTGCTTTCATTTTATTGAAAGCAGTTCTGGCTATAAGATAGAGTGCAAAAGCAAGAAAATACGATTAAGGACCATTAAAAAATGAAGACACCAGGCACCAGGTACAAAACTCTATAGAAAAATAATCAAAAAATATACACAAAACTAATGAAACAGATAACGAAATGGCAAACCTAAGACAATACTAAATAAATATCTTCGCCCAACAATGGTTTAAAAGAAAGAGTGAATTACTGATAAAATCCTAAATATGATGGAGAATAGAAGAAGAGCTAAAAACAGGGCCATGTGGGAGTATAAACGAATTGACAAAGAAATAAGAAAAACTATTGGATAAACGAAAAACAAATGGTTGGAAGATTTATGCAGATAAACAGAATCATTGGTAATAAGACACGATTCGTTTAATCTGCACAAGAAGGTAAAAGAGGCAGCAGGAATATACAAACCCAAGAGATTAGGACATATGATTGATAATCATTGATGAGATAACAACCAGATAATTATGGAATACGACACAGGACCACCAATCACTCAAGACGAAGTCAAAAGAGGTGAAGCACCAGGGCCCGACAACTTTCATTCAGAATTTATTAACGAAGGCGTAAAATGGCTTAAGATAACGTTCAATAAAATCTATGACTCCGGAAAAATCCCAAAGAGCTGGCTAAAATCTACACTTATTGCTATACTTAAAAAACCTACAGCAAAAAAATGAGAAGAGCATCGTATTATCAGTCTGATGAGCCACATTCTTAAGACCTTCTTAAATATAATACACAGAACAATTTATCAGAAATGCTAGTCATAGATCTCGCGAACTCAGTTTGGATTTATGGATGCATTAGATACAAGAGAAGTCTTGTTTGCGGTTCAGGTATTATTTCAAAGATACATAGACGTCAACTGCTATATTTATGTATGCTTTATCGACTACCAGAAAGCTTTCGACAGAATCAAGTACGATAAGCTCATGGATATACTAAAGACATCTGATCTTGATAACAAAGACCTTCGAGTAATCAAGAACATATACTACCACCCCAATCAGCAACCATTCGGGTGAAAGACCAACTAACAGAGGAGGTTGCAATAAAGAGAGGAGTACGACAGGGCTACATACTCTCTCCCCTATTATTCAACGCCTATTCGGAACACGTCATAGACCAGGTCTTAGAACATATCGAAGAGGGTATTCTTATAAATGGTAACCGCCTGAATAACATCAGATATGCAGACGACACCATCCTCTCAGCAGGCAGTTTAGAAGGTTTACAGACACTAGTAGTGTAGTACGCAATTGTGGAGAATCAGTCAAGAATGCAGGCTTGATTTTAACATCGACAAAACAAAGTACATGGTCATCAGTAAGAAGCATATTCCACCCAGTTAATTACTGCTAGATCAGCAACAATACTCCAAGTGCTCCATTACTACTATTTAGGAACCACCATAAACGACGAATGAGACCACTCAGTTGAGGTCAAACAAAGAATTAAAAAAGCCAGGTCAGCGTTTGTCAGAATGAGCAAGATATTTAAGTGCTAAGACCTACCCTTAAAAACAAAAATCCGTTTATTGAGATGTTACGTGTTTAAAGTGCTGCTCTATGGGGTTGAATCATGGACTCTAACCAAGGCATCCATGGGGAAACCGAAGTGTTTGAGATGTGGTGTTATAGACGGATACTGAGGATCTCCTGGGTGGACCGAATAACAAACATTGAGGTTCTATGTCGGATGGATAAAAACTTATAAAATTATATCCACAGTGAAATAGCGCAATCTAGAATATCTTGAACATATAATGCGAAACGATCATAGATATAACCTGCTGCAACTTATATTACAGGGAAAGGTCTACGTAAAGAGGGAACCAAGAAGAAGAAGAATATCTTGGCTCCAGAACTTACGAAAATGATTTTCCTTGACCACTTCAGGGACTATTTCAAGCTGCGGTCAATAAAGTTAGAATTACCATGCTAGTAGCCAACATCCGTAATGGATAGGCATCACAAGAAGAAGAAGAAGAAGAAGTAATCCCAAGTGATTGTTTTTGCTTACTTTATCTAGAGCTTTTCCTTTTATCTTTAATTAAGTCTTGAATCTTGTTCTTACTGACAATCATGATTATGTTTTTTTTGTTCAAAGCAATTCCATACCTCTCGCAGTACTGCGTAGTGTGATCAACCAAAATGTTCAGCCCTTCTCTATTGTCCGCAAGGACTATTGTATTGTTTGTATATCTGAGATAATTCATTAGTGTTTCGTTTATTGATATGCCTTCATTGATGTCTTTTAGTGCCTCTATAAACATCTCTTCTTGGCACATATTAAAAACACACATACTCCTCTTCTTATATTATCTTATATTCCTCTCTCTTCGTCAAGAATTTATTGAGAAAAATTAGCCACAAAATAAGGAATCCAATCAAGGCGAAGATTAAAGCCAAAAAGAGTCAGAAGAACATAAGAAATCATGAAGATAATTACAACTAAACCAACTCAACGGAGTCATAAAGAATCTTTAGCAGAAAAACAAAGTCTATAGATATTTCAAAAGATCGTACTTAGTAATAAAATACCAATTACATTTAATAACCTAGATGATAAAACTGAGGTGAAAAGAACTCTGAACATGCAATTTACTCTAAACTTTTACCAGATTGTACATATTAGCTCACCCAGAAGATGAGCTCCAGGAGTTCCAGGACATGAGAAAATAAAAGACAGAGCTGTAAAATAATTTCTTTGATGCTAAGATTCAGACTCTTCCTAAATAGATGGAAAGAAGCCCATACCATCATGATCTATGAAACAGAAAAAATCAACACTTTTCCGTCAAAGTTCATGTCAATAGCTTACTTGCAGCAGTATAGCAAAAAGAGTGATTTTAGTAAGACTACAAGTAGAAGCAAAACGTTTAAATGTACTGAAGTTCAATTGGGATTTAGAGGATATAGCAGCTGGATTAAAAGATAAGCAATATATACCATGTTATCTTAGAAAAGGATCACTACAGGAGCAATGCGAAGAATTTGTAGTAATAATGTTAGAAGACTCTGAGGATTCCAAAGCAACAACTAAAACATCCATGGAAGAAGCGAAACTAAATGAGGAAAGGAATGCTAAACGCTTAAAACGTTTCAAACAAGAAAAGGTTAATGCGTCGCATTGCTCATGTAGTGATCCTTTCCAAAATTAACATGCTTATTTTCTAACTTGGCTGTACCGTACTGAAGACGACCAATATTCAGAAATACGTATATACGGTTGCCTTCCATCTTATGCACATATTTTATTATATTTTTTGCTTTGTTGGGAGCTGTGCCGATACCTACTAACTTTATTTTGCTATTAGCTCTCATTAACCTTTTCTTGTTGTTTGAACCATCTTAATTTTTCTTCCTTTTACGGTTTTCCTAGCATCATCAAATGTTGTCGCCCTGTATTGTTTATTTACTATATTTTATCATTATTTATGGAAGGTTTACTTTGTAAACAATTTTAAGGCATTAATCTCCATATTTTTCCAATTGCAAATATTTTTTTGGCTCTTCAGTTATTAATACAGAAAATATTTTTATTTTTATTTTACTACATCATTACATCAAAAATATATAATAAACTGGGTTTGTAAAAAAAATAAAAAATAACATCATTAAAGTCTTTTTAAAAATCTGTTACATTAGACATATTGTAAAAAAACTAAATTACATCTAAATTAATTTATCTATTTAATCTTAAAATTTAACATTAAAACGTATGGACAAAAATTTTAATCTAATCCACTTACATATACAAGAGGCAAAAATATATATTTGTTAAAATTAACGATAGTTACGCTCAAACAAAAATTCTGCTTTAGACTTAAGTCCGTCTTAGAAATTTACTAAATTAGATATAATTCACCATCATCGATAATACTATATTATTAGTAAAAAAATTAGGTACAAAACTAGAATCAAGCAATCGCAGCTGTACCTAGACTTAATCTATATACTATCTCTCTGCTTTATTCATTTTTTCGTTTAACTCTTCGTTGGTATGGTATGATATTCCCAATGGCACATCTTAAATACAGTAATAGAGAATTCCAATGAAAATGTGTACTTTTCAAGTTATAGTGGTGTTTAAAAAAGATGTTTAAAGAAATTACACAAGAATAAATATATAAAAGCTATTACGATTCTTGAAAGTAATGACTTGTAAACACAAAAAAATATATTTTTTAAATAAACATGACAAAGGGTGTTGAAATATTTAGGAACAAAAGTTATAAGAGTATTTAATCACGTTCATATCACTTTCATTATCTACCTACCCTTTGAGCACCAAAACTCTGAACTAGGCCTAGCTCAGAGTGGAGACTTGAGGCCCGAGCAAGTAACTTTAGATTCCCGGATAAGTCACATGAAGATAACAGGAATAAAGCGACTAACACTAGCTTGAATTTTAATCGGATATGGTATTATGTTCTATTACCCAGGACTCCCACATGAAGAGCATTTGGCTGATAGTTGTGCCCCTATCTGGGCACATCTGCCCCACAGGCTGGGTTTAACTAAATTGCTTGCTGATTATCTACCTATGACTTTTTAATTATCACCTTGTTTCTTATCCTGTCTTTCAGTGTTAGGCCAAGCATTGGGCATTACATTTTTCTTTGTGTTAATTCTAATTTTGTTCTGGAGCTATTTTCTCGTGGCCTTTTAAATTAATTACTATTTAAATGGGAATAAGCCAAAATTAAAGGTTAAAGTACGTTTGCAAAAATGCATTTTTTTTTCAAAAAAATATCTTTTTTTTTGAGGTAGCTGCAGGTCAGTTTTTTTTTTCATTTTATGTATTTGATCAAAAACCGTATCTCTGTTTTTTTTTCAGATTTTTTCGTACGGTGAGCCATTTTTAAAAATAAAAAAAACTGTTTTTAAGGGTTTTGGTAGGTTTTCCTTATTTTATAGACTTCAGAATGGATCTAATCAAGGTTTTTTTTATAGGTTATGTATAGTCTAACTTAAATGAGGCTACTATACCATTAAAAAATTGGACAAAACACCTCTAAACTCCCCTACAACCATGTTTTTTACGGTTTTTAGGGGTTTTGGCGGGGTTGAATATATTTTTTTGACATCGACACAACTTGAATTAATTTTCTGATATTTTTATTTTTTATGTGATTAAAAATAAGACAACACAATTTTTCTATTTTCATAAACCCGTAGGTTGAGTTTAAAAAACCTCAAAATGCATTAAAATAAATAAAGCTATTAGGATACTCAACCTATAAAAAAATATTGATTTATTCTATTTTGAAGTCTATAAAATAAAGAAAATCCTCCAAAATCCCTTTAAAACACAGTTTTTTGGATTTTTGAAGATATCACAACATACGAGATAGAGTTTTTGATCAAATATTCAAAATGACAATAACATTAGACGTGCAGCCAAATAAAAAAAATTATAGGCTTTTTTCGAAAAAAAAAATGCATTCTTAGGTTACACACACTCAACTTACGGGTCTATAAAAAATAGACAACTTTTGTAAGAGACTTTAATATGCGTGTGAATTTTTGAAATTTTTACATTGATAGCATGCCACCTAAAAAAAAAATAAAAACCAAAATTTGAAATTTTTGGGGGTAAGAAATGGGGAGTGGGGATGGCGAATTTAAATTACGCGCAATCACAGAGAATGTAAAAAAATAAAATTCTGAGAGAGAGGGCATTTTGCCTACCTTAATGGAGGGTTCCCTTGTGGTTCTCTAATTGGAAGTTTTTTTTTAATACACCACCAAAAAAAATATCTAAAGTGATCGTGAAAAAAAGATCTGAAAATCTTCTACAGGTGCTGTCCATAATGAAGATTGGCGATGTGTTCTGTAAATTTATCTCTATTCTGTGCTTTTTTAAATTAGGGTTTTGAGATCTAGTACTGTACAATCCTTCATGTTACGCTACCAGATTATCTGCTCTACGCTTATAGACATATAATACAAATAAACTGTTCGCTGCAATACACTATCATTTCCCCCAGTTCGACATAGAAAACTAACGCAAACAGTCCCTGCACTTTATCTAATGGAAGGGCTTATCGACCACGTGACCTTTCCATTGGTTATTTGGATCACGTGATTAAAAAATATGGCACATTAGAAAGAGATGCAGTGATTGCTTTGCATTAGTTTTCTCTGTCGCACTGGGGGAACGACGTAGTTTTACAACACAGTCTATTTGTATTTTATGTCGAAGGCTACGCTAAAGTTAAGGTTATAACCTCAACTTTTGCCACAGACATATTTTTTTTTTTGGCCTTAGGTACAAGACCTATTTAGCCAGACAATATAGGTATAAGAATATAGAATACATAAAAACAATCCTTCAAATTCATAACAATTTCCTAACCGTTCGTTCATTCGCACCACATTCACTCAATTTCCTAACCTTCCCATTAAAAACACTATTGTGTGACTATACAAAAAGGATTGAACAGGAACACACGCTTCACGCTAAGGTGCCCTTTATAGCGACTTTTTTGTAACACAAACAATACAGGCAACGGTTAAAGGTAAAAGACATAAAAGGAAAGACAATGGGAAATACAACAACTAACGTCCTACCATTTCGGATTCACACAACAACACTGAACAGGGCAGTTTAGATTTTCCGTTTGGTACGTTTGAAAATTCCCATAAAATTGATGATCTTATAGTTGAATTTCGACTACCTAAATACATAATAGAAGCAACGTTCTGCGGCAAAATGATTTTTTCTTGAGAGATGGCTTGAAATAAAAATTTTATGGCTTCTTGATTATACCGACATTGAAACATCCAGTGGTTTAGATCGTCATAACTGCCATTACATTCACATATATCAGTTTCAGAAAGTTTTATTTTATATAAGTAAGCATTTACTGTAGCATGTCCAAAAAGGTATCGAACGTACATAGTATAAATTTTCCGAGAGATGGGACTTCTGTCACTTTATGTATTTTTGCTACTGTTAGTAAAGGATTGCCACTCAATTTCCCAATTATGTCTAACATATTTCTTCCTAGCTGAAACTATATCCCATTTGGGCAACTCGTTGTACTCTATACCCACTAAAGTAGCGTCTTTAGCCAACTGGTCTACTTTTTCATTACCTATAATATTAGAGTGACCTTTAACCCACACAAAGTTAACAATTCTTTTTAAAGAAGTTAAGATTCTTAGCTTTTCAAGTGCATCTACAATTAGTCTGTTGGTATATATTTGTTTAGAAAAGTGTCTTAATGCGAGGAGGACGGGCCACAGACATATAATACAAATAGACTGAGCGCTGCAATACAGACCTGTTCTCCCAGTGCGACAGAGAAAACTGACACAAAGCGGTCCCTGCATCTCTTACGCGACCTTCCCATTGGTCATTTAGTTCACGTATGGATAAACCTGGCGCATTAGCAAGAGATGCAGGAACGGCTTTGAAACAGTTTTCTTTGTCGCACTGGAAAACGGACATATATTGCAGCAATCAATCTATTTGTATTATATATTTATGACTTTGGCAGTTATACACTCTCAACAAAATTCTTAAATAACCTTTTTGAAAATGATTTTGAGAATGAAAATCAAAACGTCAAATTTTAGCTAATCAAAAATATAATTTTAATTACAATTAATTTCATATAAACACAATACTAAATCTTGGCCCATTTTCCATTCTATCAAACTCCATTTTCTTTTTCACTACCTATTTTTCTCATGTCCTATTCCTTGTTACCTATTTTTTAACCTTAATTTTTTCTCCTTCCTCTTGCTCTTGCAACAATATCACTTTTGTTAGGGCCATTACCTCCATCCTCAATATATAGTCATTTTAAGCGACTTAGTTTTATGTATTAGTGTTAAACTTTTTGTATATTTGGTTTAACTTAAAGTTAAACCCTTTTCTCTAGCCAACAGTATCGTACGCAATATGTTTTTTGCGATGGTATTTGCTGCTCTACATTCAACAGTAGTGCATATCTTATAGAAAATTAATAAACATATACTTACCGTCTATAAAAATAACATCATTATTTATGAATACTAATAAAACCAGATTTCGAGTGAATCAGACAGATCATATTAATCTGTTCCATACTGTTATTTCTAGAACAGAAAATTATCCTTTCCAGTACACAATAACGACCCTTTTAATCTTTATTTCAACAACAATTAAATAAAACACTTTGTCCTAACAATATATTAGAGAACATAAAGAGGAAACTAAGGAAGATGTGAAATTTGTTGTAGCGTAACTTTACAAAAAATTTCGAAACATTTTATTGTCTTAAATGAAACAGCCTTATTTACCTACTTACTTACAACAATTATTTTACAGTTAAAATTCTGAATTATTGTCATATATTGTAATTTGTGCATATAAGACTAGTTATGTCGTATAATAAAATCTATATGCGAATATTATGTTTTAAGAATTAAATGTCTTTTCGATTATTGTCACAGTGTATCTATTTTTATTGTCGTACACTTTTTCTAAATTGTATTTTGTATCATAAGAGTTGGATTTTCAAGCAAGCATTTCTTTCCAAATACATTTTGGAAAAATGGGAAGAATATCTCACAAAAATAGGAAGAATATCTCACAAACAAATCTTTTATCAATACTTATATAAATAGGAATAGCTGTAGAACAAGACTGAGCTGGAAGTATCGTGTGAATGAGGACGCGAAACGACAAATTGGCAACCAATGGCAACGAACGGTCGAGTATCTCACTTTCACCGAGTAGTAATCGGCCGCTCCCCTATCTTTGGGTATTGACTAAAGACCTTTCCTTCATCCTACCCAATCGAATACCGCTAACGTTTATTTGTGTCTACAGGCAACAGCATCGAGGATCAACGTCTATTACTGAGTTTGGTGTCTATTAGAGTTCTTCATCACATTACGCGAATCTCTATATTAAGAGTTCTCTACTTATATGAATATTTTTTGTACAATTGCTGAGCTCTATCTTTATCAATTTATCCCAAGCGTTTATATCGTACTACTATTCAAACCTGTTTACATTATAGTAGCTCTTCTATGTTGTTTTCAAAAATAAACGCGTTATCAACATATGTAACGTGAATGATGTTAGTTCTAGTTACCACAAAACTTTCTGTATCTTTCAACAGAGCTTTTTGAAATATGACTTTCGCTATAGACATTGAATAAGAGTAGTTAAACTAAGTATGTTTATTACTCCTGTCAGTTTCATATCATTATCATAATTATTATCACTGTTCTACAGCCCTTAAAGAACCTTGACTATTCTCAAGCTTTCAAAAGTTATCTACGTAAAAAGATTTTAATATTTATTCAACCAAACAAAATTTATATAAATTACAACTCTCATGGTACAGCATACACATTCAACAAATATATAATTTACAATTTATTAATGTTTATAAAGATACATTTGTCGTAATCTTTTCTTGTCTAAACGTTCATTTTTACAAGAAGGTAATCAGCTAGTTATTATACAAAATACACAGGGTGTGTGATGGCTGCATACACCTTGGAATGCACACGCCAACTCACGCACGCTTTTAGGTTATCTTGGTTTAGGAAAAAAATCCTGCTTTCTGTCTAAATTATTTTGAATTTGCATTAGAACGATTGATGAACTTTAACATAACCCATAACTTATCAAGTATAAAAGGCCCTCAGGCTTTTTATATACCGCAACTGCGGACTAGACCCCTCAGGCAGATCAAGTGTAGATCTATTTGCGAAATCCGAGGTCATGTGCGGCATAAATGGGCCCTTTTTCTTTTTCTTTTAGGAACTCAAGTCCCGAAGTCATGGTAGAGTAACTTCTATAGAGTCAGTAAAGTAAATAGGGAGAAAAGCCGATATGTGTGCTACTCCTACAGTTAGGTGGCCTAACCACAGTCATTAAAAACAGAGGGTGTCCCATTACCCAGGGCACCTTAAGTAACTTTCAGATCATAAGCCTACTTAAGTAAGTCACGCGATGAGGAGGGGTGGAGGAAAAGCCTGGGGGTCAGATAGATACCACTTCAATAGCAAAGTGTGACCGGTTTGATCTTCGGACATGTGGATCCCACTTTACAATGGTATACACATGGTTTGATCACTGCGGTGTGTGTGTGTGTGTCTGTAGTTATTACCTATCTATTTTAGTTGCTCTGCGTGGCTTCTATTGAAATAATTTATGCTATTACAATGGAAAAAAACTTTATCTGATATTGACCGAAAAAGGTGTTGATAACATTGATTTTTTTTTAAACTAACAGTTTGGGTTCCTTTTAATTTTATGACATTGTTTAAAATTACTAGAGCATAATTGACTAGCATAGTATACCTTGTTGTAAGAATTAACACACACTAAAGAGAGACAGATATACAAAAATAATTTCTTAAAATTAAACTTCATTTTAATTTGGTTTATTCGGTGGTATTAGTTCGTCTCCTATAAATCTAGGCCTGCTAAATAATTTATATATACTCGGAATTATCAAAATTACACCTAGAAAATTGATATTGATTTTTGGTTACCAAATTTTCAATCTTTTATAAAAAAATATTAGGTACACACATTAAGAGATTTCAAGGAACTATTTTTTTTATAGATAAACGTACATTTTGACGTAGTGTAACCTGCTCTTTTGCACTAACCGGGAACTTAAAGAAGCATCTGCTTTCTCAACTGTCGAGAAAAATTATAACGTTGATTCCAAACAGCAGAATTAAAGCTAAAAACATTGGTGAAATACACAACGTGAAAAACTACTATTCTGAGTTCGTAAACAAATCCAAACACCTAGGTTTTCCAATAAACAGTGACAACTTCCAACCAAGGAAATAAAAAGAAGGATTCTGCTAACGAATACTGTTATTTTGGATTAAATTAAAAAACTAAAAATTAAAAATAAAAACATCTAAAGAATAGACAATTTTTAAAAATTTTGAAACTGTAGCATTATCCTCTTTTATCGACCAAGGATTATCCTAAAGGCTATTGAGATCGAAAAGCATCCTAATTGTCTTAACAAAACAGATAACTGCAACCGTATCCTTAACATGAAGATCTCTTCTCAATCATAATAAAACATTGTGCGTTTATTCTGCTACCGAAGTTTCTGCCGCCTCCTGCCATCAAAAAACGTCACGTCACCATCGACAAGTTAAAAAAATGTGTAACGGGGAAGAAACAAGTAGTTTGATTGATAGGTTTATTACAGTTACGTAAATAAACTAAACGCTCAGGTGTAGGTATGTGTTTAATAATAAATATTTTAAATTATTATCCTCTGTTTTTACCTATCGTCTCCTGATTGCAACCTGATGTCAAATTACCTCAGTGAAGCCAAAAATTTCATTCAGAAATGATTTAGAATTTTGGTTTGTTAGTCATCTGGTTATTTTCTTCTTCAGGTTCCACTTTTTATTGAAAGTAGTTGTACGTACCTTATTGACCAAAACTCATCTTCTTCTTCTTAAGGTGCCGTGCATTTCTGCGTAGGCGTCCACCGTACATCGTCTTGTCAAGTGAGATGTTAAATATTCTGGATTAAATAATTCTGTTTTTAGTAGCATTGCGAAGCATTTCATAGCTGTGGATTCCTGTCCATTGTCGAATATTGCGCAGCCATGAAATTTTTTTACGTCCGAGACCTCTCCTACCCTCTATCTTCCCTTCGAGTATCAGTTGCTGAAAAGTGTATCGTTCTCCTCGTATAATGTGCCCCAAGTATGCAGTTATCTTACTTTTTACATAATTAAAAAGTTCCCTATCCTGTAAGCCCGCTCTTCTGAGTACTTCCTCATTTCTGACCCTGTCCGTCCATGATATTCTGAGCATTCGACGCAGGCACCACATTTCAAACACTTCAAGTTTGTTAATGGAACTGGCCTTTAACGTCCATGCTTCCATTTCGTACAGGAGAACAAGCCACACGTAACACTTAAGCATCTTGTATCGGAGGTTGAAGTCCAATTTGCGATCAGTCAGAAACTTACGAAGCCTCAAAAAAGCATTTCTGGCTTGTTCAACTCTGCTCTTTATTTCATTCTCGGGGTTCCAACCCTCATTCAGCAAACATCCCAAGTATTTGAATTGCCTGACTTGTTCGATTTCTTCTCCAGAGACATATATCTTTGCGTTAGGGTAATGATTTCTACTTATAATCATTGATTTTGTCTTCTTGATATTTATTTTCAAACCCCGAGCTTCACTTGCAAGAGTTAGATCATTTAAAAGGCATTGAAGATCTTCGATGTTATCCGCCACTATGGCTCTATCATCGGCATACCTGATGTTATTAATAAATATGCCGTTAACTTTAATACCCTTATTAGAGTCTTCCACTGCTTCTGCGAAGGCTTTTTCTACGTCTAGATTGAACAACATTGGGGACAGTATACAACCTTGCCTTACTCCTTTTTTAATGGAAAAATCTTCTGTTTCGTTGGAATTTTGAAGACGTACTGTTGCTGTCTGATTCCAATACAGATTGGCGATGATTCTTATATCCTTGGCATCCAATCCCAACTCTTGTAGGTATTTTATCATCAATTCATGTTTTACATTATCGAATGCTTTCTCGTAATCGATGAAACAGATAAAAACATCCTTTCTTTGATCTAAACAATTCTGTATCAATGTTTGCATACTAAAGATCGCTTCTCTCGTGCTAAGTCCATTTTTGAAAACAAACTGACTCCATCCACTGACCTCTTCACATTTCTTAAACAATCTAGTGTGAAGTATTCTCAGGAAAAGTTCTAAAAAGTGACTCATTAGGCTTATTAGTCGGTGGTCCTTGCAGAAGTTCGCACGTGGTGTTTTTGGTAGGGCGATAAATGTAGATCGAAGCCAATCTTTTGGAATCTGGCCCGTATCGTAGATGTCGTTAAAGAGCTTGACAATAATGTCTAGGTTTTCTTCATTAAGTAACTTGATTGTTTCTGCGTACATATCATCTGGTCCTGGGGTTTTGTTACTTTTTAATAGTTTACCCCAAAACTCATAATCTACAATATTCTTTGGCTTACAACACTTCGGATTCTTAATTATATTACTTATTTCGATATGTATGATTACAGTTTTCCTCTTTCATTACTAAACAGGTTTTGGATATAATCGGCCCATAGCATTAAGGTCACCTTGATATCAGTAATTAGCATTTACCACTTCTTGTCATCTCTTTGATATTTTGTTGTACGTTAAAGTTATCATGTTTTTTTTATTCAGGTCTTCTATTTCTTTGAATCTGTCAGATAGTCATTTCTCCTTCACCACTCGGATTTTCCTTCTTATATTTAACTGAATTCTTTATACTTATCAGCTTACTTTGTAATTTCTCATTTCTTTTATAAGTTCAAGAATTTCTACTGCTATCCAAGGTTTTCGTTTTTCGTTAAGTAGTTTGAGGATTTCTTTTCCAAAAGAGAATAGAACATTTTGACTTTTCTTCCATTTATTGTAAATAGTGGCTGGATTTGTATTGTTTTTTTATCGTTGTCTTGTTTATTGATATCTGATTTTATTTATTTTCAACTAATATTAATAGTTTAATGATTTTTGATAATTACTACGTATTTTTAGGCCACACTCTCGTTTTACCTCGTTATAAATTGTAGGATACGGTCAGACGACATACTTCCTCAAAGTGTTTTCTCATGACCGTTTTTCATATACGAGTTTCTGCATCTTTCAATGACTTTTTCACTCTTAGTAACGAAATATTCAAACTACTCGTTCAACCACAGTTAAGTTTTAGATATAAGAAGAATAATGTCAGTTATTTATATTAATATAGCAAAGATCTCAATTTCGTTTGTTGACAATGCAATTGCCCAAAACCATTGCCCAAAAAAAACAGAAGCAAAAGTTTGTAAAGACTATAGGACCCATACACCTAATAAGCCATCTGCTGAAGTTGTTTTTAAAAGTCATCCACAAAAGAATTTACCGGAAAAGCGAGGAACAAATTGCGCCAAATCAGTTTGGATTTGTGAACGCCGTTGGTACGAGGGAAACTTTATTTAGCGTGCAGGTATTGTTTCAGAAATGTAGAGATATCAGCTGTAATGTTTTTGCATTACATGACTACAAGAAGGCTTTCGATAGAGTGAGGCGAAAACAAATGATGAAAGTGATAAGAACAAAGATTGACGAAAGAGATCTAAAAATAATAGCTAACCTGTTTTGGAATCAATCAGCGGTACTTCGAAGAGATAGATTAATATACAGATCAGGTTAACATCTTATGGGGGGTAAAACAGGAGTCAGGGGTGCACAATTTCACACTGATATTCAATCTATACTCGGAGCAAATTTTTGAAGAGGCTCTAAAAGATATTGATGAAGGAATCTTAATAAATAGAGTCAAGCTCAATAACCTGCGGTGTGTAGATGATACAATAGTGTTTTTCAATACCATAGAAGGGCTACAAAACTTAATAAACAAAATAACGGATCCAAGTAGAACATATGGACTGGATATAAACACCAGCAAAACCAAGCTAATGATCATCAGCAAGGAAAACATGACTGGAGTAAATCTGTATGTAAACCAAATGAGAATTTAACGTGTCTCACAGTACAACTACTTGGGAACTACAATCAATGAGTTGTGGAACAATAACAAGAAATCCTAGAAACAAAAATAAGGCTCCTTAAATGTTATGTGTACTCAGTGCTTCTCTATAGAGTAGAAACGTGGACATTTAAGACGTAAATTATATCAATACTTCAGGGTTTTGAGCTATACGTTTACAGAAAGATCCTGAAGATACCATGGACAGACAATGGACAGACAAGTCACCAATGAAGAAGTACTGCAGAGGATGAACACAACCGCGGATTTAATCAACATAGTAAGGTGCCGTACGCTGCAGTACTTGGGATATATAATGAGAAATCAAGGTAGATATGAGCTACTACCACGCATTTTGCAAGGTAAAATTAAAGGAAAAGGGGCCCCAGGACGATGAAGAATGTCCTGGCTTACTAACCTAAGAGAATATTCTTCTTCTTGTGCCACTCCTACGGAGATTGGAAATCATTAAGGCTATGCTCACCTTGTTTACGACTGACCTAAAGAGTTCATAAGTGGTACAGCCAAACCACTCTCTTAACCATGACCTTCTTCTACGGCCTGGATTCCGTTTTCCTTCTATTTTTCCTTGCATTATATTTTGAAGTAATCCTTATTTATGTTCTCTCATCAGGTGATCCAAATATTCGAGTTTTCTCCGTTTGATCGTTAACAAAATTTCTGGGTCTTTTCCTATCCTTCGTATTACTTCAAAGCTTGTGACTATTTCAACCTAACTTATCTTCAGCATTCGACGGTAGCACCATATCTCTAAACTTTCAATATTTTTTATGTTGTTCTGTTTGAGTCCAGGCCTCTACACCGTATAATGGCGTGTTAAATAAGTAGCCCCTTAGTATTCTTAATTGTAGAGGGATGCTTATATCTCTGTTGCAGAAGAATTTCTTCATCTTTATAAAGGTGGCCCTGGCAATTTTGATACGTCTTTTTATTTCATTGTTTTGGTCTCCAGTTTCGTTTATTGAAGTATCAAGTATTTGTAACTTGATACTTTTTCAATTTGAATGCCGTTTATACTAATATGTGCTGGTTGTGTCATGTTTTTACTGAAGACCATATACTTGGTTTTTTTGATGTTGATATTTATGTCATAATTGTTGCACAGATACTATGTATATTTGTAAGTAACCGTTGTAATTCTTCTACTGTTCTTGCAACTAGTACAGTGTCGTCTACGTATCGAATATTATTTACAACCTCTCCATTGATTACGATTCCTTCGTTTGCTTGCAAAAGCGTTTCCTAGCAGATGCTATAAACATTAAATAGCAGCGGTGACAAAATGCATCCTTGTCGTACTCCTCTACGTATTTCTATTGCTTGTGATATCTCATTTTCTATTTTGATGTTACCTTTCTGATTCCAATATATGAGAGAATATAGAAAGACCATAGCACAGCTATCTCGTATAGCAACCAACAAAGTCATCATAGCCAGAATGGCACCCTAAGAAGAAGACAATGCAATATTTTTTTGATAAGAAAAATACTGTTAAAGAACAACTTGTATATATTTTTTTATTTCGAAAATATGTATTTCGTCAGCTAATGGTCATTGACATTAAATAACATAAAAAGTAAGACAACCGATAAAATATGGATTTATTATATTAGAAGACCCAAATATTCGTTGGTAAGATTTTGGCTTATGTGTTCTGAAGATACAAGGTACTTTACAGTTGACATCCACTGTATTCTTCAAATTTAGCCTCCTGTGACTACCGATTGTTGTCAGATATTGAAAGAATAATCTAGAGAAACATACTTGAATAAAATAACAAGGTTTTTGCCAAAATTGCCCAAACAACAAGAGATATAAAACGATGTAAGATCTGCGCAGATTGTATAAAACAAAACAAACAGAGAAAAAAAGTATTACTTTCATCTTAATTAAATAACATTTAATTTTGATTTTATATTTTTTACTTTTTGAATATCTTTATAGTTTTGATAGACGCGTACAATTTGATATAAACAACTACCTGGTTGTATCTTATAAGCATATAATAAAGTGTAGCATTGTTGAAGCAACACAGAATATTAATATTAACCGTTTAACAAGTACATTCGTTCAAAAATTCAACATCAATTTTAACTATTTAAAGATGAGCTTAAACTTAGACCTCACAATATTTTATTGTCAAAATTATTTGTATATTGACATTGTACATTATAATTATTATGAATACATTTTGTGTATAAAATATCTGTTATTAATACTAATTATTGTCATATGTTACAGAAGAAAGCACATTTCACTCACAATATTTAAAAATAATTGATATTTCGCAGAATTGGATCAAACATTTTAAAAAATTATTTAAAAAAATTTAATAATATATTAGAGATGGGGATATTCCGTGATATATCTGTACAATATATTATAACTCGATAGTTATATTAATGAAAAATAGTGGTGATTTTTCGTTGAACTCGTTTGTTGCTTTCCTGTTTTCCCATGCTTTAATGAACCACAAGAAATGTATAATTAAGTGATAGAGTCCAGGAGCTCCTCCAACGACCAGTCAACAAACAAACACCAGTAGATCCACGACAAAAAACAGCAGCCAACCACCAAACAAAAACAAACCACGTCCTAAAGAGGCAGAAAGCCTAAGAGAGGACACCAAACACCCAGAACAAAGAAACCACCCAACGAGAGATAAAATCGACAATGAATGAAGTGATGGATTCGACCGTTACTTGATGGAAATTCATTTTAAATATCAATAAATACAAAAAACTTTTGTTTTCAAAACTTCCACCAAATTTATTATAATTGTTTAACACTACAGCTTGTTCGGCGAAGTATAGTAGTATTAGTAGGAGTACCGCCTTTCTCAAGTGATCTGTTTTTGGTATGCGTTAACACTTTATAGTATTTAACTGAATCAGTTGAGAAGGGGAGAACTGTCTCAAGTTGGTGATTTAGAATTATGTCTGCATGTTTTAATTTATTAATTTCCATAGATTCTAATAAAGATAGCTTAAAGACTTTATTTTGAATGTCAAGAATTTGAAATTCGTCATTAAAAGAATGGTTATACAGTAGAATCTGTTTTTTTTATTATTGAAAGTCCTTTTATGTCCTGCTATACGTTTGTTAAAAGTTCTACCAGTTTGACCAATGTAAGTTTTTGGGCAGTCGCCACATTTAAGTTTGTATACACGACTAGTAAATGCTTTTTCTCTTGTCCTTCCTAATATATTTGCCTAAGTTGTTTAAATATATCTTCATACAGTGTCGAATATTCCCTATTCAATAGGGCCTAGTGAAATAGAAAGGAAGTCAACCCTAAATTATTAATGATTAGGAATAGCGATTGAAATATCATTTACGAACAAGACAAGATACTCGAAAAATTAACAAAACATTTTGAGAATATGCTGAAGATAACTAAATAGTGGGATGGATATACAACAGGCAGACATACAGATCGAAATTATGGAAAGACAAAAGACATAAAGGTAAGATTTCAATAGGGGGAAATGTGAAATGAAAAAAATTGTTTGGGATGATATTCTTTCTGAGCTTTTATAAGTTGAGGCACAAAAATTAATACACTATATATGTAGGTAGTCGAACTGATTTGGAAAAGTGTTAAACTATGAGAAGACTAGAAGAAATTAAACAATTTGCGCCAATTATAGTAGCATTTTTTCTTAATATGAAGTTTTATCCTCAAATAGTAGTTTTCAGTCATTATTCATATTAAAACTATCATACATTTAAAAGGACATATATACATTTTACATAAATAACAACTGTAGATAAAAAGTATATATGCAAAATTAGATCAAGACAAAAATAAAACAAGGAGTGCTAAACACTTGTTAGCCAAAAATTGGCAGCTTTAAGCGCATTTAATATAGTGCAAACCAGGTCCTCCATTGAACATGTGGTTGGGTAAAAAGGGCAGACCAGAAGGTATTCTGTAATTCGCTCTTCTTCAGAGGCGCACGGGGCCGACTCACAGGGCTCTGGATCTTGTCACCTCAGAACGAATTCTATTAAAAGTCTTCCATGTCGCCCATCCTTCTTTGTGTTCAGGTGGGTGTTCTCGAAAAGCATCAATAATTAATTACTGTTGTTAGTTTGAGCTCTCTACACAGTCTCTAGAACTAGCTTAAGCATATCTTCAGTGATATGCAGAGAACTGTTTTGGATTAAAGACGTTGGCGCACGGGTTTATAGCTATATAGAAAGTGTGAGGTCGATGTTTTATGATTTTCCGGAGCTGCTATTTCACGTTTGATATTGGGCGTTATAATGCCATTCAAACGTACACCTCATTAATTGGAATTTGTCTCAGACATCCCGTGGTAATACCACAAGTTTCAATTGGAGCTGTATTTACCTGACCGGCGTGACATGATCTATACCATACTGGGCCAGCATAATCCACTGCGGAGTAACATAGGACCATAGCACTGGTTTTCAGTGTCCCTGGTCAATTGTGTCCCTTAATAAGTATCTATTAGTTTCTATTAGTATTCTATTTAGTTATCTAGTTATCTATTAGTATATATTATGTTTTTTCGGGCAGCAAATTTCTGTTTTGTGTAATGACGGTGTTTCTTATATGTAAAGGCTCGGTCCAGGGTTACACCCAAATATTTTGGTGTGTGACAATATTCCAAGTGAGTCCTATCCCACGCAATTTGGAGTTTTTCTGTTGCCTTCTTGTTCCGTTGTTGTATTTTAGTCAGATTTGGTATTGTAATAGGCTTTAAGGCTTTTGAGGGCTTCAGACAATTTTTGTTCAATAACTTTAAAATCGTCGGTATAGACTGTAATAGCACAATCGTTCACGTATATAGAGCTCTGTGTGCCTGCGGGTAAGGGTTGTTCGTTCGTACAGATCTTAAATAGAGTTAGCGTCAAAAGAATTTCTTGAAGAAGCACATTCTATTGTATCCTCCAGAGATTTCTGTTTCCTTGTAGTTCTACGCAAAATCTGCGATTTTGAAGCAAATTGTTTATTAAACGGACGAGAGAGAAGCCTTTGGCCATGCTATAAATTCCGCCAGTGATTTTCGAAACCACCTTTCATAATGGTTATTTGTGAGGTGCTGCTTTTATCAGGTCTAAATTCAGATTATTGAGTGATAAGAAAAAGTTCAGTAGCAGCTGTCAGCCTGTTAGGAATCATTTTATTTGATAATCTTATATAAATGACACAGCAGATATTGGTCTATAGCTTTTGGGACCATCTCTATCGTTCTCAGGTTTCAAGTAACTTATGACTTTGGCTTTTCTTTAAATTTTTTTAATTTATCAGATTTTGATCAATTGTTTATTGGTTCTGCTAGCCATTTTTTTGTAATTGTGTCAAATTTATTTATATATCATCAAGGCCAGGTGCTTTGCCATTTTTACAGTTGTTAAAAGCTTTGTTGATCTCCATCAAGGTAAAGGATCTTGACAGCTTCCTCAGTCTCCCTTTATAGCTGTGGTTGGATTTTTTTCTTTTAAAAATTAATTTATAAATTTCTACTTTAAAATATGTGATACTTCTGACATGAATAACTAAATAAAATCTTAGATTCTTCATGATGGGCTTTTAAGATTATCTGAAAACATCATAGACACATAGAGTAGATTTCGAAAGAAAAATCAGCTACTTACTGGTAAAATATTCTTTATAGATCATTCGTAGTAAAACAGAAGAATAAACAGGAGAATCAACAAAAATGTTCGCCCAAAGTTCATATACATTGTATGGAAGAATGTTCGTATTATATTGAAGTGTGGGGAGCCACTATAGTCAATTTAATATGTGGTAGATATCCAAAGTTCAGATACTGTACAAGTGTTTTAGATACTTGTACTTAATTTCAAATTTGATGCAAAAAATTATACAACTTAAATATCCTAAATTTACAAAAATGTTTTTTTGTTCGTTCCATATCAACAGCCATTTCGAAATATAATTTGATTGTCTGGTCCAATTCTGTTTAATCTATATACATTAGATAAATTCTTAAATCAAAAAAGAGCAAGATATTTGACTCATAAGCTATGTAACCATCTATTAAAAGCTAAACAATTTGCGTTTAACTGAAAACATTTAAAACTATTTACATATATCAACATTATTTTGTAAACAAATTCACAATACTCATTAAAATATAACAATTTAAAACTTAACGATAACATGTGTAACGTAAATTAAAAGCTGTAAAAGCTCGGTACACATATGCGAGCCGAGCGGTATGCATACGGTTCGCGAACACAATATTCGTTAATTTGTACGGCAGACAAAACTGCTCGCGAACTGTTCGTTCGTTGCTCGTCGCGAACCAAATTGTGGCGGTTTATTCCACGACTTCAAAGGAAGCTCGTCGTTCAGTTTGGACGGCGCTACTAAACGCAGCGAACATTTTTATTGTCTCATCAAATCGACATTGTATGAATGACGTGTTCCTTCCTATAGAAAGACGTGAAAAAACAGTAAACGGATTATTGTACATATTTTTATTTTTGTTAAACAAGCAAATGATGTCTTGATTTACATTTTTGAACGTGACTTATTTATGTGTGTAGAAGAAAGCTTCGTTGGTTGTAACAAATCTCCCAAATTGTTTTTTTTGAGTCAGTTGAAGTTTTTGAAATTTTTAATTTATTCTAGCCTATACTAGGGACTCTATTACATTGTATAGTACAGTATACTTTTTCAGTACTTTTTACAGTAATCAATACCCTAATTACAAATTAAATGAATATGACGTGTGAAACAGAAACACGATAAATCAGTACCCAAATTATAAATAAAATGAATCATTTCGCACATGTGTGTTCGTTGCTGGTTTTCGCTTTCCATGGCTCACGAGATGTTCGCGAACCGTTCGATGTAGATATATTTTCAACGAGCTGTACGCGTACCGTTCGTATACCGTTTTGGCTCGCATAATCTGTACGCGCCTTTATTATATTCAGTTTTTAAATATAAAAGACATATAAAAGTGAGGTTCGTGATAGAATAACAGAAAACATGTTTTACAATGAGTGAATTACAATGAGAGAATAATGTTTTTAGTGATGTAAGTTATATAATAATTTAACATTATGTGCATGGAAGCATGTTTTTTTATTTACTATTAGAAGTTAGTACCAATATTACACATATAGATAAAATCAAAACTTCAAATTCAACAAGTTATTAAGTTGAAAAACCTGTCCTTTATAGATAATCATGTGATAATGGATAGTGCATAACTCTAAAAATCCAATTTTATAAAAGTGAAAAATGATGGTCAGTACAACTCACAACCTATTTTATTAACCAAAAACAACAAATTGGACTCACAAATTTTAAGTCAACAGAAGGCAATGTGATTTACGAAACATCAAGCTGTAATAAACTCCATAGGTATTGTAATTGTATTGGATTACAATTGAGGAGCAACCGAGTAAAAACTGGATTACTGTAAAAAGCCTTTCATCTGATTGGATTCTGTATGATTTAAACGATTGCAATCAGATTAAAAAAAATTGATGGAATATCAGATGTTCAAAAGAATTATATTAGGTTAAATGTAGAATAGAACGGGCAAGAAACACCTTCTTAAAGATGCGACAGTTACTCACTACCCGTAATCTTGATTTTTGCAGAGGTCATCGCCAACCTTCGCTAAGAAGACGGCACCCAAATGAGAAAAGAATTATCTCTTCTTACGGTGCCTTATCCTTAAGGACGTTGGCCATTACATTTGCCCATTTAATCTTATTTGTAGCAGCCCTGAATAGTTCTATGGAGGTCATGTTCGTCCATTGCCGTAGGTTTTTAAGCCAAGAGTTGCGTCTTCTTCCTGGTCCTCTTTTGCTATTGACTTTGCCTTCGATTATAAGTTGGAGCAGTTCATACTTTTGATTTCTTATATTGTGACCAAAATATTGTGTTTTCCGTTCTTTTATTATAAGCATAAGCTCTCTTTCCTTATTCATCCTCCGCAAGACTTCCGCATTTGTCGTATGGCTCATGTAGGATATTCTGAGCATTTTACGGTAACACCAGAGTTCGAATGCTTGGATTCTTTTTTGTGTTGCTTTTGTCATTGTCCAGGCTTCAACACCATAGAGCAAGGTGGAGAAAACATAGCACTTAAGTATTCTATTCTCAATGAGATGCCCAGCTGGCGGTTGCATAGAACTTTTTGCATTTTGTAAAACATTGTACGTGCCTTTTCCAGGCGTATTCTTATCTCTAGTGAGTGGTCCCAAGTTTCATCAAGATTACTTCCAAGGTACGTTGTTCTTGTTACTCTTTCCAGATCTGTTCCATCGACATTGACCTTCACCCTTCTGTTTTGGTGCTTGCTGATGACCATCGTTTTTGTCTTCTTTGTATTCAATTTCATTCCAAATTCTCTACACACTGTCGTTACTCGATCCATTAAGTGTTGCAAGGCTTCAGCATTATCTGCCAGTATGACAGTGTCATCAGCATATCGCAGGTTATTTATACATTGCCCGTTTATGATTATACCATCCGTGGTGCCTTCCAAAGCTTTCTGAAATATCTTCTCAGAGTAAACATTGAACAGCAAAGGTGATAGGACACATCCCTGTCTCACTCCCTTCTCATATTGATTTTTCCAGATGTTTCGTTTTTTATTCTGATTTTAGCCTTTTGTTCTTGGTAGAGGTTTGAAATGATCCTTAAGTCTTTATCGTCGATATTACATGACCTTAAAATATCTATTAGTTTATCATGTTTCACCAGGTCAAACGCCTTCTGAAAGTCTATAAAACACAAGTATACATCAGAATCGACATCTCTACATCTTTCAACTAGCACACGTATTGAAAAAAGAATTATATTGAAGAAAAATCATCCTTCACCAATAACCATTACTTGCTTTGAACACTTTAGGTTCGAAAGTAACTCAGAAGTTCCTTAAATATTGCTAAGAAAGGTAAAAAAGACACAGTTGACACAAGAAAGTGCAAGATTAGGAAAACCACTAAAAGAAAAAAAATCGTTAAGACATTTACTGATACAAGAATTTGGAAATACGTGGAAAGAAGAAAAAGACCTTAAATGGTATAAGGACATTCTAGAAAACCGAGAAGATGACACCGCTAATGAAAGTGATAAAATGGAAAAGGAATGTGATTGTCTAGAAGATGATACAGGCCCACATATTTGAGAAGCTTTGTTTTGTAAATAAATAATAGTATTTTCGTAAACTGCTGTTTTATTTTCTACATTTAGGTATTTACTTATTTAGCAAAATGACATAAATCTAACCAACGATTACAAAATGAAATAAAACTATTCATATGGTGCAAAATGCTATAAATCCACACAATGTTTAAGCAAATTGAGATCAATCCAAAAAAAGAAAGCTTTAAAAATTGGAAACCTTAAAATTGGACACAAAGCTACAACTTTCTGTCAAAATAATGTTATTAATAAAGTTCTAGTCAGTAAAATATTTACTTTTAACTAGGTTTAATTCAATTAATAATAATCATTATACAGATTGAACGAAATAAATTCGGAACATAGGAAACATCATGTATTTCGGCTCATTTCTGCTGTAGGAGGTTGGCCAACAAAAGGTTGTCAAATAATTATATTATAAAAACCCAATACTTCTGCGGGCTGCTGGATTCTGAACTCATAAAAATTGAAAGCTACACATAAATCTACGATTTTATTATGCTGTCAAACCACTTATAGTCCAGGAAAATGAAGCATTTCACCTCGTAATTTTTTCGTCCTGCGTGGATTAACTTGAAATTTTAACAGAAGGTAGGTAATAGCCTAAGGATCAAAATCTATATCGAACCAAAGTGCGCCAAAGCCTTGTACCATGGGTGTTTGCCACCCCATCCCGGCGGTGAAATTTTTTTTTACGTTTTAACTACAGGTTTCGATTAAAAAGTGATTATAAAGAAAAAATGTTTTATACATTTTTTTTTGTAAAACTGATTTATTTCACGATTGAAAGTAACAACTTTTAGACGAAAAAAATCGACGTTTTTAATCGATTTTTCGCGAATAACTCGAAAATGGTGCATTTTATCAAAAAATTGTAGAGAACAAATTTGTAGCTTTTAAAAAGACAAATACAATTCATTTTTTAAAATGTTTTTGCGATATAATAGGAACCGAAAATACGGCCTATCAATGTTCAGCGGTTTTCTTCAAATGCCAAATTTGAAAGATTCAAAGTCAAATATCGGGAAAATGATGCATTTTTGGAAGAAAACTCACGCAACCTTTTTTAAAGAGCATAAATAGATCTATCATAAAAAAAGACTCTAGCTCAAAAATTGAGTGAGTTATGATGAAAATAAGACCAATACCTCATTTTTTACGAAAAAATCGATGAAAACAACCTCCTAACCACTCCCATAATTAAAATCGATCTTCACCCTTCTGCAATTCTCTTTATACATGTATTGTTAATACGTCCAAGAAGTTTGACCCATTTAAAATGCTATGTTTTAGAAAAAGTACAGCTTAAAGCGAGAAACGATTTACAATAATTCAATTAATAATAATCATATATTTTGGATCTAATACGTTTTTCTCAGTTGCTTCTCAATTGTTATTATTATGTGACTCAATAAATTAAAAAGTATAATCAAAAGAACATGGAAAATAAGGTGTGATAACGCTGCGGCAGCCCAAGACCACATGGCGGTCCTGCCGACGCAATCCACAAATGCTCTTTGTAGAAAATCAGAATTTTTAAAGCAGAAATGTAATGCGAAAGACATGGAAATACTTGCAAATGTAGATGAATTTGCTAAAACTACAATGCTGTTGGAAAACAAAATTTTTCTGGTGCAATCGAAAATATAGCCAAGTTGGCAAAGCGTTTTTAAAGTGTTTTCGTGCTGACTTGAAATTAATCGTAAATTAAGACAGGATTAGGAATCCATTTGTAATAATCCAGAAAATCTTTCAACTACCGAAGAAGAACTTCAGGACTCAAATTTTATTATCATTTTCAACATTTTATCTATATGAAACCAAATTTTGTTTGTTTACTTCTTTGAAGATGTATCATAGATCTTAAATATGTAAAAAGCCTTCAGCGAGTTAATTTTCAATATTCATTTTTCCTGAAAAATAGCCCAAAGGAGTCACTTATAATAATTATTAACTAATAGTGTGTTATGTCAAAATGTCGTTTATAGTTTTTTTTTTTAATTTTTAACGTAAGCAAATTTTTTAATAATATTTTTCTCAATTTTTCTTGATATATTTGCATCACTCATTTAAAAGTTTTTGAATGTAATTTTTATTAACCAGTGTTGAATATCACTTTCGTGTAGTTAAATTACCTTTTAAATTTCTATGTAGATAGTAAATTTAACTTTAATATAATAAAATAAGAAATCCTTTTAAAAATTCAACAGCAACAATATACTTTAAGCGTTCTTTAAAACTAACACTATTTCACAAATATCGACTCAGTATAAATAAACTATTAACATATGATTAAAACTTTATCTTGCTCTTTTTTTTGTAATGACAATTTTTGACTTATATTAAAACATCTAATTGATATGAAGTAGGACTCGGTTGTACGGATTATATTCATATAACAGTTAAATATTTCCATTTATATTATTTTTGTTAATACTTTTCCTATATTGTCGATTCTATAAAAATAATCCGTACAATCTTCGTAGAAATTGGTATATAAATATTTAAAAATGTTCAGTCGAGAATTATTAATACTGAAAATTTTCGTTACAGGTTCCAGAACGTTACCTTGTTGCTTATCGTGATTGTTACTAATAAAGAGAAAACAATGGAAGCAATCGGAGTCCTAATCAAATTGCTTAGTTTGCTATTATGTTGAGATATGTATCCTGGTTCTACGATATGTATTTTCCATCCTAAGTTATTGTGCGTGTAACACTAAAAAATTAAAATAAAAAAGATTAGTAAGGCAAGTATAGCATAACTGGAATAATCCAAACTGGAATTTTATAAATTAACATAAAGTTTATAAAAAAGATGAAGTAGCGATCTTTTACCTATACTTTCAAAAAGCTTTATTATTTCACTCTTTATTTCATCCGGCCCAGTCGCTTTTCTGGCCTTTGGTAATCTTATTAGAAGATCCAGAAAAACTATGGAGTGAATTTAAAAAACCAAGTTAATGAAATCTCTACAAACAATGATTATAGAAAAAACTTAATCAAGAAAAATAAATGGATGACAGACAACATCTTAAAATTAATGGAACAACGTCGACTGATAAAGTCTAATGTAAGAGAATACAGACACCTACAGAAAAGAATAAAAAAGGAGATCAAATTAGCCAAAGAAAAATAAATGGATGACAGAACCGTGCGACGAAATTGGAAATGTCAGTTCATAGACGAATAGATACCTTGGACAGCAAGGAAAACTAATGAAGAAGTACTAAGGAGCGTCAACAAAGACAGAACTGCTAAAGACTATTAAACATTGAAAAATATCTGATCTGGGACATATAGTAAGGAGAAGTCGATATAAAATTTTACAACTGATCCTTAAAGGCAAAATATCAAATGCAGATAGAAAAAAAGACTCAGATATCAAATGCAGAACAATCATTCCAGATTGCAAAAAATCTAGAAGCCTTCGCAATAGTAATCTCCAACGTCAGATAATTCTGATATGGCACGCGAAGAAGAAGAAGTAGGACTAATTATTCATACACCGAAGAAGCAAACGAATGAACTGAAAGTACTGAATAGTGTATAACAATTTGTTTGCCAATAATAGTCATCGATGAAATAAATAAGAACAACAAAAAACATTGCATCATTCTTCAGCACCTTAAATAACTGCATCTTTTAAGAAAAAATTTCATTAAATCATTGTATGATTGCTCGTATTATATGTATTGGTTTTATTATCCGCATAATGACGTTTCTTGTCCCAACTGTCAAAAACAAAAAATGAAAGGACAGCGATTTTACACACAGGAGATTACTTGGTCCGCCACACTCACACCAATATCATTAGCCATTTTACTGGTAAATGGTGTAAGTAATATCATGCAATTTAAATGACAAGGGAGAAGGGAGATAAAAGAATTCTCTAGTTGCCAATAACATCTATAGATGACAATATTAAAAAATCAACAACAAAGAAGATTGTACCGGTGCCACAAATTAAGAGATAGATTAGTATGCCAGTCACAATAGCCAAGAATTTACCATATAAGAATATGGTCCTAATGTATATACATCTTCAGAAATCATTTTTAGTGACTGTATAAACTGCACATTCCGTATTTAAATTAAACATAATAGGTTAAATAAATAGGAAAGTGATTGAACAAAGAAAGCAACTTAAAGTTGGCCCCTGTGATCAACAGACATATAAAGCTCTCTCCAGAGATATTCAACGAAGATGCCGAAAAGACAAACAAGAATACATCTCTGAAATCTGCCAAGAAATAGAAAATCACGGATATCGAAATGAAACCTCTTCCGGAAAGTGAAAATTCTTGCGAGAGAATTTAAACCCAAGAACTATGCAATAGAGGACAAACATGGTATTATCATAAGTGATATCGACAGAATGTTGGAAACATGGAAAAACTATTGTTCAGAGCTCTACAGGGAAGAACACGTAAATCTAGGCCACACTTCAGCCCTCGAAAACACTAAATACAACCCTGAACCTGGAATTCTGCTGTCCGAGATTGAAGAAGCTGTAACTCACCTCAAGAAGAATAAATCCCCTGGCTGCGATGATATCACGGGAGAGCTCTTTCAGAACATGGGAGACAAAGGATGTTACATAATGTGGAAACTTTGTAATAAAATTTGGAGATGCGGAAAGTGGCCCAGAGAATGGCGCACATCATTATGCATACCAATCCATAAAAAAGGAACAACTACAAAGTGTAGTAATTATCGTACCATCTCACTGATTTCCCATCCAAGCAAAATATTACTAAGAATCATTAAACGCCGTTTGCAACAGTACTTAGACAACCAAATTCCCAAGAACAAGCAGGCTTTGTCAAAGGGAAGGGTACGAGAGAGCAAATCCTTAATTTGCGTCAGCTCATAGAAAAGGCCCGCGAATTTAAAATTCCAATAATAATCTGTTTTCTAGACTACCAAAAGGCATTTGATTGTCTAAAGTGGGAAGTTCTCTGGACAGTTCTTCATGAGATGGGAGTTCCAGATCATTTGGCAATATTAATTAAAAACTTATACGAAGATAACTCAGTTAAAATAAGAATTGAAAACCAGCAATCTGATACCTTCAAAACCAGCAGAGGTGTACGACAAGGCTGCATACTATCTCCAGACCTGTTCAATTTATATGGAGAATACATAATGAGGAACGCACTCGATGGATGAAGAGGCGGCATCTCCATTGCAGGGAAAAAGATCTCAAACTTAAGATTCGCAGACGATACAACACTGATAGCAACATCTGAAGAGGAGATGTCGAGACTGATAAAGAGAGTAGAAACCGAAAGCAACAAGTGTGGGCTCAAGATTAATAATCAGAAAACAAAAATCATGATTGTGGACCACGCGAATATCCTCCAAACAACAGGCGCCCTAAATCAATTCGAGAAAGTAGACGAGTTCACGTATCTAGGATCTTCCTTAAGCAATGCAGCCTCCTGCCATACGGAAATTCGCAGAAGAATAGGAATGGCCAAGAACGCGATGAGTCGACTGTCAAAAATATGGAAGGACCGCTCTTTGTCCAAAAAACTCAAAATGAGACTGGTACGGACACTCGTTTTTTCAATCTTTAGTTACGGTGCCGAAACATGGACAATAAAATCAGAGGATAGGAAAAGGATTGACGCATTCGAAATGTGGTACTGGAGACGAATGCTACGCGTCTCGTGGACGGAGCACAGATCCAATCAGTCGATTCTCGAAGAGCTAAACATTCAGACCAGACGTTTTTTGGCCACATTGCGAGAAGAGACAATGACAACTTAGAAAGACTAATTGTGTGCAGAAACGTAGAAGGACGTAGAGGCGAGGACGCTCACCTATCCGATGGTCAGATAAGTACAGAAAGCCACTGGAGAGACGTTTTCCGAGTCCATGAGAGCAGCCCAAAATCGCAAGAGATGGAGAGAATTGACAGCCCGCATTGTAGGGAATCACGATCCTCAGCAATGAGGAAACGACAAGGGAGAGAGGTTAAATATATTTATATAACAGTTTATTTTTATTTTTGTTCTTGAAGAAAAACTATTGTATGTAACGAGGAAAAAGTGAGGTTATTACTCTCAAGTAATTTAAAGTTATTTTAGAGTAATAATGTGTCACTTTTTAATCTTAATACGTGAAGCACTGTCAACTGACATTAAGATCTTTATTTCTATTCTTATCATATTAGAAACCCAACTTACTTGATAATACAATAAATCAGGCGCGTCCATCGGAACTGTCCAGTTCAAATACGCTGGCTCGCCCGCATCGCATTCTAGCCGTAATGTTTTTGTAAATTCTTCAAAAGTTTCAGACTCTGCCGATTTGTCTATGCCTCTATGTGTCCATTCGCAGTATCTTCCGCTACAGATGGATACGCATATCCATCGTTGTCGTATTCGACTCCCGCAAACACTTTTTGCTTCTTTTGTTCTGCAACCGACTTTTGGCCGAATCCTCCTTCTTTGGAATCAGTTATATAGAATGGATGGTACCTAAGAATATAAAAAAATTATGATATAAAATAATATATTATTAGTACAGGAATTTGCAATCTGAACATTTGTTTTTCGACAAAACTGCAGCTAATTTATATACGCTCTACACGATTTGTAGGTATTTGGTTTCCAAAGTATTGATTATTTTCTCCAATTTCTTCCATTTTCTTGTTATTCTTTTGAATTTTTACCCCAAAGTTTTTTACTGCTTTCAGTCATCTCTTTATTGTACGTCCTGTTGTCTTTTTTTCCCATTTCTCACTCTTTTAATGTTCGTTTAATATGCGTTTGATTCCGGAACAGCGGAAAATGGTCTTCTTCTTAATGTGTCATACTCAATTTTGACTACTGTCATAGGTACTCCCTTTGCATATATCTGTAGCGTATAATTGAGTGTGTCCAAATATACGGGACTTACAGTTTCATGTCGATTTCGAATAACTAAGATTCCCGTGCGAGCTACCTAAGCCAAAGTGATATAGTACTCGAAAATATTTTAAGCGTAGGGAAAGGGAGGAGAGATGAGCCACCTTTTAGAAAACCGAAGCCTGTTTCTTTATTAAATAAACATCAGAATAGAAAAAAATTGTATAATATAACTTAAGATTGGTATTTGCTAAAACTAGAAAGTATAATTCTTAAACCTAAAAAAATATATAATGCTCTGGCACGCCATTGGTCCATCTCTCCTCAACTATGGAGGTGAGATGGGTCACTAGGAGTAGGAGAGATAGACCAAGCTAAACCTTTTTCTTTTTAATAGCAAGAGACTTTTTTCACTTGTAACAGAGATTAGCGAAGCCAGTATAAGTTTACACAAAAAATACATTGTAACCAGTCATCTTTTTTACATGTTTTTTCATAGTCCTCGTTGCACCCAACACACTCATTCTCAATATCACTCATGTTTTCATCACCACTAGTGTCGTTTAGAGTAACATCTTCAGATAGTGATGATTCGCTTGGTTTTCTCTTACGTTTTTGTTTTTAATAGGTTTTGAGCTTTTTTTTTAATCAAGGCACCCTTCTTCATTGTAATAAAGTCTTGAGCACGAATCTCTCCAGTTATTTTTTTACGAATTCTCTTTATTGCTGCTGCTAATACAGGCACTAGCGTTACCTCATCAAGAGCCTTTCCAGGATTTATATCTTCATCAGTAATTGATGACTTGTTTGGGCTACCGTGCATGGATATTTTATCACTGATTAGAGAGGGACCTGATTGAGGAGATTCTGATCTAATTGGAAAATTCATTGTTTCTGTTTCTGATGAAGTGAGTGTCGAAAATGCATATTCTGGGATTATTAATGGATTAAACGGATAAATTCCCGTAGATTTAAATGCAAAGGCCGCATTTTAAACAGTTGCTGAGTTTCCCCATGCTCGACCTAAGAGTTTACCAAACTGAAGGCGTTTTAGAATCCTGTTTGTGTTATTCTGTACCATAAAACGGCATTTAGCATAAAAGTTACTTTTAAGTGACTTAAAAAAAGCACGATCCAGAGGCTGTAGGTAATGTGTTGTGTGGGATGGCAAACAAAATAAAATTATTTCGTTTTGGTCTGCAAATTCTAGTAGATCCAGGTTGGTCGTATGGGATGTGTGTTTATAACTATTCTAAGAAAATGTCACTGTTAACGTTTGCTCATTTTTCCGACATCCTAATCTTGGAACCCGCTGGCATACCATAATGCCACTCCTAAATTTTATTTTTCCCTTCAAAAATGCAATATGGGGGCAAGAAAATCTCTTCTGCGCTACAGCAAGCTATCACACTGATCGTTTCACCTTTTTCCCCAGGGGTTACGCTAGGAATATATTTTCTAAAGATCGTGTAATTGAGGTGTTCTCAGCTTTTCTAATTGAGATTTCAGGTCTTCGTTTCAAAAAAGTTCTATTCATTTTTTACCAGCTTAATCTAAAAGTAGACAATAAGTAACTTTTGTATCAGATTTATGAATTTAAAAATTTACCTTTTTCTACATAAAATTATTTGGGATTACTAATCGCTGCGCTAAATTAAAGGCCATGATTCTTAATTCAGTTCTGATTGGTGCAAACCTGCTTTTGTAGTTTTTTTTATTCGCTCCGTGCGTGACCATGGTAGGGGTACATTGAAACGATGCCAGCGTGCGTAGCGGCGAAATATGACAAAATTGGAATATTGGACAAAATTATTTTTACGCATAAATTTTATTAAACATGCGTGCAAATACATGTTGCGTATTTAATTGTGCTAATAATAGCAATAATGCTGAGTGTAGTTTTCATAGATTTCCAAAGATTACATATAAATTAGAGAAAAGAAAAAGATGAATTCGTGCTATTAATATGAAAAAGTAAATATCACATAATTTCATTTTTATGCAATTGAAATAGGAAAAATTTAAATAATTTACCTTGAATGATATTTCGTATGGCTTCGAGCTAACTGCAGATGACTTTAGCTTTTATATCATAACTTTTACTATTATTGTTTTTAATTATATGCTTTTTTGTGTGAAAAACTTGATTTGCCAGTACTAGATTTTTTCCTTTCTTTTCCGTTTGGAGTTGAAAAGCTATATTATGATGAATTTTGAGAAACCCAGTTTTTAATACTACATTTATTTTGTACATAAACTTTAAAATATAGTTAAAAAACTAATTTATTAATAATTGTCAATTTCGCATGTATTTAACAATGCCAAACATATGTCATATGTTTAACCTGAAAATTGGGATTCCCAAATTGTCAGATGAAGGCGGTAGGTGTCGCGTCAGTCACGCACAGAGCGAATATGGCTAACGATTTTAGCTTCAACAGCAGTTCCTAATAAACAATCTGGACCCAATCGGTTTATCTTAACCATATTGTTTGTTTTTATTCGACGTTTAAAAGTCGTTTTGGGTATTCCAAATGCTTTGGCGGCTTCATTAATGTCCATGTCACCATTCTTTACGGCATCTACGGCATCACTTAGCTCCCTAGAGATCCAGTTACCTCTCTTTTGGTATTTTTGCTTAAAACTTTATTTTAAAAATGATCTTTTCGGAATTTAAATCATTCCATTATCAGTTTAATAAAAAGTTGTTAAAAACATTGTTTGACCACAGAAAAACACTAGAAGGACATCAGTAATAAAAAATTTTTTTTTACCTCGATACACACGAACACCACGTGCTTTGTATTCAACAGGTATACTTGCCACTCCTGGATATCTCCACTTCATGGTTTTGTTCCAGTTTTATTTTTAATTTCAAATAAAATTATCACACGTTGTAATGTGTTTTACCTGTACAAACTTATGGAGTATAGACTTTAACACTCACACAAAAATCTGCGAATAAACTTAGAGTTACACAACGAGCCATGGAACGTGCAATGCTGAACGTGAGCCTTCGAGACCACATAACAAACCAACAAATCAGGCGAAGATCAGGAGTTCAAGACGTCATCGAAAGAACCACGACGCTTAAGTGGAACTGGGCAGGGCACTTAGCCAGAACACAAGATGGACGGTGGACAAGACGTATTATGGAATGGAGGCCCAGAAATTATAAAAGAAGCCGAGGACGACCACCGACTAGATGGACCGATGACATTAAACGTGTAGCGGGAAACTGGCTACAAGCGGCCCAGTGTAGAGAACACTGGAAAGAACTGAGGGAGGCCTATGTCCAGCAGTGGACGCGATTGGCTGATTAATGATGATGACGTTGTAATGTAAACATAGCAAGAAAATAAAGAAAAAAATAAGGGTTAGTAGCCTAGAGAGGAGTAATAATTATTTAAATAATTATTATTATATCCCAAATCAAATTATGAACAAAATAATTCGTCATAGATAACGTATATATTTCAAATTAAACAAAGAATGATAACTCGACCTAGTTTAAGTGTATTACATGAGTTCAATATCAGTTTGCAACAATTGTTTAAAAGAAAAAATCACGTTTTAAAAACAGAGACCTTTGTTGAAAAAATAACACCGAGTACTGAGTCAGCAAAAGCTCGTCCTCGGTAAATGAGAATACGAGTTCATAAAAAACGAACGAAGTGGGCCAAGAAGTAAGTAAGAGTGGAACCGTCGTGAAGGCTCCGCGCCACAAGGCGATCAAGTGAACGCGCTATTGTATTTCGGCGGGATAATAGTACCGTATAAGTGCCGGGTACCGAGAGTTTCGAAAACTCGTGATAGCGCGCGGTGCCTCCACAACTAGGGCCTAAATACGCGAAGGTAACTAAATCTATATACTAACCCAAGTAATATATAGAAACGCAGATTGTCCACCCTTTAATTTCTTGCTAAGGTCTTTTCTCGTCTCCCTTCGCGCCTGAACGAATCTTTATGGGTTAGGTTTACTGTCTATTAATTTTAGAGATAATGCTAATATGCGGTATCTTTAAAACACCCAGTATAGAAAAACTTTATCCGTAGTAAACATATACTCTTGATGTTGATTTCTGATCGCTATCAATCAAATACTTTTGTCAGCTTTTAAACATGTTCCAGATCACTTCCCGATCTCCACTACTATTACATGGTCATCAGCAAACAAAAATATATAAATATAGATTGTTTATTCAAGCTTAATTGATCGACGAACCAATTCATCTCATTAAACAGTTTGTTTACTCACCTTGCAGGATTACTACTATCATCTCCGCCTTCCACAACAAACAAATAAGTTTGACCTCTTTCCAAAGTTAGTTCCGGAATAAGAAGGTCATTGATGTACCACGCAATACCCCAAGATGGCTGCTTCGTTATAGGTGTATAGCCCCTTTTACCACCAGTCGGACCCAACCTTGCGTTAAAAGTCGTTTGACCTAAATTATAAAAAAAACACACATTTTTATTACAATTTAAAACTTAAAACTAAAACAATAAATTACGGATTTATGGAAAACAATTTTAATTAACAGACATGAATATTAGCTACTAATACCTACTGAAATATTCTCAATTATATAATTTAGATTCCTTTAAAAAAAATGGAAGATTATTTTATTTTTATTATTTAAAACCCATAAGTTTTAGTGAATATTGAATATGTGATCCACGGATCCACCATGAATTATGAAGCGACCAATATCTACAAGTGAACATTCCTACCCTTTCAATAAAAAGGTTGTAAAATCTTCGTTAACTGTCAAAATAATGTTAAATTAGATACATAAATAAGCCCAAACAACTAACCTATTAATCTTGCAGGAGGCCAAGCAGAAGGCCCACTTGCAACGCCCAAATCTTCTAAATTGCCTGTACAGTCATGATCATCGAAATTACTGAAATCTATTCTAAAATCTTCTGTTGTTTTGTCAGTGACTGTATGAGCGTTAGCTTCTTTTAACGAATTTAGAGGTCCAAAAGCTGCGATGACAGATACTTCACCTTCAAGCTGTAAACGTGTTCAAGTTTAAAATAAAACAATTTAAAACAAGTTCATATTAATTATTTGATTTTATTGTAAATAATAATAGTATTAATGCATATAATAATCAGTTAAGAAAACTTTTATTTAAGTACGATCTCATTTCTAAATGCATTATTGAGATGAAGCCACACCGAAGTTTTCGTGTGATTCTTCTTCTTTAAGTTTCATCTTCTAAATTCTTCTTCTTCTTCCTTCTTGTATGTAGGCTTTAAAGCCTGTTTCTTCTTCAATATTAGCCTCCTAAATTATTTAAATTGTCGCACCATCTTTTTCTTGGTCTGATGGTTTTAGATATGCCAGGTCTTGCCTCCGTCGTGTGTGTTAATATAGGTCTAATTGCTGCTTTATAGATTCTTGTTTTTGTGTCTTGTCTTAGGTGTTTGTTCTTCCAGATTGTGTCATTAAGAGATCCCGCCGCTTTACTTGCTTTTAAGCTTTGTTATACTTCTTCTTCAACATCTCCGTAACTAGTTATATCTATTCCCAGATATCTAAACCTTGCTTCCTGCTTTATTATGTTCCCATCAATTTTAATTTTACACCGTAGTGGGTATTTAGATGTCATACATTTCGTTTTTTCTGCTAATATTATCACATTATATTTCTTAGCTGTTATATTGAAGATATGTATTAATGTGAAAAGGCAGCAAATATTTGATTTCACGCAAAAAGCGCCTTTGTATCTGTTGATACGTATTTCGACCTAATAGGTCTCATCAAAACAGTTATTCAAAGGTGTTCTCAAGGTGAAAGATCAATATTTTCTGTCTTTTAAGAAGCAACAATAAAATGGCTTCAATACGGACGCAATAGCGACATCTGACAATAAAACCGTAAAATAGTTTCGAAACACAATTCAGATTTCCGCTTAAATCTGTGCTTTCTAAAAATTGCAAAGCAAAACAGACGTTGATAAAGGTATTAAAAGAGACGTGGGGAATCTAAAATTTGCAATCCACGACAAGTCTTATCAACTAAGCAGAAATCCTTAGCGAATTGGTCTGAAATTGGTCGAAATCTTTTAACATAATAACTATTTTTTTGTTCTCGTCTCCACATAGGCTAAAGACATATTAATTAGTTCGTTTACTTATAAACATCCTTAATTCAAATTAAATAGGCCACTTTCTTCATTACGCACTATTCCTTAGGACAAGTTCAGGACAAGGACAGTTCCTTATGATTATCATCAATAATTAATAAATAAAAGTAAATGTGCATAAAAAAATATAACTTAAAGCCAATTTAAAGTAAAGTTAAACTTTTTACTAACTGGGATTGGTTGATCATTAATTGCCTCGTTTGTCTTTAAAGGTCTTCTGAACTTAACCGTAGTAATTCCATTTTCTCTGGATCCTGATATAAGTGTAGCATCGTTTCTTCCTCCAATACGTTCATCGGGACATACACCTTGCTTACCATCGCATTGAGCAGTGTGAGAAATGTAGTAATCTACAGCATGGAAGGTACCATCGTCGGCATCGTAGAAAGCCACTATGACATCTCCACCAACCTAAAAGAATTCTTATCAGTATATTATAGACTAGCAAATATTATAATAAATCATAAAGTTGGAACGAATTAAACTAACGTTTCTTAAATGGAGCGCTCTTCTTTTTGATTCATATTTACGTAAAAATCTTAAAAAATTCGACGCGCTCTATAAAATAGTAAATTCAATGTTAATTGCTTATTGGTGAAAAATTAATATGATCTAGTTAAATAATCATCTAGTTAAATTTGGTATGTAATGCAGTATTCTTATATTAATACAGTTTATTTTGATATTTTGATAAAAATACTCAATTTTTTCAATTTACAATTTTCTTTTTATTAATGACATGTACTATAATTTTTATTAGAATTAAAAATTTTATTTGAAATTCTTTCGATTATATATAGCATTCCGTATCATTTCTGCACAATGTTCAAATGACCTCTAATCGTTTTTAGATTTTTAAATCTTTAGACACCAATTTTTTGTAAAACGTATATAATTGTTTGATTGAAATGATTATTTTATTTCCAGATGTATTCATATTCATCTTCTCTCACGGTTTACCGAACCATAAGAAGTATTCAGTTCAAAAGAGTACACACAAAACCTTTCACCTACTAAAGTACCAAAATTAGGAATATTGTAAAAAATGAAATTTAATATTACCATTTACGTTAACTCAGATAAAAAAGTTCAAGAGAACGGAGTACCACAAGGATCAGTTATAAGCTCAACCCTTTTCCTAATAGCCATAAACGACATACTTCAACAATGCTCACCGATTATTAAAGGAAGATTATACGCTGATGACTTGGTTTTACTTGCCAAAGGAGAAAACTCTACATCTACTTAAAAACATTTACAACAAACAATCATTCAATTAGAATCATTGTCTAGGACTATTAGATTACAATTTTCACAGACAAAAACTAACTGTATTTTATTCACAAGAAAACATAACACTCTAACATTGCATCTGAAGCTATACAATTTAGGTATGGCTTTAGACCAAAAATTCTTCTGGAAAAAACGTACAGAAGAACTTAAAAAAATCATGCCAATAGCAGGATTAAATTTTGTGAAAACTATTTCTAGCAAAAACTGGGTGCATATCAAAATACACTATTACATGTATATAAATTTTTAGTTAGATTCAAACTTTACTATAGTGCGATAGTTTATTTCATCAAGCAAAGTATCAGTATTGAAAACTTTAGAAACTGTTATAAAAACTGGTGTATTGAAAATAGCTACAGGTACATTTCCGAACGACACCAGTTGAAAGTTTACAATGCTTAACAGGAGAACCACCCCTAAGTTTACGATGCAAATACCTTTCTCTCTCATATGCTTCTAAATAGCTAGTAATAAAGAACACCCTACTTATACCAATACGTTCACAGATCGATTTCAAGACACTTTCTCTACAATAAGACATGATCCACCATTTTACGAAAGAATTAGAAGAAACCTTCATGACCTACATCTTGAATTTCATGAAATTCTCGCAACAAATTTTCTAACTTCTCCACCTTGGCTAAAACCAATTCCCAAGATTAATACTAACCTTAGTATATATAAAAACGTGAGACTATAGCAGACTTGATCAAACAATCATTCTCAATAGAAATGGAAACTTATAAAAATCACTATAAGATATACACTGACGCATCCAAATCTTCAGACGGTGTTGGTGCAGCCATCCTCACTACCAATACATCCTTAAAATTTAAATTCAATACCATTACTTCGTCATACACTGCAGAGTTGTTTGCAATATTACAAGCACTTATTCACATAAAAGAGTCGAAACAGTCCCCGTCTCTCATAATAACTGATTCACTAAGCTTACTTCACACTATAAAACATTTATATATCAATAATCTAATTGCCTCACATATCCAATCAGAAATAGAGATTCTAAGTAATAATAAAATCACTGTTTACTTCATGTTTGTTCCATCACATTCAGGTATACAAGGAAATAAAGAAGAAGATGAACTAGCCCGCTTAGCATCCTCCGTCCAGGACTCCATATTTATTAATGAGGTTTCTTCAGATGACTTTAAGTCAGAAATAAAATATAAAGTATTAAGTGCGTGGCAAAATAAGTGGAGTGTATCACAAAATAAATTTAAGGAAATCAAACAATTAGTGAAACCGTGGCTCCAACCCACAGCGAATAGACACGACCAAGTGAGAATAACACGTTTGCGATTAGGACACAGTAACTTTACACATAAACACCCTCTTTACGCTAACTGTACAGCCAATGTGAAGCATATACTGACTCAGTGCAAAACCTATGAAATAGCAAGAAAAAAGCATACTATCTAATAACAATATAAAGAAAGCCATTAAGAAAAAACATGAACATTAAAAACACAATAAGTTATCTTAAACACTCAGGACTGTATCAATTATTGTAATTTTTTCTCAACTTTACCTGTATTTTATTTTTTAGATCGCTAGTAACCCTTGTGGTTACAATGTAAATAAATAAAAAAAAAATGTTACCATTTGGGGTTTTCCTGATGCTCCAGATAACCCGAATGCTATGTACTGATTTTCAGGTATTTTTGCGGCAAGACTTATATCCACAAACTCATCTTCGATTTTCCATCTAACTTGCAATCTTTTATCCAAAAATTCTCGACAGTTTGCAGGAGGTGATGTTCTCGGCGTAGTACTTGTCTAAAAAAGTAGTCTTAGTAGTAGTTTAGAAAACTTAACATTTACCAAAGAGTACACATAAAAACTATTGTGAGCTATGTAAAAGGATATTTATGTTTGAAATACAACTGGGATTTAATATAATATAAGCCAATTGTCAACTAATAATTGTATTTTATATCATTGTCTCCGGTCATATTTTTAAATTTACTTACCGGGTTATACCACCAAGGAGGCTTGAAATGAAAATATTTGAATTGAAGATATTTCTGTCAATTTTAAATAAATTTAAAAATAAAAATATTTGAGCAAATGTTATATATTGTTTTACTTTTGAAATACATCCGAGAATGACAAAAGAAAAAACAGTTGAAAGTTGGATGGCATAAAAAATAGGAATAAAAGTAAAAAAATTAATTCATACCTGAGAAAAAGATTAAATAAATAGAAAATTACTATGGGTTTAGGAAGTTATACAATACACATCACGACATTGTTTTATTGACCATACAACTAAATGGCAATCGCTGTGACATGTTACACGTTTCCACTCTATATTAATTTCATAGTAGGTATGAATTGTTGTAGTTGTTATATTAACATTAAAAAATTTCAAACGAACTTCTGAAAAAATTAACAAGTAATCAATAAAATACCTATTACGATGTTATACCGTCCAAGAAAAAGTGCAACTTGTAACGTACTTTCAGGGTCATTCGATACGCGAAGTAATTGATTTTTATTTTACATTCGAAAATAGCCCCCACCAAGTGTTACAACAATTAAAATACCATTAAACATTTTCAAACTTTGGGATGTGTAAACAGTTGTGAAAAGTGTCATGAAGGTAATGAACCAGAACCACGTGTTAGACCTGTGGATGAGGAGCGTCAAAACAGGGATATTAATATTTGTGCTTTTGTGGAAGCTAGTGAACCTGCAATAGCGTACAAATTGCTACGAAAGTTAACGTGAATGCTCGAACAGTCCAGTACCAGTTTTCTCAAGAGGAATGGGTATCACTGTTTTAAGATACAACCAACACAAGAACTGTTTGCGGAAGATAACTTTAGCGGATGGAGTTTTGTGAATGTATGTTAGATTAAACAGAATGAAAATGTACACTTTTTAAAAAATATTTTATTATCTTACAAATCTTCATTTTCCTTATATAAAAAATACAATCCATCCGTTGCAAGGTATTATTCTCGGAAAAATAAGCACCTCAATGAGATCATTCGACGCCTTCACGCTAATTTTCAGGAGGTTTATTTCCAACAGGATGGGTGTTCAACTCACAACTCTAGAGCAACTATTGACTTCCTCAATCAAACGTTTCCTGATCGACTGATAAGTACATGTGGTACAATTAAATGGCCCGCTACATCTTGTGACTTAGCGCCTAACGATTTCTTTTTTTTGGGGTTTTGTCAAAGAAAACATTTATAGGCATCAGTTTGAAAGGGCTACCAACCTAGTCGAATTAAGGGCAAAAACACTTCATTTCTCTGCAAGCATTAACACCAGTCCCTACTTCCAAAATGTAGGAGGAAATCTGTATGACAGATTTGGTTTCTGTTTAGCACAAGGAGGTGGAATATTATCAGCCCTTAATTTTGTTAATCTGCTTTCGTATTTTTTATTTTTTGTTAGGTACATGTTACGCAAGTTTGTAGGTTCTGATTAGATAGTATTTTATTATGTTATTAAGTTTTTGAAGTTATACTTCTATACGCACGGTCGGCGTTGTAAAGTTGCATGAGAGTGAATCTGTGAAACCATTACATATGTAAGATAATACTAAGATAGAGAGACAGAAGATAATATTTTCTCGCTCTTCCTCTCTCGAAAATAAAAATTTTTCTTTTGTATATATATATAATATATAATATATATATATTATATATAATATATAATATTGTATATAGTAGTTGTGAATTTCTTGAACCGTATTATATTTAATATAAAATTTGTGTTTCTTGGGTTTAGGTTCAATAATGATATATTATATGTGGAACTAGATTTAGATTTTCCATAACAATCAACGTTTTCGACAGGAAACCCTTGCCTTTATTATTTTAAGGCTTTTAAAATCAACTGTTTGACCGAGAACTATCAATGTTGAAATGCGTTAGTGTAATATCTAATTGACTAATCTTTTACGGTGTTTGGTTCATAAGTTGGTGGTTGTATCTGGTGAAATTCGAATCCCAATATGATTTTTTTTTTGTGTTTTTGAAATATTTAAAAAACCCGCACGTTAATCTTATTAAATAAATGTTAATATATGCAAAAATGCTTAAATTTAAAATAAAATGAAGTTGTTGGTTTTTTATTTTTATCTTCGTAAAGTAAGTTATGTATATTGGCAGTTTTAAATACTTATGATATTGCATTTTAATTTATATAGTATTATTATATTAAATTATGTTGCATTGTATTTATTGTATTGTCATTTTTATATTAATAACAAAATAAACAATGAATTTTCATTAAAATATTGATACAATCCCTACTTTACTATACTCCTATTACAGGTCAAATGTTTATATACAGCAAACGATACACCATATACATACCTATATAACCCAAGCATACGATAGAGCATGGAGACACTGTATTCTACAAACATTGAAAGATACTGGCATTCAAGGTAACATACTTGCATTTATAAAAATTTTTTTAAAAAATCGCTCGATTCAAGTTAGAATAAATGGTGTTACAAGCTCATCTAAGATACTAGATAATGGAATTCCTCAAGGTTCGATTCTTAGTCCAACTTTATTCTTAATCGCTTTTAATAGTATTGTTGATGTAATTAAAGCGCCCATTAAAGCTAGTCTTTACGCAGATGACATTGTTATTTATACTAAATCGAATAATATAATGACAGCAACTAATATTATACAGAGTTTCCTAAATCGGCTTTGTAATTGGACGATTAAAACGGGATTTGTTTTTTCTACTGAAAAAACACGATACATTATTTTTAATAAAAATAAAACCCACCTCACAACTAGTCTTACATTAAATAATTTACCTTTAGAACAGTCAAAAGAAATAAACTTTCTAGGTCTAACTTTTGAGAGAACTTTAAATTGGAATTCACACATAAATAAACTACAGCTTTCCTGCCAAAAAAGATTAAATATACTCAAAATATTATCCAACAGAATTTGGGGTGCTGATCATAAAATATTAATTAGGCTTTACAAATCGCTCATTAGAACTAAAATCGACTATGGTTGTATATGTTACGATGCTGCATGTAAAACCACTCTAAAAAAACTAAACAGTATTCAAACTACAGCTTTGAGATTAGCACTGGGAGCTTTTAAAACTAGTCCAGTTAGTAGCATGCAAGTTCTAACTGGAGAACCTCCCTTACATATAAGACGACAGCAACTATCCTTGAACTACATTGCAAAGATATCATCCCAGAAACAGCATCCTGTATTTTTCCATATCTGCAACCCTGGCCTTCCTCCTAACAATAAGACTAAAAACTCTACACCCCTCATAGAAAGAATAAACCTTACAACTTTTGATAGGAATCATTTCAATGCAACACTACATATAAACGCAAACTATCCCCCATGGACAAGCCACCCATTAACTATTGATGTAACACTTACCAAGTATCCCAAATCTACTACAAATTCCACAGTAATTAAATCTCTATTCATGGAAATTCTAGACCACTATCCTAATTATTTGCAAATCTTTACCGATGCCTCTAAAACTCCCAATGGTCACGCTGCTGCCTACTACTGTAAAGAAAATTCTTATAGCATATCGATACCAACCAACTGCAGTATACTAACAGGTGAAGCTACAGCTATTTTGGAAGCCCTAATCTTCTTCGAAAAGAGTAGAACGATGAAGTGCATTATCGTAACAGACTCATTAAATGCATTACTGAAACTGAAACAAATATATACCAACAACCCTATTATACAGAGTATAAAAAACGTACTAGAAAAATTTTCATCATTAGGAAAGGAAGCGGCTTTTATTTGGGTACCATCACATATAGGTATCTACGGAAATGAAAAAGCAGATCAACTGGCTAACAAAAGTCGAATGAACTCAAACCATATTGCACAATTGAAGACATATCCGTACACCGATCTAAAAAACCTGGTTAAAATCCATTGTATTAATACTTGGCAAAATTATTGGGAAAAATTAGGTACTAAACTAAATGTAATTTGCCCAAAAATAACTGATGTTCTAGAGACTCCTTTAAACAGAAGAAACCAAGTCATTATTAATCGTCTAAGAATTGGCCATACTGCCTTAACACACAAATACTTAATAACAAAAGAACCACTACCTATCTGCTGCAGCTGCTCTAACCCACTGACTGTCAAACATATCTTGCTTGATTGTCCTCAATTCATGGAAAAAAGAAGATCCCATGGATTCACAGATGATGATCTCAAGACAGTTCTCACCAAAAAATTTCAACAGTGTTAAGCTATTTAAAAGACATCAATTTATTCAATTGTATTTAATGTAATATTCAATTGTACTTAATGTATCATTCAATTGTATTTAATGTAATATTTCATGTATTTTTTACAGCCACTAATAACCTGCGCGGTTGATGTGGTTTTGTGTTTAAATAAAAAAAAAAAAACTTATTATTTTCTCTTTCTGCTCTCTCTTACCTATAGCATTACATATGTAATGATTGTGCAGATTGACTCCTATATAAATATTTAACGGGCGAAAGTGTGTATAGAAGTATAACTTCTACCGGCAGTCCCACTGGACTGCCACACCCGTTTTTTTTTTTATAGTTTTAGTATTTTTTATTTTAAGTTTAGAAGAAGTGCTGTATTTTTTTTATTTAAAAGTACAAACGATTCTTATTCTGATTTTTTCATCTTTCTTGTCTTATTGATAAAGCTTTGTCGATAAAATTTGTACAATTTCAGTGACAATACAGCATATTACTTATTCACTTAGTATTTATTTATATTGGTATTAAGGCTAAAAAATAACTAAAAAATTAGTTTTAAAGCATAAATATACTCTAGAGATGAGATTGCAATAAATGTTAATTCCTATGGTCAACAAAACAATGTCGTTATCTGTATAGTGCAACTAATAACTA